>VKKV01000293.1:0-63196 GCA_008080845.1 Phytophthora kernoviae | reverse complement strand
ACGGGCCGCCACGCTGCCGCTTGTGGTCGTGGTGATGTCGATGGGGGACTGACGTGATCCGGCGCACGTCGGGTAGTGGTCGGCCCACTGCTCCGGGCTGGCCATAGTAGCGTCACTGGTCTTGTATCCCCGGCGCGCCGCCCATGGTGTCGGCAGAGACGATCTTGGAGGAGGAGGATAGTACGCATGCGGCCGTGAGTGCGGAAGCGGTGGTGAAGAACTTCATCATGTGGAGATGGAATGAAGAAAGAGGTTGTCGTTGGAAGGCGATGTGATGTGATGTGCCTAGAGGAAATTGGGGAATGAATCATTGAGCTGCTAGCGAGTGTTGTTGTGGCTCCTACCGGTAGGCGGTCGACGATCTCGTTCGAATCGTCATAGCTTTCACACGAGAAAACTGCTGCAGCACCGCCAGCACTTGTGGTGTGAAAGTATTTGCGGCGGTATGTGTTGATGTTGATGTTTGATGTTGATGCTGCTGGTTTAATCGAATCAAGATGTTACCCGCGTCCTTAAATGCCTCGAAGATTATTTCGTGCGACGATCACCGTATCTATACGAAGCATCCTCTGACGAATTGAAGGCGATCTTCAAGAGCAAAGCCCATTTTGGTGGCACGTGTAGCTCAAAATCCAGCGCACCGACGACAGCACGTTGGTAGCCTGTATGGTTGTCCTTACATCACAATTTAACCTAAACTAAACGAAGCATCATGTGCTACCAGAGAGATGCTGCTTAACATTATGGTGTAAGGCACGTGGAGTCGTTGTAGTAAATCTGGGAATGCCACTTTTAGCTTTTACAACGGGTCGGGAGTCGAATCTTGGATGGAAAGTACGTTTCAGCCTGTTTAACAATGATGTCGCCTACGATTTGCTCTGTCGGCCTTCACGTTTTATGTTGTTACATGTTTCGACTGGTACAGAAAACGCTGCCAGCGATCCAACCCAGCATTGTCAGCTACTGTATTAACTCTCTCGCCTCTGGCCACTACCAAGTAGAGCCTTTTTGGCTAAAGTGACTAGAAATGTATCCTTCGGGACATTTTTGAAGTTGTTCAAAAGCTTGATATTTAATCTTCGATGATACGTATTTCGGTGCGCATCCATTCTAAACGGCATACTCTGTAAGATACGCTTGGCGATATCACACTAAGTAGTCGATCGATAGGCCCCGCATTTTGCTAAGAGCAGGAAGCCCGTAAACACTTTGAATCAGCCAGACAAAATGATAGATAATTTTGACGTAGCAAAAGCTGTCGATTCAGAAAGCTAGAATGATTTTCTTGGGCGAATTGAGAAAGAATAAAAATAAAACAAAAATCTCTTCAATTTTTGTTGCTAACTTTCCCAAGCAGTTCCCATCGTCGATATCCATTCGATGGGGAATCCGACGCTTAAAGAATTCTACAGTATCCAATTCGTTGAAGCCTTTCCCGTCGCGTCGATACGTCAAACCAGGAATTAGTGCATGCAGAATTGCCAATGCGCGTTGTAGTCACGTGTATTATATGAACACGTTGCAACGATCGTCGAATCTATACGAAGTATCTCTCTGACGAATCGGTGGTGATCTTCAAGAGCAAAGCCCATTTTTGATGGTACGTGCTGCTCAAAATCCAGCGTACCGACGACAGCACGTTGGTAGCACCTTGATTCGATTAAACCAGCAGCATCAACATCAAACATCAACATCAACACATACCGCCGCAAATACTTTCACACCACAAGTGCTGGCGGTGCTACAGCAGTTTTCTCGTGTGAAAGCTATGACGATTCGAACGAGATCGTCGACCGCCTACCGGTAGGAGCCACAACAACACTCGCTAGCAGCTCAATGATTCATTCCCCAATTTCCTCTAGGCACATCACATCACATCGCCTTCCAACGACAACCTCTTTCTTCATTCCATCTCAACGATGAAGTTCTTCACCACCGCTTCCGCACTCACGGCCGCATGCGTACTATCCTCCTCCTCCAAGATCGTCTCTGCCGACACCATGGGCGGCGCGCCGTGGGGATACAAGACCAGTGACGCTACTATGGCCAGCCCGGAGCAGTGGGCCGACCACTACCCGACGTGCGCCGGATCACGTCAGTCCCCCATCGACATCACCACGACCACAAGCGGCAGCGTGGCGGCCCGTTCGCTGGCGTTCAGTGGAGAGTGCGACAGCTACAGCCTCACGCAATCAGACGAGTCGTTCAAGGCCAGCGTGAATGGTGGATCGTGTATGGCCTCTTCCAATGGTGCTTCCTACAGCATGGCGCAGTTCCACCTGCATGCTCCATCGGAGCACACGCTGAACGGCAAACCTCTTGATGGTGAGGTTCACTTCGTGCACACCAATGCGGATGGCTCTGCGCTTATGGTCGTGGGCGTGTTTCTCCAAGTGGGTAGCGGCGAGACCGACCCGTGGATGGCTTCGCTGTTGAACGGCATGGAGGCTGTGACCCCGACGAACGCGACGACACTCAACCTGTACGTATTTATTGAACTCTTGACTCGGAATGATGTTGATTGTTTTACTAACTGTTACGATACGATCGTTCGTGTTTTCTTTTGCAGTGGTTCATACGCTGGTCTGGTGGATGCCAACGCAAACCGCCTATACAACTACCCTGGAAGCCTGACGACACCTGCATGTGACGAGATCGTGGACTGGTGGGTTGTGCAGACGCCTGTAGCGGTGTCTTCGCAGGATTTTACGCGACTTCAGACACAACTGAAGGAGCTGCCCGTCACGGACAACGGCAACAATGCTCGCCCGGTGCAGCCGCTGAACGGACGCACGATCGACAGCTTGCAGTAGTCAAATTCGACAATTGTTGCAACGAGAACTACAGCGGAGCAGTTGTACATATATTGCGCGGTATTCTTGTAGTATCGCAAACGAAAGACCAATGTTTTTGACTATACGGCGCCGTTTGCTTTTTCTTTTGAGTTCCCGTACGTTCCTGCAGAAATGAACAGTTTTGGGCAATCCGGTCCACGTGATGTAGATGGTGATATATAGTGGCCATGCGAAATAAGTTATAGGACCAGAAGCTACGGACGCGCAGAAAGTGTTCCAAGCTCTTTGGTGAGGACTGACACCCCCTTCAAGCATTGCGCCACCGCTAAATGATATTCAGGCATCGGACTTTTTTGTCATTTTAACTTTAGCTAAGTAACTATAAGTTCGCCACCACAACAAAATTTGCTGCAATATCCAAGTGCTGCGAGACTTGGTTGAGCATTCAATTCAATGCACCACTCACTTCGTAGAGCATGGCACTTTGTTTTCCTCCATACGCACACCTCACGCCTTCCAAGAGATTTGACGTCTATCATTCTATGACGATCCAGTGACTAATTGCCAGATGGCTCAACAAGGTCTTCACTTCAATGAGTGTTTTTAATCAGCCCACGAGCACGCGTCGGTATGCACAGCAGACCGAATTTTAGTGCACGTTACTCATTGCACACTACACTTGTCTACAAAGTGGAAACGCCAACATAGTTTTGTTAAGCGGCTGTCATGCGTCCACTGATCTTGTCCACACAGCAACGACAGTAGCGAGAGCATTGAGATCTGTGACTGCTCCCTATAGATAGTGCGCTATGTGATGGCCACTCCATGTTATACCCGACTGGCAAACCCGTTTAACACGCTCTTGAGTAAATTCAGCCACACATCGCCTTCCAACGACAACCTCTTTCTTCATTCCATCTCAACGATGAAGTTCTTCACCACCGCTTCCGCACTCACGGCCGCATGCGTACTATCCTCCTCCTCCAAGATCGTCTCTGCCGACACCATGGGCGGCGCGCCGTGGGGATACAAGACCAGTGACGCTACTATGGCCAGCCCGGAGCAGTGGGCCGACCACTACCCGACGTGCGCCGGATCACGTCAGTCCCCATCGACATCACCACGACCACAAGCGGCAGCGTGGCGGCCCGTTCGCTGGCGTTCAGTGGAGAGTGCGACAGCTACAGCCTCACGCAACCAGACGAGTCGTCCAAGGCCAGCATCACTATTCACGTGGCGTAATGGTCAACCAGTTGGTCGGGCTGGCCATGGTGGCATCGTTGGTCTTGTATCCCCACGGAGCTCCCTCAGCTCCGGCAGCACCGACCGCGGTGACACCAGTGACTGTGATGGTGCAGGCTGCGATAACGGCGGAGGTGATGGTAATGAGATTCATCTTTAGCTTTGGGGTGGTGGTGGATGTGGTCGTTGAAGAGTAAGTTGGCAAGTGAGGCGACACGATTGACGCGCAATGTGAGACTGCACAGCAGTGGCTGTCGACAGTGTCGGCATCAACACATCAACTCTCTAGACGGACGCCGGGTAGACATGTGACTGGCATTGCCAGAGGTTTGTAAAGAGCGTGACAGCACGACAGATCAAATTAATCGCGGTAGCGTAGAGGGTTAGTTGCGACAACGACAGGTTCATGTGTTGGCGATCTTCTGGCTCAACACCATCTGCTTTTCTTCAATGCACATGGACACCACGTGAATGCCCTGAGATTGCAGCGAAACCTGGACATAAAGCAGATCAAGGAGAGCATCCTGCAGCACCATCTCGACCATTGCTGCCTCGAGCAACGTCTGTCAAACCATTCAAGTTGCGTGTCATGGTATACAACGTGTGGCTCCTGCCCAGTATCGTGTCCTCTTTCAACGAAAAGCTCTCTCCATGGGCCTCCCAGCGTGCTTCAGCGATACCACGTTGTATCGCACCACTTGATGTGGATGTTGTGATATTTTGTGAGGCTTTTTGCAGCTCTGCACGCGATAAACTTGTCGCTGGGATGAAGAATCAAGGCTTTATCTACGAAACGAAGGTTGTAAGTGCTGGCACATCACTTCTAGCATCCAAGAAAGCAGTCGATGGTGGTTGCTTCGCCATGAGTAAATATCCACTCAGCAATTGCGAGGAAATTACTTTCGGCAGCGTCGCGTCCGGAGATGACCGCATGGCGGATAAAGGAATTGTGTATTTCAAGTACGAGTCCCCATCAAGGGGATTCAGACACTGCTCAAACAGCGCACGTCGTAGGGACACACCTGCAGGCCTGGGAGACCGCTATCGCCGTGGCTACCCGGAAGTGTCAGCTGAAACTAATGCGCAAGTTTGTTGACTCACTCAATCTTCCGAAGGAAGAGGCTGTGATTTTCGCCGGAGATATGAACGTCAATAAACACGCAGACGGTGCAATGCTTCCTGGTGGTGAGTATTCATCCATGTTAGAAGTGCTTGGTGTTCACGAGCCGAAGCTGCACGCCAAATCTCCAGCCTTCAGTTTTGATCCTCTCACCAATGCTCTCGCCATAGACGGACCAAGCTCCAGTGGGATCACGGAGCGTCTGGACTACGTCATGGTTGATCGTAACCATCGTCAACCACTGACTGCGTCCACCGAAGTTGTACAGCTTAAGGCCACGAGACACTGGGCACCACCCCGAGGTGCCAGCGATGAAGTCCTCATGGACTTGTCCGATCACTATCCAGTCGTAGCTGACTTTCATTTCTGAAAAAAATCGACAGAGAGCGTTGTGAAATTAATAGCATGGTGTATTCCATGGGCGAAGCCAAGGGAATTGTGTTTTCCACTTCAAGTTGACGCTCCGGTATATCAGTACAGACCGGTTTTTACCAAAGCTGGCTGCTCAGAACCACTCGCCTGGGAATCCTCTTTCACTCTGTAGCCTCCCTCACTTCGGTTCAGAAGAACAAGCAGCCAAGAAAGAACAAAGGGGTTTTATGTCCAAGACGACCATGATCACACGCGGAGCCCCAGCATCACCTAACGCGCCTTCCTCACCTACGTCCCGGGCCGACATCGCCCCTTCGGACAGCGAGTTGCCTTCTGCCAGCCAGGAAGTCGTCGACGTTACCGGGGCTGAGGAGCCTTGGGCCGACACGGCAGCGAGGCGTACGTCAGACCCTCCCCGCTTCGTAGCACCAGGCGTCCTTCGGTAAAGGCTGCGGCCGGTGCGGCTCTCGCGGAGGCGTGCAGGGGAAGAAGAAGGCCACCAAGCACGTCTCCGACCCAGCTGGCGCGGCGACCAAGAAGAAGGCGGCTAGTGATGCTGACCGCGGGTCGAATCGGATGGCGAGACGAAGCCCGCACCGCCCGCTTCGAAGAAGACGCGGAAGGCGGTGCCGTCGGCGAAGACGCTCACTACTGAGGCAATTCCAGCAACGAAGAGCTTGCCCAAGCCACGGCCCGACCGTGGCTTCGATCTGGGGAGTTTATGTCGACGTTCGAACCTGGCCTGGCGGGGGCAGAGTGTGGATCAGCCATAGCCACGTCGGGCGCAACTGCAGTTCCATCTGAACCGGCACCCACCAACATGATAGCCGAGCTGTGGGCCCTGAAGGGCGAGATTATGTGACTGCAAGGATTAATGCCGGGAAACGTTCGGTGCGCTCAAGACGTCACCTCCGGTGTCGGGCAAACACGCGGTACTCCAGACGTTATCACCGGTACTGGTGTCACGGCTGCGAACGCTAAGGGCGATCTACCACCGACGCGGGTGTGTTACCTGACGAACGGAAGCTTCCCGAAAGTTCCGAGAAAGCGAAAGGCGACTACAATCCTCCACAAGCGCACATGCTGACAGCCAGTCGAATGTTCAAATTGTTCGTCAACGAAGCAGATAAGGCCTTGTCTCCAATGTTTTTTGTCTTGTGGCTGCGGGAGTTGGAGTGCGTCAAGTTCCAAGCGCCGCCCGCTGTTCTGATGGCGATCTTCAGTGGTCGACTGGGGTCTCGGGGCCTCACGCTGATGCACTTCCAAGAGAGCAGTGAGGTGGCGTTGTAGGAAGATGGTTCTACGAACGTCAACTTTGCAAGCGACTTCAGCGCGTCGGCCACCCTATCGACGACAAATATCCGGTGCTCTTCGTACGAGGACTTCCTCGACGCCGCTCATGGCCTGAACGTACTCGGGCAAGAGATGTGGTACGACCACATGCGAAAGCTGACGTCTTGTCTCCGCACGTTCGTCGCCAAGAACAAATCGGCCGACCCTGGAAACACGCCGTCACGTGTTAGGCTGACGCTGCTGTATGCTAATAAGTTCATCGGCACGGCGCTTGCGCATTTGCAAGCTGACGAGCCGCACTGGTGAAGTGGCTTCTGCGAAGCTCTGCGTGCGATCGCCTACCGGTCGTCGGCCTGGACGATGGCGTTGGTGAGCGTGCTGTCCCAAGAGAAGGCGGAAGACATCAGCGAGAAGCCCAGTCGCGGTAGACACAACTCTGCACGAAGCACCGCAATCCCTGAGTCGATTCGTCGCCTCATCCCCGTGAACAGGAAGGGGCAAGAGCCGTGTCTCCGCAACGTGGCTGGTTTCTCATGCTCCGGTGGCACGTACAAGAGGTGCGGCAACTCACGCCGCGTGCACAACTGGAACGAGCATCTTCTTTCTCGCCTCAAGAGTTGATTGACACCACGTACGACATGCGTGCAACGAACGGCCGTGAATGTCGCTGATGGAGCCGTGAGGGTCATAACTCGACATCCTTACGGTACGAAGACGAAGTAACGCAAAGTAATACACTTTCTTCTGCTGAAACTATGGTTCCGAGTATACCTGCACGCACTCGTCGTGTATCGCCTACTGCGCACCACAAGAGACGTGAGGGTTGAAAATGGCGCGCGAGCGAGAAATTTGCTTCTCGGGCAGTTGTTCCGCCCTTCGAAATTGAAACAGGGTGGACGACCACTCTGTTTCTAGTATATACTGTATGCACGTAGTAAAGAAGCGTAAGTCTTAACTTAGATTTACGATAGAAATACACGACAACGTGTATTTCTAATACAAAGCAAAACACTATTTGGTTGAAAATTGAAAACTGTATTTATGTCGGCCCGCCGCGTGGTGGGTCTCTTAGCAGACCTAGCTAAAAGAATATCTAATTGTATGGTGAGGGCTATGGTTGGCCCTCACGTGTTGCACCTATATGCATGCGCCTTATTGATTGAAAGGTACCTCTTTTTACCAATAGTAACGCCTAAGCGCCCGCCACTAATAGCCAATCAGTGGCGGCTCGAAATGATTGTAATCCTGTGTGTGGTCCACACACACAGGCAGCCTGCTTCATATGTATACAGCCTATCCGCAATCCCTGCCGGATATCTATACATATACATATGTATACTTGTGTAGCCCTGCTAAACCCCCCTGTAATGGGATGACTAAATCCATTACATGAGGTGGTTGTGTGGGACACACCACCTTCTGTTCCTTGTGGGTAACAGTTATCTGTTATGATAACTGTTAAATAACCGATACCTACATGAACTATTTGTAATAGGCACTATGGTCTATTACATGGGAAATGTGGTCACAGATTGGTGTGGTACACACACTTCCGTCATGAAGGTGACGCAAATATGGGTACATATTTGCTCACATTCACCTTTGGTGCAATCAGTGATTACGCCAAGTGTTCTCTGCACTTCTTTGTGCATCATGATGGTTCCTTCCCTGGGAAAGTGTCTGGTAACAAGGCCGGTGCATCACCTGAGTTCTTGTGGCCAATCACAAGATGCCACGCGGCAGGAAGATTCTTCGAAGGAGAATCTTCAAGTTCAACCTGATTCAACCCAAGGATTTACATTTAACCTCAAGGACCTCTAGTGGTTTTATTCATAGGATTCAGGAACCATAAGCTCATTTTAATTCAGTTGCAATTTTACCTTCAAGCCCACAAGTCGCCTCTTCCTCCCTCCAAGTCGGGAGTCGTCTCTCAAGACAAGAGCATCGGCTCACAGCTTTGTGAGTCCGTTTGCTCTTCACCGAAGACCCAGCCTAAGCATCCGGCTCGCCTCTGTACGAGTTCCGTTCGCTTCAGGCTTCAGCATCGGCTCGCACTTCTGCGAGGCCGTGCTAAGAACAGCTTCCTGTTCGGGTGTTCGGGATCAGGTCAACCAGCTCTTCGCTTTGCGTGAGCAGGTTTGGACTGAGTCCCGTTACACCCCCCCTGTTGATGTTCACCCGTCAATCGACTTTGACGGGTAACAGTTGACCACTGAAATTTCTTCGTGGTTCCTGTCTCGTGCTCATTTTGCTTAATGAGCACGTCGAGCTCCAAGCCCTCTGCTTCGGCTGGTGGAACGTCTCCATCAGCTGATAGCACTCCGCCGACGAGGATTCGTCGGCGCAGCGAATCTCCGTGCATGATTATCATGCACGGCAGCACAGAAGCGGTCCGGTCGTGCTGATGCCCCAGGTATCAGCACGCAGAGTTCCGGCAATTTCTGTTGAAGGTCAACCGGTATATTGGTGAGTACCGGTTTATGGCAATGACCAACACTCACAGCCTCGACAGGCATTCTACATGTTTACTCCATGTTTACGGTAGGTAGGACATGCATCTCATGATTGTGGGTACAGGATCTGTTGCCTGATCCTGCACGTGTCATTTACTGATTGGCTGGAACAACTCAGGAATCCAGTAGACAATCCAGTAGAGGAGGCTTAGAGGTAGCTAGGTAGTTAGCGAACTAAGGACCCCAACCAAATAAACAATCACTTCAAAACTTTCCATCAACTACTCAAGTCTTCGACTCCTGCCGAAGTCTCCGACGACCAACTTTCGTGGTCCAAGTCTTCACGTTCCAAGCTTCAACAACTTCAACAGGTTATGAGCCCAACGACGATGTCCTCTACCCAAGACGCCTCGACCAAGACTTTCATCGACAAGTTCGACGGAGACAACTACGCGACATGGAGCCGCTACATGCGTGGCGTGTTCCTCACCAAGTCTGCGTGGCATGTTGTCAACCGCGAGACGTCACCGACGTTTGCCGATCCACGTGCCAAGGATGAGTACGAGTGATCGAGCAACATCGCCTTCGGTCTGATGCTTCTCCACATGAACGCGGAGTATCATCATGTCGTGGACGACTGTGAGGAAGCGTGGGTTGCATGGGGCCGCTTGCGTACACTGTACCAAGGCTCCCAGAAGGATGGACGCATCTACCTGAAGCGTCAGCTCTTCAGTGCATCGATGGAAGAAGGCGGCAATGTGTTGCAACATTGCAATGAGGTCCTCAACATCAGCGCCAAGCTCAGCAGCATCGGTGCTAAGATGGAGGACGAGGACGTAGCGATATGCTTGTTGCGCAGCCTCCCCAAGAGCTACGAGAACGTCGTGCTGAACTTGGAGATGAGCAACGCTGAGCTGAGATCGCAAGACGTGATCAAGGTGCTGACGAATGAGCACATCAAGCGCTAAGGTGAGAAACCTATGGTGAAGAGTGAAGGCACGGTCAAGGCGTTTAACACTGACCGTGAGCCTCGCGAGTGTACTTACTGCGGTAAATTGGGGCATACGGTCGACCGGTGCTGGACCAAGCAGAAGGATGAGAATCGCAAGCCTCGCCAAAACCGTGGCAATGGGCGTGGAGCCAACTTCGTCCAGCGGCGCGACTGGGACGACGATGATCGTGTCGCGTTTGCGGTTTCGATGGAGTGCAGTGTCTCCACAAGTATGAAGAAGAGCGGGATGTGGGCGATCGACAGTGGTGCAACGCATCACATCTGCAACGACAAGAACAAATTCGCTGGACTCGAAATTCGTGACGAGGGCGAAGTAACAGTGGCCGACGGCAACAAGGTCAAGATCATGGGTGTGGGAACCATCAACGAGCGAGTGGTTCTGCCCAACGGCGACGAGCGCGAGATCCTGATTAAGGACGCGCTGTATGTGCCGGAAATGGACAAGAATCTGCTGTCCATTCCGCAGGTCAACAAGAGCGGGAAGTTCCAAGTGGTTTTCGATGGACCAAACGTGACGATTGCGCAGAAGCACTCCAAGCAAGTCGTGGCAACAGCTGATCTTGCAGATGGGCTCTACTGGCTACGCACTCCCTCACGTGAATCACATCGAGGTGTATCGGTGAACAATGTAGACCTCCATGCGCGAATGGGCCACGCTCCGAACGACGTACTACGCAAGATGGTGTCAAGTGGCATGGTGAAGGACGCGAAGTCGCCTGCCAGCTCCGATAGTTCGACAGTATGTCGCGGGTGCAAGCAAGGCAAGATGGTCCAGAAGCCATACCCAAGTAACCCAGACAAGCGCAAGTATGATGTCTTCGAACTACTCCACTTTGACATCTGCGGTCCGATGGAGGAAGCGTCTCTCGGTGGGAGCAAGTACTTGCTGCTCATCGTTGACGAAGCCAGCGGCTGCATGAAGGGGTACTGCCTTCGAGCCAAATCAGAGAGCGAAGCACACCTGACGAGTTTCATCACCAAGATCTCGACGCAGTTCGGCAAACATGTGAAGTTTGTGCGTCATGATGGTGCCAAGGAGTTCGCGACGACCTCGCTCAAGCGCTTCTACGACGATGAAGGTATCGGGCAGCAAGTCACGGTGCCGTATGCACACCAAGCTAACGGCACTGCGGAACGTGCCATTCGAAGCATCGTGACCATCGGTCGCAGCATGCTGCATCACGCCGGTTTGGACAAGTGTTTTTGGGCAGAGGCGGCCATGACTGCCATCTACATCAAGATCCGCCTGCCGTCACCCAATATTGCGGAAAAGACACCGTTTGAGCTGGTGCACAAGGCGAAGCCCAGCGTAAAACACATGCGTGTGTTTGGATGTTTGGTGTACATCCTCACCCCAAAGGAGAAGCGGCTCAAGTGGGATCCCAAGTCTCGCGCTGGTATCTTCATGGGATATGAGGAACTGTCGAAGGCGTATCGAGTTTATGACATCGAGGCGGGCCAGGTGGTGATCAGTCGCGATGTCACCTTCGACGAGCAAACCATGGGTGGTGCTGCACTGGACAGCAATCTCACCGACATGACTGAGCAGATGGACGATCTCGACATTGATGAAGATGAGGCTGCAGCTCCAAGCGATTTCCGACAAACCGGTAAGCGTTCGCGAAAGCCCGAGTCGGAACCAGAACCAATGCCCATCAATCGACCTCGCCCAGCGACAAATCTCGAAGAAGCAAGCGCTCCTGAAAGGACATTCGAGCATCACCGCAAGCGCCGATCAACTGCACGGGCTGAACGATATGCTGACGAAGAAACCAAGGGTGACTCCGGCGAACATCAGTCGTCGACTCCGCCAACATTCTGGCGTGCGAGTGCCAACATGGCTGAAGTGGGCGATATGGCCGAGCCGTCGACATTCCAAGAAGCCGTGAGCGGACCGGACCAAGTTCACTGGCGCAAGGCTATCCAAGCCGAGCTCAACTCGATGACCAAGCGCGGCGTGTTCCAGCCTGCCAAGCTTCCGAGTGGACAGCGCGCCATCGGTACCAAGTGGGTATTCAAGATCAAACGCAAGGCGGATGGCTCCATCGAGAAGTACAAGGCGCGACTCGTGGCCAAGGGCTTCAAACAGAAGTATGGCATCGACTACACCGAGACCTTCGTGCCGGTTGTCAAGTACATGACGCTTCGCCTGGTGATCGCGTTCGCCAAACATATGGACTGGCCCGTCGACCAACTCGACGTGGTCACTGCGTTCCTCTACGGCGAGATGAAGGAAGTCGTGTTCTGTGTCATCCCAGAAGGCATGGAAGTGGACGACAACTTTGACTGCCTGGAACTGGTGAAAGCCATCTATGGCCTCAAGCAAGCGTCTCGTGTCTGGAACGAGACCTTCGACAGTACATGCGCTCCATCGGCTTCGAAGTGTCTGCATA
This sequence comes from Phytophthora kernoviae, assembly GCA_008080845.1. Taxonomy (NCBI): domain Eukaryota; phylum Oomycota; class Peronosporomycetes; order Peronosporales; family Peronosporaceae; genus Phytophthora; species Phytophthora kernoviae. The sequence continues at coordinate 50,516 of VKKV01000293.1, read as the reverse complement.
CGATCCGTGCCTCTACATCAAGAAGGAGGGTGATCACTGCGCACTAGTGCTCGTATATGTGGACGATGTGCTAGTGACCGGAAGCTCGATGAAGATGATGAACCAGACCAAGCTCGATCTCAAGGCCCGCTTCGAGATGACCGACAGCGGAGCTTGCAAGTTTGTGCTAGGGATCGAACTCATCGATGGCCCCGACGGCAGTGTGACCATGTGCCAACGCAGATACATCAGCGACATTCTGAAGCGCTTCGCCATGGGCGAGAGCAAGCCTGCCGTGAGTCCTATCGACATGAGCTCGAAGTTGGTTCCAAGTGATGAACCTTCCAAGATCAACGCGCCGTTCCGAGAAGCTGTGGGTGCACTCATGCACCTCATGTGTGCGAGTCGACCGGACATCGCCTACGCCATGGGATACGTGGCACGTTTCATGGAGAACCCCCAAGAAGAGCACTGGATCGCTGTCAAGCGTATCTTTCGCTACCTGCAAGGCACCAAGACTCATGGCATCCAGTATAAGCACGCTGACACGATTCGCTTTGAAGGCTACTCCGATGCTGACTGGGCTGGAGATCTTTCGGATCGCAAGTCGACATCCGGCTACGTTTTCAAGTTGGCTGGTGGTCCCATCAGCTGGGGAAGCAAGAAGCAGTCAAGTGTGTCACTGTCGACGAGCGAAGCAGAGTACATCGCGCTCAGCCTCGCCATCCAGGAAGGCAAGTGGGTGCACCGCGTACTGGGCGAAATACTTTCCGCTGCCAACATGCCGTGTCCAGAACTCAAGATCTTCGAGGACAACCAATCGTGCATCAAGATGACGAAGAACCCAGTCAACCACGGCCGTGCCAAGCACATCGACATCAAGTACCACCACATCCGCGACGAAGTGAAACGTGGCGAAGTCACGGTGGAGTACTGCGAGACGTCGGTAATGTTAGCCGACATCCTGACAAAGGCCATGGCTGGACCGCGTCACAAGGACCTCACTGAATCTCTCGGCGTCCTAGAGTGTCAGCATTGAGGGGGACTGTTGAGGGTCAACCGGTATATTGGTGAGTACCGGTTTATGGCAATGACCAACACTCACAGCCTCGACAGGCATTCTACATGTTTACTCCATGTTTACGGTAGGTAGGACATGCATCTCATGATTGTGGGTACAGGATCTGTTGCCTGATCCTGCACGTGTCATTTACTGATTGGCTGGAACAACTCAGGAATCCAGTAGACAATCCAGTAGAGGAGGCTTAGAGGTAGCTAGGTAGTTAGCGAACTAAGGACCCCAACCAAATAAACAATCACTTCAAAACTTTCCATCAACTACTCAAGTCTTCGACTCCTGCCGAAGTCTCCGACGACCAACTTTCGTGGTCCAAGTCTTCACGTTCCAAGCTTCAACAACTTCAACAATTTCTGGCCGGACTTTGACTTCATGCGTATGCTCTATCCAGAGGATACGGACTCCCATGACGAAGCGTTGTATAGCGCTTCGTCCGACCCAAGGTGGTCACTGCCTTGGGTGGGGAAGACAAGACCGAGAGTCCGTCGCCGGTTTGCCGCCAGCGAGTCAACTCGCTGGAGGAAGATGAGGGCGCTCTGACGCTGGTTCATCGACGGAGGTCACCTCCGTCGATGTCGAAAGTGTCTCGCCGGCAAACATACCAGCGATTCCACGCGCGGCGATCCGTCCTGATGGATCGCCGTGGATGCTCCACAGCGCATCCATGAGATGCGCTGGTCTCATGACGGCTGCTCTGCAGCGCCGCATGAATTGTTCAATGACGATCCCATCAAGTCTGATGGGATCGAGGACCTTGGCCTTGCGGCCGAGTCCGATGCGCGACGCGATTTCTTCGCGTCGCTCTACCTCGAGCAGCGCTTCTATAAAGGAGCGCAGCACCGATCTAAAAGTCAGATCAGTGAGGTAGCAGCCCTGGCTCAGGGCTGGAACCATTCGTTGTTAACTATAACAACGATCCAGACGCATTTCGCTCTCGCTTAGCGAAATTGCGTACGCGTTATTATAACCATAATAACACGGGTCGAGTCACTCGTCTGCACGAACTCTGCAGACGCCGACATCCCATGTGCTGTGCCGCGAGGCCAGCACTGTCCAATCTGTCCGCAAGATGCCGACAGATTGACGGACAGCGATGTCAACGGGTACACGTCGATGCGTGTACCCGAGGAGGTCCGTGGCGCAATAGCGTCTTCCCGGACGCCGGGAAGCGCTCGCCACCTTCCGATAACGGCCTCCAGTATGATGGTAGGATCGGATACTACCATTTCGAACCGAGAGCTACTCTCGATTCGTCCGTAGGTGATGGTGCACTTCGTACGCCATCACCATTTCCGGAATGTCCTTCACGAGGACATCCGCGGCTCCCAGGAGTCGTGTTGGGGAGGCCATCCTCTCCAACGACATCGAAAACGACGCTGACCTTGGTCAGCGCGTGGCTCCTGGTGAGCTACAATTCGCTGTACAATCCAGCGAATTGTCCCATCCGCAGCCCACAAGGGCGGCGGCGTGGTGGAAAGTGCCCACACTCTGATCAACCATCGGCGGTTGATCAGTCTCTGCAGCAAATGTCTGCTGCCTACGCGGCCTTCCGTAAGGACGCGTGGCGTGGATCGCCGAGCCCCGCTCGACGATGAGAAGCTCTCCGCGAACGTGGAGAGCTCCCGGCTGCTGCCGCAAAGGCAACATCTGCTTCACAGCAGATGGAGAAGAACTTCTCGAAACTCCTCGAGAAGGTTGGCATGCGACCTTCGCGCTCGGCCTCTGAGCGCGATTCAGGCAGCGATGGCCACCCATAGTGTCATCGCTTTGTGGCGTATCATGCTCATGATACGCCTTCAGTCGCCAACGTAAAACGTCGGGTGCAAACGCATGCTGGATGGTATATCCAGCGTGTATGCTGCACCTTGGCGATGCAAGATGCGGAATGGGCCGATGAAGCGCGAGCTTGCTCGCTCGAAATCCGAAACTGCATGTCTAGGAAGGTTATCCGTAGACAGTAAGACTAATGAATTCGTTTTGAACTCATTAATATTGTTGCGGGATTTCTTATCCGCATTCATCTTCTGTCGATCGACAGAAGATGCGATTGCATCGCGGACAAACCGCATTATGGTTTGTCTGCGCTGGACAAAGTCCACAGCGTCCAAGTTGGTCCTCCCGACCAACTTGTCATCCAACTCCATGCCCGGCATGGAGTGGGTTCGTGTGACGTCACCCGGCGACGTCACTGTTTGTTCACGTCTGAGCAGGGCTCAGACGTTATGGGTTGGTGCATATTCGTGCCCGGCACGAAAGCATCAGCGTACTCGCTTTTGACGCGCGGCACTGTCGCGCGTCACGGCAGTCAACGTAATATTGGCGTTGACTCCGGTGGCTCTTGGCCGTTTCTCTGTGAGCGTGCCTCGCTCACAGATCCTCCCCCACTCAAGGGAGAAGTCACCCCGCCGAGCATGGTGGGGACACGTGAATGGCGCATGCCATTCACGTAGAACGGTGTATGCCCAGTCGAGGCATGCACCGAGTTGTTGATGGCGAACTCCGCCATCGGCAGACAATCGCTCCACTCGTTGAACGAGTGGGCGTAGCTCTTCAGGATGTCACCGAGCACGCGATTCACGCGCTCGGTCTGTCCATCCGTCTGTGATCGGCTGTCGATATCGACAGCCGAGTACCAGAGAGAGAGAATACCTCTCTCCAGAACGCAGCCGTGAACCGAGGGTCACGGTCTGATACGATCTCACGGGGCATCCCGTGAGCTCGGAAGATCAAGTCGACAAACAGACGAGCCGTCTGTTTGGATGTCACTTGCGGCACTGCAGCAAGATGAACCATCTTGCTGAAGCGGTCGACAAAGACCACCGCACCCGTCCGACGCTTGACGTCGGGCGGTAAACCGAAGATGAAGTCCATGCTAATGGACTCCCAACACTCTGCCGGGATCGGCAGAGAGTGTAGGGTGCCTGTGAAGCCGATGACGGCTTCACGCGCTGACAAACTTCGCAAGCACGAACGTACTTGCGGACCCACTTGTACTGGCGGGGCCAGTAGAAGTCACGCGAGAGAAGGAGATACGTTCTCGACCAGGATGCCCAGCCGTGGGGGCATCATGGTATTCAAACATGATCTGCAATCGCAGATCATGAACATCCGGGACGACGATGCGTGCCACATCGTCGTCTGCTGCACTGTATAGCAGCAGTCCTTCAAGTGCACTGTAGCGGTGCACTTGCGAGCGGATATGGGGGAAGCTTCCGACGCGCGGCATCGGAAGGGCACATACGTGAGGAGACACTTGACATCTGAGTCAAGTGTGTTTGCGCACATCGTCGAGTAGCGACGATGTGAGAACACTGCTCCGCTCAATGCCTATGGCATTAGCGTCAACTACCTTGTAGTTGTAATCTGGTCGACGCGATAGCGCGTCAGCCACCACATTCAACCTTCCAGGTTTGTACTCAACCTGAAGTTGTACTCAGCAAAGAATGACAACCACCTTGCCATTCTCTGTGAAAGGTGCGGCGACTTTACGGCCGTCCGTAAAGACGCATGGTCTGTGTAGACCACAAACGGTCTATCTCCCAGGAGATAGACACGAAACTTTGCCAGTGCATACTTCATGGCAAGGAGTTCCTTGTCATGCACTGGGTAATTTCGCTCAGCTTGCTTAAGCTGACGCGACTGATCAGGCGATCACGACCCTCGTGATCGCGCTGCATCAGCGCATATCCGAATGCAAAATCGGATGCATCGCACACCACGTGGAAGTCACGGTCTTGGTCAGGATGGCCAAGACCGGCGCTTCAGTCATGCCCTGCTTGACTGAGAGGAAGGCCTGCTGACACTCAGCAGACCATTGCCACCCGTCTCCTTCTTAAGGAGACGCGAGAGAGGACGAATACGCCCGGCGTAATCGTGCACGTACTTACAAGTACGTGGCAAGCCCAAGGAACTGCCTCAGTTCCTTGACATTGAATGGCACTGGCCATTCATTGATCACCCTGATCTTTTCAGGATCAGGGCGGACCCCGTCTCCTACCGACGAGGCATCCGAGAACTGGGATCTCGGATGCGCCAAATATGCATTTCTTTAGATTTGCATAGCTTATGCTTGCGCATTAACGCAAGCAGTCGTCGCAGGTGCTCTTTGTGCACCTCGACTGCGGTCTTCTCGCCCACAGCCCGGCTGTGGATGAACACGTCGTCGAAATAGGTCGGTGCGAAATCGCGCACCGACCGCAATATATGCGTCACGCATCTATTGAAAGTCGCAGGAGCATTCTTAAGCCCCTGCGGCATCACAAGCCACTCCCAAAGCATACCGCTTGGGGTGCTGACTGCCGTGAGCGGGACGTCTCGCTCACGCATCAGGACCTGGTAGAAACCATCTCTCAGATCCAAAGCACTGAATACAGTGCTCGTGCTCATCGATTCGATGAGCACGTCCTTTCTCGGCATCGGCGTCTGCGCCGATACCGTCGCATCGTTCAGCTTGTTAAACGCATGAACGATGCGTCATCCGCCCTATGCCTTCTTGACACAGAACGGGGGGCACTGTGCGGGGACTTGATTCCCGTACTTGACCCGCACGTCGATGAGCTTCAAAGAACTCATCGATGGCTTGCACCTGTTCACGTGGCAGTGGCCACTGTCGCGTGACACAGTACTTGGTGCCCGGCACGAGATCAATCTCGTGCTGAATGCCCTTGTCCTGCGGAAGCTCCGCAGGGACCTCATCCGGGAATACGTCCACGTATTCCCGAAGCACGTCGTAGTAGGGACTCTCTTTGAGAGAGTCCCAACTCTGCTTCGCAAATCGATCTTTCTTCGATTTGGCGCTGAGGGTGGTGTCACCCTCAGGATCATTCACGAGGACCTGCCGCAGGTTCTCGAAATCCGTCACGATCTCTACATCCTCACAGGCCGTGAGGATGCAAAGCCCTTCCAGCTTTGCACGCCCAAAGTAATCAACTCCGAGAGAGTTCTTGGAGGATATTCCAATGTCAGTGTTTAACATAGGACGCCTGAGAGTCTGCACTAGAGCAGACACTCTCTCATATTGAACATTGTCTGTCATCAGAGAAGATGTCGAAGGCATATCTGTGCCACAAGGCGCAGAGTACTCGATTATGCAAGATTGCACTTCGCAGTGGTGTGTATATGCATCTGATTGAACGAGAGACACTAGTATTTTTCTGTGATTGGTTCACCGCTGAATATTATCGATTGTGATTGGCTGAATGATTGAAGTTGAAGTAGTTGCAAAGGGAGAAAGGTCCAAGATATGCGCATTGGCGTCGGTCCCCTGATAGTACGCTTTGGAATTAAGGTGAGATGTTTGGTGAAGATGTATTTGCGACCAAGGACAACAAAGCCTGCAAGGCGGCTTTCACTAACTCATTCTAATTCACTTTCGGATTTCCTTCCTTCTACTCGTCTCTACCGAGCTCCGTCGACATACAAAAAACAAGTCTACCACCACCATTATTCACTTAGCTCTGTCCACAGATTAGCGCTTTCTGACAGTTCAGTTGAATTGTCCTATAATGTGATATTGCTCCGATCGTTTGGAAGTCGTTCGGTTCATACGTAGGTGGACAAGTTCGCCTGCCATTATTCTTGTTTTAAATCTGATGCTCTCGTGTTAATGTGCATGCCACTGTCCGCACGGCTCCCGCTCCTCCATCTGGGGGTGTTTTATATGTTTGTCGTGTGGAGATCTCTTTGATTGGGTAAAAAAGATGGATCACTTGATGTTTGTATGTCAAATGTAGTCAGTTGTCAGCTCGTTGTCCACTTGGCAAAACTCAAAGTGTTGACCACCGAGAAGAACTTCGCGATGGCGACCCCATCGCCTGCATGGACTCGATGGATCCCCCTCATAGTGATCTCCAATACAATCAACGCTCAAACTTCGTCTTCTTCCGCCTCCTCCATCACCAAAGCGGAGACTTTGGCTCAGGATTGGTTCACAACCAACTTCGACGACAATGAAACGCAATTGGCTGTGGGTGTTCATTCAGCACTGAACAACCTCACCAGCAGTGACATCATGTGTTACGGAGTGCCGTCGGTGCAACGTCGCACCGACGAGTTGACCCCAACGGCGGATGTCCAAGCATCTACACTGCCGTCAACGCCTCATGCTCGTGTCTGAGCTCTGGATATTCAGACACAGACATGGGAGTTCCATGTGGTGCTACGTAGTGGCGAGAGCAATAGCAGCTACCCGACGACGTTAACGTCGTCAGATGTGCTGGCTATCGACTCGATCCGCACGTTGCTGGTGCCGACAAACCTAACGACACTGTGAGTTAGTTCTTCAGTTATGTTTAGTAGTATTTTTCCTAAGGCTATGGTCTTTATTCGTCATTTGACGACTTGTAGGCGTATAATCGGGGATAGCACGTATCCACAGACGATCTCTTTCGTGCCACAGGACCAAGCTTTACCAGGCTCTACGCTTCCGATCGCCGCTGTGGAAGACGGCTCCATCGCCATCACTACAGTGTATGTTGCTTGTCGGTGTAAACAGCACAATGTTAGACTAACGATGGATTTTGTTTTGCGACAGACATCTGGAGAACATCGACATGTCTTCGCTCACGCAGAGTGCTTCTACATTTCTCCCTCAACAACACTGAACGTGTAAGGTGGCCCGTCCCCACGCATTCGTTTGTCTAGTGTCTAACCTAGACACTGGTATGTTGTGCTTGGCTTTGTGAATCTGTGTAGTACGCTGCGGAACTGCAATATGATCAAGTTCGGATTTGACTTTTGAAGGACTCGATAGTGTACAATACCTGTACGTGCCAACTACCCATCACTGGTGTTTGAGGTTATTACAGAGCTTTGAAATATGCTGACGATGTTTGCTCGTGTGTTGTGCGTAGAGATATGTCCTCCAACCACCTGACGGCAGCCTATGTCGGCTCGTCCATTATGTCTGCGTGCTCAAATAATTTCTGCGCTGTCCAAATTCTGTGAGTAATCCTTGCTTTATACTAGTATTCTGTTTCCAGAACATTTTCATTCTGACTAAACTTGTGGTTCCTCCTGTTAAACCAAACAGAAACCTTACCAACAACAGCATCTCAACTTTCCCAACAGTGGTTTTTAACGTCGACAACTTGCAGGAGCTGTGAGTATGAGCGTAATGGTTTTGTTCACTACTGCAATTTATACTAAGTGAAACCCATTCTCGACTGTATTGCATGCGAAGATACATCGCCGACAACGATATCACAGACTTCAACATCAGCTCAACGGTGTACAGCCAAATTCAGAGCTTGGTTTCCTTTGAGGCGGACCCTGTCGATCTGTCGGCTACTTGCACCGATGGCACGTGGAAGATCGTGCACAACTACACGTTTTGCGTAACCAATGGCGCCACCACAGCAGGTTTGTTAAACGCCTCGACCTGTCAGTAATGTGCTTGTTGGGCTGACCTCTTTTTTTTTGCCATATTACACAGCAGAAACATCATCGAGTGGGACCAACTACTTGCTCATCGGCTTAGTTGCAGGAGGGTGTGCTCTCCTGCTGATTGTGCTCGGGTTTGTCTACTGGAAGTGTTCCTCACAAAAGACACATCGCATGTCTTCTTCCAAGGGTGATTTTTATTCACAAGAATTTTGCGAAACCTTAGATTTCGACGATACGCAGGTACAAGTAGATCCAGTATTCCTGAATGATCCGGTGATTGTGACGAACCGTCTCGACCACAAGTTACTGAAGCTCGGTAGGTGCATCAGCAAGGGTGGCTTCGGTCTTGTATTTATTGGTGAGTACAAGGGGCGACGTGTAGCAGTCAAAAGATTCGTCCCGACCGTAGCGTGACTACGGCGGAGATTGAGCTGTTCTTGAAGGAAATTATTCTGATGGCAGTGCTCTATCACCCACGGATCGTGGAATTTATTGGCGTGGCATGGGACAATTTGCGGCATCTGTCCGCAGTAACTGAGTACATGGACAATGGTGATCTACGTGAAGTGCTCCATGGATTCAAGCAAAAAGGCGAGCGGCTATCCTGGAAATCCCACAAGGCCAGTATATCGCTGCATATTGCCGAGGCACTATTATATCTTCACTCACGCAAGCCCAAGGTCATCCACCGTGATTTGAAGTCCAAGAATGTGCTGCTGAATATGTACCTGGAGGCAAAGCTAAGCGATTTCGGTATATCGCGCATGCGTTACTTGGCGGAGACACATATGACTGCGGGCGTCGGTACATCGTTCTGGATAGCACCCGAAGTTCTGCTTGGACAAGATTATAATGAAGCCGCGGATATCTTCTCGTTTGGAGTGGTGCTGTCGGAAATTGATACTGATGATTACCCGTACTGGAATGATAAGAATACATCGAACCGGGGCAAAATCCAAGAAGCTGAGATTCTGAGTCTCGTGGCGGAGGGAAAGTTACGTCCTAGTTTCTCGGACGATTGTCCCAAGGCAATCCTGAATTTGGCAGACTGCTGTTTGCAGCAAGACCCGCTGGATCGTCCATCCGCCGCTGAAATTGTGGTCATCCTCGAGCGAATGATTCATGCGTCCGAACGCTGCTCGTCCTCACTGCATTCCGGAGCGTGGTCGGTCACGAGCTCAGGAGACCAACACATGGGATAACTTTATGATAGTGTGTACCAGGTTGCACAAATTTTTTGGATGAGGAGAACGTAAATATGTATGAAAACAGGTTCATCTCCCTGTACGCACAAACACGCTGGAGCAAACGCGTAGTTCGTTTTTTGAATGATCGGCTTATCGACTTTCGAGATGAACTCGACCCGTATCGACGCCTTGCGCTCGTGAATAAAAAGCTCCTTGATATTTGTTTCATCATCTCATGCAGTCTGATACAACCTCCCACAAAGAAAGCGAACAATGGAAGATAATGAGTATATTGAGTAACATCTTAACACAAATTCATGGTTTGTGCTAGGCGAAACTGGAACGGAAAAGAAAGAAAGAGAAAAGCACTGCGAGAGCGATGCAGACCTGCGACGCCTAGCATAATCGCGTTGAATCTGTTGTGGTGAAACATGGTGATCTCATCTTGATGCCGTTGCAGCGTGGTATCACGGGTGATATGCAGACCGCACGTGGCGAATGCGAAAGCTCAAAAGCTTAAAAGCGTCAGCAGCTAATGAGTACGAGCAGCGCATTCTGCTTTCTCGTGAATCTGCTTGTGAAACCAGGCAGCCAGGGGATTTTCGTTCACGTCCACGAAGCGCCATTCTATCGGACGACGCTTTTCAGCAGCGAGCAACACCTCGTAAATATCTTGGTGTTCCACGGGCTCCTTCTTCGAAGTGCGCCATCCGTTTCGTTTCCACTTATCGATCCACCGCGCTTCTCCGTTGAGCTCTGTCATTGCGTGCACCAAGCCTTCATAGCGAGAATAGATTACCAGCTTCTTCCCGGTCAGGTCGAACACCTGCGCAAGATATGTAGCAGCTTGAGCAGCCAAACAATCTGCACGGTTGTTGGTTGGATGCTCCTCGACGTCCATGACGAAACGAGCTCTTCCTTCGAGGGGAAAAGATACGGCGTACGATGCAACGCAGCCTTCTTGTCCATTCCGAGGCGCACTGCCACTGCAGAAAGCGATGAGATCACCAGGATGCGCTTCTTGCAATTCCTTAGTGCAATCCCTCTCGAAGTGTTCTTCCTTGATCCCTAGCGAAGCGAATGTTTGCACTAACCCCATCTCCGCCCCATGCTGTTCCACAAATGCACGAGCTTCTTCTTCCGTATTGAATTTCTTGTATTTGGCGTCACTAAAGCCTTTCACTTGTTGATTTGCTTCATCCACGTTTGGTAGACACCCGGCTGACGACCACGAGCAATGGCGTAGTGCGGCATTCTGTTGTGTTATTTGATCCGATCTGTGTGTTTCAAAGGACAATGAACAATGAACCTGCCATGGTCGGTGCTGCTGTGGGGAAGGGGGTATGTGATGATCTGCTTGCAACCTGCAAGCACGCATCAATTGAATACTTGGTCAGATAGTCGTAGAAGCTCTACGGTAGAACTCCTGGGAGCAAGACCTTCCTGTTCCCACCGATGGACGGTACATCCAATAATAAGGGAACTCAAAGTTGAAATATAACAAGCGAATTGTTAAAGAGTTTCAAGCAGAAATGTAGAGTCTAAAAAGCGAGAGCAGCCGAGGGATTCAAAGCTGGATGAGAGAAGGCCGCCAGCTTGTTTTCACCCTGTCCAACCACCAGCCATACTTCAAGACACAGGAGATGCCTTGCAAGTCATGTCGACAACACCTTCTCGAAGACATCGAGAGAGGGATCACCTTCATGGTCCTGGTCGACGACTCGGATATAACGGAGCTATTAAACCTAAAGGCTCATATTCTGTCGATGACATTTTCTATTCCCGGACCCTGTGCCCAAGCATTGCAGTCTACGCAACTTGCTGTGGGCTCTCCCGGAGAAAGACTGTTCGAATGAAGAGGGATACATTTATTCGGCTTCACCATCGTATAGCAGATGATGCAGTATTCCAGAATCGCCTTCTGAAATAGCTACGAGGTTATCACAGTTGTTTGCTGTCTCCAGCGTACTCTCATAGCCGGCTGTGTACGTATTCACTCATAGTGTCACTGGATCCACCTGCTACAGACACTACCATTTTGAGAAGGGTTGAGTGAGACGTTCGTCTCCATAGATACAAGGCTAGTAGTGGTGTCTCTAAATGCGGTGGCCACTACAGTGCTGGCAGCAGCACATCCCTCGGTTCGCCGACCCAAAGCGTCATCGCTTGCTACACCCAGTAAAGCTAGCTCCAAAACGCTTGTTGGGTTCACATTCTGGCGGTCACCAAATACCCTGTTCATGCGATCGAAATAGGGGCACATTTGACTGAGCTTTTCATCAACTGTCGTAGCCCCTTCTCGATTTCTTCATCCGTGACGCCGAAGCCCGTCTGGAAAGAAGCGCGGGCGGTCTTCTTGTAAGTAGCTAGCACTGCCGGTGATCAGACGAAAGTTGCTTCGCGTTTCCAACCAGTGGAAAATCGACAGACGTTGTGTGTTAGTCGTACGCAAGTACTTGCCGCGCACCGTTGTCAATGGTTGCCTACTCGTAGCTAAATGCTCAAGAGGCATGAAAGTTAACTGCCCATCTTGCTTTTTCTCGTCTTGCTTTTTAGGGATAAAAAGTACCTCGACCGACATTTTTTAGGATAGGTTAAAAGCGCTTGTTACAGGGTAAAAAGAAGGTAAAAAGCGAGAAGAGCTTTATTTTGAATCCCTCTAAAAATGGGGTTCCCAATTTCAACCTACTATTACTGTTCAGAATCCCTCCATTATCGAATATTTTCATTTTAAAAGGTCCAGAAAGATTAACAAATAATATTGCTATTACTTAATTAAGAATGATCCTTCTCTTCCTGATGGCACTGTGGACGCGCTTGTGCCTCTCCACCGCCACCTCCACTCCTCCCATCCGGCAGATACACGACTTGTGCGCGGACTTCATCGTCATCTGCGCCTTCGTGGACTCCAGTTGCACCGTCGAAAGCGTCGCAAACGTTTTAGACGCCAAGTGCATCGACAGCTTCCAGCTCTTCTACCACCACAACGCCACACTCTCTCACTGTGTCGATCTCCTACCAGACGACTCCGCCCAGAAGATTCAAGCTCTGGTCTTTTTAGAGCGCTACGCACTCTGGCAGAAGCGTCACGCCTGTGAATTGTTCCACGCCACAGAGGCCAAAGCTGCTCTTGAGTGCTCCAGTGTGGAAAACACTGACAAGAACTCTCGCCGGCCGTGGAAACAAGAAACATGGCCACTCTACTGCCACCAGGTGTTTGCAATGTACAGCAGTACGAGGCACGAGCTGGACGAGCTTTGCGAGCGGACGTCGAACTCGGAAGCTTTCTGGGAAGGTTATGTGACGTACATTGCGTCCCCGACGTAAAAGTTACTATGAGTTAGTGAGAGAAGCTAGGGAGAAAAGTTGTGGGGGAGAAGTGAGTGGTGAGTGTCAGAAACTGTTCCTGTGGTATGCGGAGCACAAGGAGGAGGTGGAAAGGGACTGCTACGAGCTACGAGCGAGTAAACCTTTCTATCGAGGGTTCTACAAGTGGAAGAAGCAACAGTCGTGAACCGAGGGATTTAATTATTAGTAGTGTTGAAAGATGAGTAAATGACACGTGTAAGCAGTGCACGGGAGTTAACTGAATGCAGTTCTTGAAGAGTCGCAGTTGAGAGGCTATGAAGATATTGATATTGATATTGATATTGACGCTGGTCGCACTGGTCCTGAATGCTGGCAGGGGTGGTGAGATTTTGCAGAAATGTTTATCTCGACAGCATATACTCACTCGCTTGCTTGGGATGTTTGCAGGTGCAGAGTTTGTGTACTACGACTTCAATGGGACCACCGGTTTGGTACTGAATGGCAAGGCTGCCACCAGCAGTTGCGCGCCACTTACAAGCGTACGGGTTTCAATTGTTGCAGCTCTCGAGTTGTGGGGATGGCATTATTTACTTGGTTAGCTTGTATGTAGACTGACTACTCGACCCGTGCAGGCGCGGATGATTCGCGTGAGGCAACGACTGAGGTGGTTGTGACCGAGCAATTGGAGGCAATTCGACTCGAGACGCACAACACAGAGAACCATACAACCAGTGCACGGATTGCTGTGGAGACTGCTATGCTGGGCCATCGTGATACCTTTCAGGCAAGTGAGGAAAAGCTTCGGTGCCCCGTGCGTCTCCGTCTTACAGCATCGCAGCCGAACCAAGTCTCTTCTGTGTGGTATGCACAACAACTACCGGTTTTGGAAGGGTTCGAGACGCGGTTCACCTTCCAGATCACCGATCAATCCCGGCGATGCTTTGAGGTAAAGGACCAAAACTTCGGGCTTCATGAGTATCAGAGCTGCGCTGTTCACGGTGGCGATGGTTTTGCGTTTGTCTTGCACTCGCACCAAAACCGCACTGCGACACTGGGCACACAAGGCAGTACCATGGGTTTCTCTGGGCTACAAAACTCCTTGGCGATCGAGTTTGACACTTGGTTCAATGACGATAAAGCGGATGATGTTTTTACGATCACGTAGCCATTTACTCGCGTGGCCAAAGGGGTAATGCAGCCACAGAAATAGCGAGGCTGTCTGCAGCCGCAGTTCATGACCTTGCTGATGGTAAAGTGCACATTATCAAGATTCGGTATTATCCAGAGCTCAAGGTGCCATTCATACTCATTCATCCCGCTTACATGTGTCCGGATAGTGTTGCTGTGCTGTGCTGATACTAACTATGTGTTCATCTTAATGGCAGTACAATTATGTGCCAAACTTCTCGGCGACATCCAATCTGCCCAAATTCATCAAGGATGTGTCAGAGGGCCGTCGTGTGGGGACCCTGGTTGTGTTTATGGACGAAAGTATCACAACTGACACGCCAATTCTTGCGATACCGATCAACTTGGCCGCCACGTTGCGGCTGGATTCAGATGAGGCATTCGTGGTACGTTATGATGTGAAGGGCATCGCGAATAAAAAAGCGAATGAATAATGGCAAAGGCTTTTTTCGTAGGGATTCACGGCGTCAACAAGCAGTTCATGGCAAAAGCACGATGTGCTTGGGTGGTATTACTGCACCAAGGTAGGTGTTTGCTTTGTCAAATGTACTGCTTCTACGTTGGAACATACTCACAGTCTACCCATGGGCTACCTGTAATAGCCGCCATGCTTGGACCAGTACGACACGGAGATGACATTCAACTTCGACTACAACGAGCAGTCTATGCTTTCCACGGCTTCACACGGAAACACTCTTTACCCGCTCTTCATTTATCCGAATACGGCGTCGTGGGCCGAACGACAGACGTACTATGCCACGAACCAGAAGGTCGGACTCGCGTCGTGAAGACCTACGAAAAAATAAGCAAAAACAAGCAGTTTTGATGCTGTCTCAACCGTGGAGTAAAACAAAAGCAAAACTGTTTGGCGTGTTTTTTACAATGTATCACTTGCAGCGATGTCGAGACGCTACCCCAGGTGCGTCCTACAGAATGAAAACTTGGTATCTAGTCACAGCGCGTGACGGTACGTCCATTTAGGGGCTGCACAGGGCGAGCGTTGTTGCCATCGTCAGTGATGTGGTACTCTACCAAATCCTTGTGAAGACGATCAAAGTCGGCGGACGAAATCTTGATAGGCGTCTGCACCACCCACCAGTCAGCAATTTCATCACAGCCCGGAGTCGTGAGACTGCCAGGGTAGTTGAAGATGGCGCCAGCCTTGATGACCTTCCTGACCAAAGTGGCGTACGATCTCCTGTTGAATGGTAGAAATAACAAACGAATGTCAGTCATCTTTTACGGAAGCGAATGGCCAAGTACTCTGAACTCACAGCTTGACGATAATCGATTCGTGGGTATCCGTAGAGTTGACGTGGTCGAGACCGTTCAGGACGGGGTCAACCAACCGTCCGACCTGGCGGCCTTCTGGAGGAACACGCCCACCACCAACAGAGCCTTGCCGTCGTCTGACTCGTGCACGAAGTGGATCTCTCCATCAAGGGGCTCGCCATCTAGCGTGTGCTCTGACGGAGCGTGGAGGTGGAACTGCTTCATGTTGTAGGAAACGCCATTTGCAGCAGCCTTGCAAGTAGAAGAGCCTATCGACAAAACAATTCATGAATTTCCTGAATTTCAAAGGCACAGTGATCAACCATTGTTACGTACTTTCGACGACGACCACGTCAAGAGGTTCATGCGGCTCAGTCATGTTGTACTGGCTGCATGTTCCACTGAAACTGAGCGCGGTCTTTGACTTGCCAGTCTGCTTCGTGTGGCCTCCGGCAGATGTCGTCTCAATGTCGATTGGAGACTGTCGGGTGCCGCCGCACGCAGGGAAGGTACCCGCCCAGTCGGCAGTGCTCACCATGCTGGGGTCATTGACCCGGTAGCCCCAAACGGGGCCCGTGGCCACTTCAGCGACGGTGGTTGAAGCGGTCAGAGCGCAAGCAGCTGCGATAGCGGAGACCGATGTCAGGAACTTCATTGTTCAAAGTGAAGAGTTGGCAGTAAAGGAGGTGCGTTGCGTTGAGAGCAAAATGAAAAGTGGGAAAGTTGCTTTTATCTGCGGCACGAGCTATGATCCGCTTCAGGATGGTGGTGGTGTAGATGTAAGTCGATGGGCGGAACTTGCGGCATTGAGCGCAACCGCATGTGATCTGCTGTAGCCATCTGTTAACAACAACGATTGACCAAGTCCGATTTCAACTGCACGACACGATTAATCGACAATTGGTCACTTCAAGAATGCATAATCGTACTTAATTGTATCCTATATTAACTCTATTTGCACAAACCTTGTAGATAATTTAATATTGCCATAGTTAATGTAGATAGTAACCCTTGTCTGTTTGATGTGCAAGTCCAGCCTAATGCAATTCACGTGAGCACCGAACGCTAACGAAGCGTGATTGTTTTATGGCTAGGACTCGTCACTACATGTTGAGTTTCTGGAAAACTCGGCTGTTAGTCTCTACATGCATTAGGGTAGTCCCGTTGTAACCACATTGTATAAGTTTAATCCCTGTATCGTGTTCAACTTCGGGAACCGCGATGCGCAAATCCGAACACTTTCCGTAAAGCCTCCTCTATCGTGTACCACCTGATTGCCAGGAATGCACATGCATGATCGCGCACAGTACGAGCTGAAGTAAACATATTGCTTATTAACGCGCTGGATATTTGTAGTAACAACACAACGTGTGTCTCATATTGTCGTAACTGTCGGCAACATGCGTGACGAATCATCGATCGAACCCACGCTTGCCGTAGCCACCTACCAATGTCCTCATTGCAGTCTCTCTGTGCAGGAGTTGAAGTCAGGTTGAAGACTAAGTCAGAAAATCAAGTGTGGGTTTGTCTTGATGTCCACAGCAACATTCACGAGGTTCAATCATCTCATCAATGCGATGGTCATATTTATGAATGCCGACGTATTCCGCTATCAAAATCCGACAACGGGTCTTCTGTTTTTGATGGATATTTGAAGATGTTGTGAACAGTATTCGTGGGGGATCTTTGCTTCTAATCACTATCTTAGGTCTCGCCAGCAAACTTCGCAATGTCATTTAGTCATGCAGCACGTAGCGCGATTCGTTCAAGAAAAGCACGCCAACACCGAAAGAAATGACGTGCGATAACTACTCACGACCTGATCGAAGCATCATTCAGCAAGCATGTTAGGTGTCAGGGTAGCATGAACAAACGAACCTATTTGACACCAAAGTCAAGTGTATCCATCTTGTGGTGTGGGGTTTACACCAATGTATCCATCTCTTAGCGTAGCAAAGAGACGCAGGAACAGTGTCGTCTATTGCGATGGTCGCTTGCTGCGCTCCTGCGCTCCTGCGCTTTCATTCCCTTCCAGGCCCATAGTTTAGCACTGTCTAAATGGTGTCCAGTTCCTCTCTACGTTGGCGCCCAGTGCAGGGCAAGGATGCTTCTGTAGCTCCAGTGTTTGGAACAGCAGACGAAGAGACTGCAATTGCCCTACTAGACCAGGAGCAGGAGCAGGAGCAATCCAACCGTCTCCCAGAGACGCCACAACTGACTATTGAATGGCGCGATCTGGCACTTCGTGTCTCAGTTACAAGCTCCAAGAGTGAAGGTGGATCTTCGGTCCTAGAGAAGGTCATCCTGCAGGACGCCAATGGGGTCGCCCAACCTGGAGAGCTCGTGGCTGTGATGGGTCCTTCTGGAGCTGGCAAAAGCTCCCTATTGGACTGTTTGTCAGGCAGAAATAGAAATACAGAAGGGTCCATTTTGATCAATGGTATTGCAGAATGGACACTAGGACACAGAAAGTTGGTGGCCTACGCCATGCAGGACGAGTTGTTCCATGCTACGCTGACAGTTCGAGAGCATCTGCTGTTCCAAGCGCGACTGAGACTTGGAGGATGCATCAGCAGACAGAGGTGTGCATCTAGAGTGGACGCAGTGATTGAAGAACTTGGATTGTCCACCTGCAGAGAGACACTCATTGGCGGATGGATGCTACGCGGAATTTCAGGAGGTGAACGCAAGCGACTCGCCTTCGCGTCGGAGATTCTGACCAACCCAGCGGTGCTGTTTGTGGACGAACCGACGTCTGGCCTGGACAGTTGTATGGCGAGAGCAGTGGTGCAGCAGTTGAAGCAGCTAGCAGCCAAGCGGACCGTCATCACTGCCATCCACCAGCCGTCCTCCGAGGTTTATGCTCTGTTTGACAGACTTTATCTGCTTGCAGAGGGGGTGACTGTCTACGAAGGACCTGCGAGTGAAGCGATTGAGCATTTCGCAACACTTGGTCTACCGTGCCCGCAGTTCATGAACCCTGCGGACCACTTCATGGAGCAACTTGTCGTGCTGGAGCGAGCTACGGATAACGAAGGGCTGGCGCGAGTTCAACGACTCAAAGACGCTTGGGCCGAGCGGCAACAAAAACGACGAGCAAAACAGCCATGCAGCGACAGCATTCCGAAGGCGAAAGCATCGCTTATCACTGAAGATTCTGTGGATGTTGTGGTCTACAACATGGAGGTGGAAGGACGCGATGACGACGAACAGGTTCTGAAAAAACGAGCTGCACATACTACGAACTACGAAAACTCGCGGCTGTCGTTGTGGGGCCAAGTGGAAGTGCTCGCACATCGTAATGCGCTGCGACTAGCACGCGACCCCATGGCTTTCCGCCTGCAAGTTCTGCAGACGTTTATCTTTGCTTTTCTGCTGGGGTCCATCTACTTACAGCTTCAAGTGGACCAAAAGGGCATTCGCAACTTCGCCGGGGCCTTCTTTTACATTGTGACGGACCAAGTGTACTCAGCGTCCATGCCTGCTATCATCTCCGTGCCATTGGAGCTTCCAATTGTCTACCGCGAATTGGATGTGGGGTTATATAACATCGGCGCCTGGTTTCTCGCCAAGAATCTGTGCGAACTCCCCACACAACTCGCGCTGCCGACGCTCAACTTGGTCCCCATCTACGTATTGATCTTTGGCATCTTCGGTAGTCCCGGATTAATTGTGTTCCTGCAGATGTTGATTGTGCTTGTGGCGCTCAACAGTTCGTGCGTAGCTTTCGGCTACGCTGTGTCCTGCATTTGTCGTCGAGTGGACATTGCTCCTATTGTGGGCAATATTGTCATCATGCCGCTACTGCTGCTCGGTGGACTGTTCGTCGACCCGGAGCGTGTGCCAGCGATGTTCCGCTGGCTGGAGGTTATAACCCCGTTCAAGTACGGCTACTTCGGCTTCATGCGCGTGTTCTGGCGTAGCGTAGCAAACGTCCCATGCAACCTGGAGGACGCAACCGCTTCCGACTGCTCTCCCATGACAGGGCACGACGTACTGTTAAGCTATGATATCCCAGACCAGTCCGTCTGGAGCGATGTGTGGAGTCTAGTGATGTTAAGCCTATTCTTCCGGGTTCTCGGCTACGCAGCGCTGCATCTCAGTGTCAGTCGCATGTAAAAGACAAGGATCGTCAGTAAACTCACTCTGGATGGTTCGTATTCCGTAGCAAACTTAAAGTAGGATGGCCAAGAACAGGAGCACGCAGACTTGACAGCTACGTTTACGAGAGCGACGGTGCGCCCGCCTTGACCTCGACGACAGCCTCGATCTCCACAGCCACGTTCAGCGGCAGCGAGTTGGTGCCCACGGCAGAGCGAGCGTGCTTGCCCTTGTCTCCAAAGATGGCAGCGACGGCATCCGATGCACCGTTGATGACGCCCGGCTGAGCTGTGAACGTGTCGACGCAGTTAACGAACCCCGTGAGCTTCACCACGCGCTTGATGTGGTCCAACTCGCCCAGTTCCTCTGTAACAACAGACGCCTGAATCAGTCACCAATCTCTCAATAGTACACCAAATACCAATCCGTACTCTTTAGTGTGGCCAGCAGAGCCAGAGCCACACGCTGCGCCGCAGCGTACCCTTCCTCCGTCGTCAAGTCCTTGCCCAACTTGCCAGTGATGAGTTCACCCGACACTGTGATCGGGAGGTGACCGGCCGTGTAGATGTAGTCGCCCGTACGCACGACATTGACGTAATTGCCCTTGGGTGCACCTGCAGCAGGAAGTTCATAGCCGAGCTCAGCCAAACGGTCTTCGATCTTGCCCATGGTGGTGAAGCGTCTTGGATTGTGAGTCTGACGTGGCGTGTGGCTATGAATGATCTGCTCGTCTGTTTGCGCATTCACCACATGGATTCTTTGCTGTTGATACGGTCTCTGATATGTGCTCTACGTTCATCGTTCCTGCTTGTCTTATTGAGTGGTGTTCCATTGAGAACGAGCTTGATCTTCCCACAGAGCCTTGAATTTGCACATGGTTTGGTCTTCTAGAAACACCAAGGCGTTGAGTCCTGGCTTGTTATCAACTTCCTCGAGGAAGATGACGACACCGTCACAAGTCGAGAGCTGCGGTGGACCGACATACGTTGGGTTGACACCGAAATTGATATCGTTCATGCCCAATCCTCTCCATCACGAAAGGGGATGGCAGGGCCGAAGGAAAACTGAACTGTAGGGTGCAAAGTTTGTGGATTGGGGTGGGCTTCGAGCAGAGCGATAGCGTCCCGAATGTACTCGTCATAGAACTTAGTAATGGACTGCCGAATGCATTGAGCGATTGCACTTAAAACATTAGCACTTGGGATCGATTTTTTACTTTGAAAGGCTTATCTTGGGTGAGTTGAGAGCGCTAGGAGAATGGTGTTGCCTGTGAAGTTATTGGGAACCGCTGGCTGCAACCGACGGCGAATATTGACAGCTGTAAAGCCTTTTACACTCTTGTCGTACCCTCTGCTGTGAGTGATCAACCAGATCAACAATGCGGTCACGCAGTCAAGTGTGCTGAATGGCGGAGCTTTATTTCCAAGAGCAGTGTAGGTCTTCAAGTTTTTCAGGTCTGTGGGTGACAGGTGGAAGAGCTGTTGATCCGTGACAGTTTTCAGAGTTCTCGAAGTAGCCAGAGGTGAATGCTGTGTCAGCAAGTGACAAATACAGGCATATTCATGATGGTGCATTACTGGTATGTGATGGCTTACTCCGCTGTTTTGGATCAGAGAATGGCGATCGTGATTGTAGCAAGCTCGAGTAGAATTCGCTTCACCGAGAAAATACTGGCTACATCGGTTCAAAAAGGAGAGCCCTTCAGCGTCCAGCAGGCAGTGATCAACATTCACACCAACAACGAGTGCTCCATCTACCAGCAGACTGCATTTCGCGGCGAGTAGCTGGGTATTTGACCTCGCAGGAACAAACACCAGGGGGATGTCTTGGAGTATATCAGCGTGCAAAATATTCAGGTTTCGGAGCTCTTCGACTTCAATCAACTGACCATGCTGCGCTTCTTCTCGAGTTTGGCGCTGCCGGATCCACAGCTCCCCTTTCATCCCGTCACGATGAAGCTCGCTATTCAGGAGAAACGGGAAGTCTTGTTGCAGTACTTGCCAAAAAGACTGTTGCAACTTGTGGAGGTCGTAGCGAGAAGCCGCGGGCGTTATTGGAGGGAACAGTATAAGAACTCGGACCGAAGCGGAACATACGCACATCCACGGATGATAATTGCATGGTTTAAGTGTCTTCGTTTAGCAGTACCCTTGTCAGTGGAGCGCTCCCAGAGGCAATCCAGCGATTGACCACAAGACCAAGAACGCCATCAAGGCACTGAATCCGAGCAGGTGCTGTCGTGAAATCGTGCCCTGGAATCTTGTTGTCTGTGGGAGAACAAAATCGCGAAATGGAGAGCGCTTTGGCAGCCTCCGGCCTCATGAACCCTCCGGTCTGCTAATTGAAAACTCTGCGGAAGAAATTGTCAAGCTCAGCGTAGTCTCGTTGCAGGAGATTGCCTCCCCCAATGAGGATCCCATGAATATCGTGCTGATGATCCAACGCTGGCATCGGCAGTTCATGGATCGACTTGCGGTCTCATCCTTGGTTTCGGCTTGACGGGACGATTTGGAAGCACAAGTGAAATACTGTTGAACTCTTCTAGTCTTTCGTTCTGCCTCCATTCATCGTCCGCAGCAGCTCGCAGTTTAGACGGGAGGGATGCGAGTTCCATCAGACTACGCCGAAATCGTACGACGTTTGGCGGTGCAGAACGCTTCTTCTTCCTCTTTCTGCGAGCTACACCTTTGATTTTGTTGTTCTCATCCTTTTCATCGCCAGCAGCAGGGCTACCTAGTGTTATGCTTGCATCGAGCACCGTTGATTCGAGTGGAGTGGTGTTCAACGATGGTGGCTCATTGATGATGCTGTTCTCGGTAGCATCGTCATTAAGCTTGGAGGTGTCTGATGTCTGGCTGTAGTCGCTGGTCTCGTACGCCAACGGTTGAGTTGCATGGTTTAAAAGCGATGCAGGAATATCAAACACAACTGCTTTCTCCTTCGATGGTGATTCCTCGTCTTGTAGGATATCCTTTGGTGATAAGACTGACGTAGTTCGCCGGGACTGCCGGCTTGCCGTAACATTGACCCTCGGATGTGAGTGAGCACTACGAATACGACGAACTCGAGCACGTAAAAAGGCAGCAGAACGCAGCGCTGTAATATCGCTGTCACGTTCCTCTGGAGGTGTCGCTACTACAGCTTGTTGTGTTGGGCGTCGCGGTCGTATCTTCACTGGACTTTGAGCGGGTCCATCTGTACGAGGCGACTCTGGTCTAGTAGGGCTGACAAGACCTGCAGCTGCAAGTGCCCCCGATGCCAGCAAAGGAGTCTGATTATTCGGAGAAGTGGGCACCTCCCAGACTGCGTTCGACGGAATCGATTGCTCCTGGACAAGGAAGCGCTGTTTTGGCAGAATAATTGCTGCACGCTCCGACTCCCCCAAGGCGCGCAGAAGCAACCGTGTCGTATACCTTGACATGTTCTGACTGCATCCATTGGCTTCGACGCCTCTGTTCCAATTCACGAACGCGTTGGTGTGTTGCTGGTTTTGCAGTGCGGTGCTGGGTGTATTCCCACGATGCGACGAGTTGCTCCATCACAGCATTCTTACGCTCTACTTCTGCCAATGTTTGCTGGTTCTGTTGCTGGAGTTCATTGTTGGCTACATCGATCATTAGCTGCTCGATATATTGGGCTGTGTTCTCGTAATCTTCAGATGCCCACTGCGGTTCATCGTTATCGCTCTGCTTACGCGACCGCCGAGTGCTGTTGTCGGGTATGGATTTAGGCAAATTCGTACTGATCGACGCCTTCCGACGTGTGACTTTAGCAGCCTCGGTGCTCCACTTTTCTTCATCCAGCGTGTTCTGCAAAGCCACGTCGCGGTCGAATATCTCGCCAAAATGTTTCAGCAACTGCTGTTCGGCTACTTCTTCAGTTTCTGCTTCTGCAGCACCATTGTGCAGCTCGTCGCGTCGAGGCTGATGCATTGCCATCTCGTGAAAGAATGTTGCCAGCACGTTGGCACGCGTCTGGAGCTCAGACTTCGGAGTCGAAGATTTGACTGCATTCGTGTCGGTACTATCAGGTTTTGGCGCATCTGAAGCGCTTTGTCGGCGCGCTCGTTTCAGTTTGTTTTGCAGGGCCGATTCCAGTTGCAGGAGGCGAGCATGGCGTTCAAGTTGACGAGAATGAAGAATCTACAGACAGAGTGCAAATAAATGAGCGGCCGGGCAAGACTATCCTAGCAATAGCAGAGCAAGTGTTCATTTCCACACCTTGGTTCGCAAAGTCTCAGCTGTGGTGGTTGGTTTGGAGGTGTTTACTCTATTTCCAACGAGAAAATCTGGCGGGGGCTCAGCTGAGATCTCAAGCTGCCGCTGCTTTTGAAGAAGTAGTAGCTCCTTCAACAGATTAGCGCTGGTTGTCGCCTTTTCCGAGTTTACGAAGGACTTAGTGAACTCGTTCGCCTCGTCATCGTTGACGTACACGGTGGCAGGCCCAGTATTCAAACGCTCTGTAGTCCTAATATTTGTCAGCAATAGTGGTGGGGCTTGTGTCGCTTCACCAATTTCTCCTTGTAAGTGCGCAGGTGCCGTGGTACTGCACGACAACTCGATGCTCAATCCGTGAATCGTGAAGATAAAGATGTGAAAGTGTTCTGAACGCTGTGCTTCTCCACCAGAGTCATCACCACTATTCACGGCGGATGCTGGGTCAACAGGCGAAGACTCAATCACAATCGTCTTCTTCTCGTTGATGGCATTTAAGGATGTAAACCATTGTGGAGGTAACGTAACTCCATGCTCATGCAAATTGACTCCCGAACTCTTCACAATAAATACAAACGTGTGTCCATCGACAGCTTTGCCACCGCCTTCTCGCAGCTCAGGAGATTGATCTTCTCTCACTGTGAAGGTTGATTCCGCCTCAACTGTGCTGGACACAGCAGCCGCAGCACCGGCACCTCCTGCGGAATTCGTGGCCTGTAGGAGTGAAGCTGTGATTGTGATTAAAAATGGTTTGGAATGTCGGCCAACCGTGAATGTACGAGCGCTCATGCGGTTCATGCGCAAACATACGCCGTTCTTGCTGCCAAATTGAAGTGAGGTGAACTCCAACAAACTCGTAAACACAGCTACGAAAGGCGGAGTTGATGGTGACTGCACGCTTCGTTCATTGCCGAGTACATTTTCTGTCGACGTTTTCTCGCCTTTCGCTATCTCAGAATGCGCTCTCACAACTGTCTTGTTTCCGTTGCTAACCAGAGCACGCAAGCGGACATACAGCGTTTTCGTCCGACAGCTGATGATTGAATTCGGAACTATGACCAGCGACGGTGTGCTGGGATTTAAACCTGTGAACGTCCAGCAAACTGCGGCGCCAGGCGTTGGGGAACTACAAGTTAGGTCCGTAGGATTTTCATCGTGGCAACCGAGTAATTTAGCACTCGTAGCTAACTGAAGCTCGACGGGACTACACAGATAGCAACGAGTTAAAAAGTTAAACGCTCTTGTTGGATTGAGATACGATTCGATTCGAGTTTATTACCTACTTTTCATCAGCTGTCATAACCATGATAGCCATCGGTGCTGATGTTTTGGTCTGGAAACAAAAGGCATGCAAGCACTTAGTGATCACATTAATCAAATAAGCTAGATTATCTACTCACCTTCAGCTTGCAGTATAGCCCTTGTGAATCCATTTGACAAGGGAATAATGTTGACAGCGGTATATCCTGCCACACAATAGCTGCTGGAGAAGGCTCCGTATGCAACTTGGGGCTACATGGATCTGTCGGCAAAGAATGCTCTACTGACACTGGACACCGTAGCCAGCGTGTCATTAGCTGTAGGAACTCCAGACATTTACTAACGGTGCCATTCTAGCCACAGCAATAGGTAAATCCGACCAGTTAGTTCCGAACTTGCACAAATCTACAGCATACGAGAGTGGTTTTTATACATTACACGCCACCGCAACATCAACGAGAGACACTGTGAAACCCAAAAGCCCAGTCCGTTGTGACCAGATTCATCAAGTTTATGATCACACTCCCAATCGTATCGAGCGATGTCCTCTGCTTCACCGCAAGGCAGTCCGGGGAAGATCCACTGGAGCAGACGAACGCTGAACCCACAATATTTTCCCTCATCAAGCTCCAAATCCATAGACGCCTGAACCACACGCACAACCGCGTTAAACAATTTCTAATCCTCAGCATAAAATGCTCGCGGATGGTGCTACTGATTCACCTTCTCATTATCGACGGTATTGTTCTCGAAATGTGCCATGGGCCAGCAAATATCGGCTATCATTCGCGATATTTTGGCGTCAAAATAAACGCCCACGATTTCACGGAGCTCTGAGCTATCGATTTCCGTTCCGTTTGTTTCTTGATCACCGTCTTGTGCTTTGATAGCGTGAGTAGCAGTACCAATACTAAAGCGGAGGCGAGGTTGATACTTCTTCTGGAGTCGTCGAAAGCCTTCAGGTGTTCGAATGCTCAAATCACCGCGAGCAAGTCCCCGTTGTATCAAGCGTCATAGCACGCTCTCAGCTCTTCTACAGCCACAGAGTCTTCCGAGCTTAGCGTCATGTGAATGCCATCCGTCATGAAAACTGTGCAGCACAACCTGTTTTAGGAACCCAATTGAAACGGACAACAGAAATTATTCACTTCATGCACGTTTCGGTGATCCTCACTAAATAGCGAGCGGAATGAGAGGAATAATCAACCGCGCGAGCCCAAACTGTGCGTTATCGCAGGGCACATTGTTCGGTGTGGAAGCACCCATGGGGAATGTCTGTGTACGCAGCACGATACACGGAATCTGATGCTGCCCCTACGTCCCCATGTGTTCTAGCGTTGGCGCCATCGTTTAAGATACACCTTTTTGGTCATGAACAAGGCAAGTGTGGTCGAGGTGAGGAGCACAATGTCGGTGGACGAGACCAAAAGAGCACCGATTTGCAGTGGAAAATCATCTCCGCTCTGGATGAGTCTGAAGATGCAGTAAATGCCGGTAGCGAGCATAGCTGGAATGCTGATGATAATGGACTTGGTAGCCGCCGGGAATGTATGGGAGTTGGCGTTCAAAGCGATGACAGTCTGCACGCTTAGCCATGTGATGACACACGAGACGGACCGAACATCAGCATGGCGATCCACTGCAGGGTATTGATTCCCGTGGCAGAGATAAACTCGTAGTTATGAGAGAACAGCCTCAAGAGATCCATCGAGATGAAGTCAGCCATGCAGAAGAATGGAATGATAGCACCAAGAAATGAGCGCTATCATGGTTCGCAGTGGGTGAAGATCATACCGTAGTACGCAAGCGACAGCGAGCGGTTGATGGTCAACACGTAGCGGTATTTAGTGCGCATGAACTACACCACGTGAGGGTACAATTGGTTGAGAAAATGACCGCAGCTGGTGTCTTGGTGCGGTCAATTATAGACAATGGCTGTGATAGATGCAACTCGAACAGCCAAGGTTCTTTGACTGGCTCGGGCGCAACTGCATTCAAAGCGTTCACCGCCTTCACCAACGTCGTGTCAGTTCGCTTTGGTGTCTGTGTAAAGCGAGGGCTCTTGCTTTTATTGAGACGACGAGGCATACTGGTCGTCAGCGCTGTGCTTTGACTGCGCTGTCATCTCGCTAGCGATGTATTTGAGGCAGGAAGCGACCGCAGCACCAACGAGATGGTGATACAAGCGAAAGCGCATAGGAAGTGCACGATGGTCCGTCACAAGACATTCTTACTTTAGGTGATGCTTGTCGCCAGCACCTTACGAGACACGAAGAAGGTGCCAGAATTTATCCCTCGACGGTCCAAAACAAATCAAGCCGACACAATTTAGAACAAACTTGACACATGATGATTTTTCCATCGATCTTGCAGGAGACCATGGAAAATCCTGAAAGACAGCTCACACAATGCCTTCATTATGAGGATGAACCTTT
Source organism: Phytophthora kernoviae (assembly GCA_008080845.1). Classification (NCBI taxonomy): domain Eukaryota; phylum Oomycota; class Peronosporomycetes; order Peronosporales; family Peronosporaceae; genus Phytophthora; species Phytophthora kernoviae. The sequence continues at coordinate 23,110 of VKKV01000293.1, read as the reverse complement.
ACACATGTCCATTTCTACTTGACTTGTTGTTTGCAAAGTGCTCGACGGATGACAATGATAAATAGGTAGTCGACGCAGTACACACAAGAGTTCTTTTATACTGGGCCTTGTACGGACGAAGTGGTCTTGTACCAGTCAACGCCCAGGAACTCGAACACGTCGAAGTTCGGGTCGTTCACGTCTACATTTGATATGCGGTCGTAGACCTTGCGGTACTTGAGCGCCTTCTTGGCGAGCAGAGCGCTGGTGCTGGAGCAGTTCAGGGACGAGGCGTCTGCGATGAGACACTTGGTTCTTGCCTCGGTTCGGAGGCGATAGGCTTCGTCTCGGTAGCTCAGTCGGATACGGTGCGCCGATCTTGCAGCGGAGCGAGTGTTTTGAGACGCGGAGGGTCGAGGGAGAGGTGCTCCGGATTGGAAGCGTCGTGTTCCGTTGGTGTGTCCAGCCATCTTGACACTCTCTGGGGAGTGTTCGGACGGAGTTTCCACGGTTAGAGCCATTGAGGAATTGTTTGCTAGTTTCAATTGACGAAGTCTCGCGTGGTTTCTAGCCTGCAAATTCGGGAATGAGCGATAGTGGAGACCAAAACTAGAGCAGCGAAAGGCCCGGCGGACACTCTCAGCTGACTCGACCCCTCCGAAACCTCCGGAAATTAATGCCAACTTGAAGTTTCTTATCTTGGCAAATGTAAGGGCAGCTGATTCGAGAAAACCTAGGAAAACACATACAAAGATACCCGCTGCATAAAAATGTCAAACCAATTACCGTAAATCAGTTAGAGGCGTTGAACTCCAGCCAGCTACTATTTATTAGCCAGTGCAAGCACGACCGTGCATGCTAAAAGTTTATTATTTTATTCACACACGGCGACGATGATTGTATTTCTTGTCTTTTTTAGAAAGCACCTTCACAAAGAGACAAGATACTGTGTATACTAAGAATTAACTCTTACTCGCGCTATCGATGTATACGGTAGTCCTTACGATGCAGTAGCGAGATCCCGGTACCTTTATCGTGCGTACACGCGATTGATGCGGTTGGATGTCACACACTACTCGTTGGCATCGATCGGTATGCGCGACAAATGGGAGTCCATTTGCCATTATGCTGACAGTACTTCAATCTACGCGACTGAATTATGTTCATTCCGTTTGACAGTCGATGGAAAAGATTAGTGTTTTTCGATTTCGAAGCAACTCAGTCCGTCGACTTGCGCAACGGTGCCTGTCGACCTACTAAATGCACCAATTGATACTGGCGCAAGATGTGTCATCCTACATCAGTACCAATGCACACGAAGATATTGCAAAGTGGACGGCATATCGACAACGCATGCTTGGCGAGCTCGCTTGCAGCATCGGCCAAGCCGTTGAATGCGTACCGGTGCCGTGCCGTTCAGAGGAATAAGATCGTTTCGAGAACAGCCGGTTTCCTTACCGTTTCCTCCAGAAATTTCCTGATTTCTGTGAAAATTCTCTATATGTTTTCGCCAATTGCAGTGCTATTCGGCGATGATTCGCCAAAATTAATTTTCCACCAATGAAATCCTCATCTAACCCGAAAAGCCCATGTCTCCTGGACGGGATGGCGGCGCTCATACACCGCGCTTCGGCTACTCAGTGCGTTTAGCCCTCGAGTCCATCGGAGTGCACTACGTGTCCATTGATCTACTACGTAAGGCCAAGAAGAATCAAACCACCGAGGCGAGTAAACAACGCATTATTTGTGTTGGAACAAAGGTATCTAACATTGATACATCGTCTGAATAATGCAGCAAGAGTACTGGACACTATGGAGATTGCTGCACGACCTGGTGCTTGCCATACTGGTGGATTTTGAAGTGGATACAGAAGAGATGGAGCATCTGAATGCTGCTGAGGCCCTAGAGAAAACCCTCTTAGATCCAGAGCTACATGGTCAGTGCTGTTTACGCTGTTGTTGGAGTCGATTGCAATTGCTCACAGACTCTTGTTTGTCGGTCGATTACTGGTGTTTATTTTGTCCAGTTGTTCAGATGGAGTTGGTGCAATTCTATCTCTATGAGTGGGGCTTTGTGTGTTCTGCGTTCTACACCAGTGCACGACCGTTGAGTCAATTGTTGTTGCTTGCTTTCGCTTGGGCGTGGCGTTCTCTCGATTGTTCGAGAGGCAGCAACTTTACGTTCTTGAGGTATGTATTACAAGATTATAAGAAGGACAATGGTGTAGTGTCGCCTAACGCAGGAGACTTGGTTTGTTCACGATGTAGAGATCTGCTCGGACGAAGCAGCCACGACTACCTCCGTTCCCGAACGTAAGCATTCGGTAGATCGATACTGAAGTTGGTTGTGTTGGTGTTGTTGACATTATTTAACAGATATTCTGATACTGTGGCTGGATTTTGACTGCTAATATCAGGATGTTGATCTTGACCTCGAGGTCGTAGCCGTTTCTGCATTGGACGTGGCGTCTTCTACACTTAATCATGAGGACAAAGTATTACCAGTAGATGCACAGATGCATCGGTTGCATAGCGCGTTCGGGCGCTTGCTAGGTCATCTAAACGAGCTGGAGGCGTATACTCGTTACCACGAACGACTGGTTCACCGCCTCGAGCTGATGCAGAACAAGGCGGAGGAACACAAGGACGAGCTTATTCCCGTCTACGTGCTCAATCTTCTGGCGATACCAACATCGCGACTGGCCGATCAAGTGCGAGTGTTAGCGCAGAGGTATGTAGTTGAGCCATGTAGACTGCAATCTACTCATTGTCACGCCGACCTATTTGTTTTCTTATGCAGTGTGCAGATGATAGAAGACGAAGCGCTCTTTACAAGTGGATCAACGGTCTCGTGCTTACGCTGAATAAAAGCAGCGAAGGATTAGGCACCCAGGTGGACTCAGTAGCAGGCATGACACACCCTGCGTTGCGTGCACAGATCCAAGACGTACATGTGTTGTTCCAAGAGCATGCAGACTCGTTCAAGCAGATAGAACAAGGCTATAAAGTGGAGTGGAAAAAGTGGACATCGCGACAGAAGTCGCGTTCTCGTGTGCAGCAGATGGAAACGAAAATGGAGAGGTTCGTGCACGAAGTGCAAACACAGGAGCTCTTCAACCCTCAGAAGTTATTTCTCCGCTCGGAACGGTCCTGGACTGCTCAGCGGGTCGACATCCCTAACAGCAATGCTAAAAAGATGCACTTAGCCACAAAGGAAGACGTGGACCAACTGCAGGCACAGATAAAAACCGTCATCGGTGAAATTACCACCGAGTTCTGTGGCGTACAATTACGCTAACTCTTGAACAAGACTCAAAATCACGCAAACGAGGCTGCCTGCCATCTGGGGCGACCGTTAATTAAGTTATTCACGCGGGACAACACGAAAACGTAGATCGGTGTGGAATCCGTCGTTGTATCGACGGAGTGTGCTTGGATCTCGCGCTGTGTCTGCTTGCGGAGCAGCGGCAGCACGAGCGTGAGGAACCCGTCACGCACCTCGGGCGGGAGCCGAGGAGCTCCACACCCATGGGAAAATCGTCAGGCAGCGGGCCTTTCGTAGTCACTACCTGTACGAACCAGCGCCTTAAGTACTGCATCTTCCTCTTGTTGCCGGTCCAGGCACGGAGTATGTACGTTACTTCAGGCGAGTCGAGATCAAAGGTCGGCGTCGGATGACGCACCAGCTCCCCTTGCCACTTGGGCAGACCTGATAACGCAGGAGCTCTTTTACGGGATCCAGTTTTCTTGAGTTGTGGCTTCTCATCTTCTTCATCATCATCTCTATCGTCGTCGCTCTCTTCGCCGATGATGCTGAGCTGATTCACGCCACTAGTGACGCGTTTTTCACTGCCTTGCCGTCCAGCTCCAGCAAGTCCAAATGTCTCTGCTGCAGCTCCTCCAGCTGCTTGGAGCGCTCGTCCAAGTCTTGACGAAGTGTTGTAACCTCCTTCTCCTGGTCTCGAATCACCGCCAAGCGTTGCTCCTGCTCCAGTGCATGGGCCTGCTGCTGCTCCGCCAGCCTCGTCTCCAGCTCCAGCACCAGCTTCCTCGTCTTCTTCTCCTGCTTGTCTTCTTTCCTGCCAACTCCTCTCTGCTCCGGTGCAGCGCTGAGTTTCTCCACGTCTCTAAGCGCCGCCAACTTCTCTGCCTTGAGGTGGCAGATGGTCTCTTCAGCGTCCAATAACTGTCGTTCCAGTAGTGCAATGCGATCGTTAGCGCTCTTGAGCTCCAATCCAGCAGCTAACGTCCCATTGGTGCTGCTGGCAGCTTCCAAACGCGCCTCCCGTCGTGCTAAAGCGCGGTCAAAGTCTTTGTCCGAGTCATTCGCGTCCTTGGAGCGAGTTGCGGCCTTCTTTGCTGCATGACGAGGCGCCGGCGGACTAGAAGTGACGTCGCCAGCGTTTAACTGCTCCAATAGCGTGCGCAGATACGCGTTGTCCTCGCGTGCGAGCTGCAGATCGCGCTGCATCTGCGGCACGTTCACCAGGAGATCGGTCATCGTCGACAGTAGCGGAAGGACGAATGCTCACTCTATTTTTAGGTTTCCAGAAATCTTATTCCGCGTGTGATTGGCTGAATATTTGAGCCAATCCGGTGTAAAAGATCTATAGTAAAGCATACAGAACCTATTTAATAGACTGGCGAGAGGCTGTCCAATGAATGCTATGCATTTTTTGTTGTCGTCGTCACACAGACAGCTCCTTTCCTCCGCAACCGCACATTAACGTCAAACAAATGCAGCAGCATGTAGGTTTGCTGCAAGTAAAGAGGTTTTGTTGATGTTGAGCAGTGATCGCATCTACTGTAGTTGATAAAATTTATTTTGTTTCTCCATATTTACATTAAGTAAAACGATCTTTTGTCATTAAGTTCGTCTCCTCCACTAGGTTTGATCTGTGACGTGCTACAGTACTGGTAGCAACGACCTCATTCCGGCCGATGCACCTTCTACGGGCAAAATGACGCTGCGTTTCTTGTTGACCTGGCAGCTCACCATCACTTGTCTTGGCTGCATGCGGTAGCCCGACCATGCTGGTCCTTGTCGCCCGCAGTCTGCGGCCAGGGAGCTATAACTCAGTCTCGAATCTGCCCTGTGAAGCTCAAGACACGCCAAGCGAAGCACCAACACCAAAAATGGCCTCTGAAGCCGCGTTCCTGTACCACCCGCCGTCGGAGGACAAGGTCCCCAAGGACAACATCGAATTCGACACCTCAGCACCACTGCCCAAGCGTATGGAGCACGTGATTCTGCGTGTGCAGGATGAAATCTGCGCTGGCATCGAGGCCGTGGATGGCAAGAAGTTCCGCACTGACGAGTGGAAGCGTGAGGCCGGCGGTGGAGGCCGTAGCCGTATCCTGCAGGTAAGACTACTTGCATCACTACGTATTAAGCACTGCGGCAGGAGATAATGTGAGGCTGCCTATTTGTCATGATCTGATAGGATGGTAACGTCATGGAGAAGGCTGGTGTTGCTGTGTCAATCATCAACGGCACCCTACCTGCTGCTGCTGCCCAGCAAATGACGGAGCGCAACGCTAAGCTTCCGCCCGGAAAAGACCTCCCGTTCTACGTGTGCGGCATCAGTTTAGTGATGCACCCGCGAAACCCGATGGCTCCGACTATCCACCTCAACTACCGCTATTTCCAAATCGAAGCCGGCAAGGATGAGGAGGGCAACGACAAGCAAATCGGTTGGTTCGGCGGAGGCGCTGATCTGACCCCGAGCTTCTTGTTTGAAGAGGACGCTCGCCACTTCCATGCAGTGTACAAGACGCAGCTGGACAAGCGCGACCCCACGTGGTACCCCAAGATGAAGAAGGCTTGCGACGACTACTTTTACATTCCTCACCGCAAGGAGCACCGCGGTGTTGGAGGTTTCTTCTATGACGACCTCACTGATGCTTCGGAGGAGACATTCCAGACGATCCGCCGCTGTGCTAACTCGATGCTGGACTCGTACATCCCGATCCTGAAGCTGCGTAAGGACATGCCGTTCACGGAGGAACAAAAGGAGTGGCAGCAGATCCGTCGTGGCCGCTACGTGGAGTTTAACATTATGTACGACCGTGGTACGAAGTTCGGTCTACTGACCCCGGCTCTCGCGTCGAGTCGATCATGATGACGCTGCCGCTGACTGCCCGCTGGGAGTACATGCACGAACCGAAAGAGGGCTCATGGGAAGAGAAGACGCTTGAAGTGCTGAAGAATCCCGTGGACTGGATGAAGGCGGAGCCTTAAGTGGCAATGCTGCAGTGCAACTTGTTTGTCGGACAAGTGTGACTGGGAGTTCGTGTGCGTGGTGAACGTACGTGTGTGTGTGTAGATATCAATATCAAAACGAATTAAAGACAACGTATTTGACGCAATATGGTGGGGAGACGTTTAATTTCAGGCTAACCTTGATGCATGGGCTTCACTGTCATTGCAGCCATGCGTTAACTAGCTTATGAGTCATGAGTTCTGAGTTGTTCATCAAGTGCTCAATGATGACCTACTTGGTCACTTCAATCTGCATTCCGGTCGTCCAGTTGTAAGTTCGCATTGCGTGTCTTTACCCCTAATGCGCACTTAACAAGCGTCAGATACTTTATCTCACAGCCGCAGATTCCAGTTCAAGATCTGCTGCCTCGATCGCAAGCAAGAGCAGCTAATATGCGGCACTTAAGAGCGCTTCTAAAGCCTTCGCGACCATGGATGGCTGCTGCTGTAATCCCTGCAGCTCTGGGAGCTGCGTATATGTCCCAACAACAACAGTCCAGTGGATGCAAGGGCGCCATCCCACGTCTGAGTTCTTGTATCAACCTGTGTCCGAGGACAAAGTGCCCAAGAGCAGCGTCGAGTTCGACACCAAGGCGGCGCTTCCTGAGCGCATGGAGGCTCTGATTTTACGTGTCCAGGACGAAATTTGTGCTGGTATCGAAGCTGTGGACGGTAAGAAATTCCGCGAGGACAAATGGGAGCGTGAAGGCCACGGTGGAGGCGGTCGCAGCCGCATCCTGCAGAACGGCAACGTGTTCGAGAAGGCTGGGGTCGGTGTCTCTATTATCCACGGCAAATTGCCTCCTGCAGCTGTGAAGCAGATGACTGCCAGAGGCAAAGACCTCAAGGAAGGCACAGAGCTGCCATTCTACGCCTGCGGTGTGAGTCTTGTGATGCACCCACACAACCCCATGGCACCGACAATCCACCTTAACTACCGTTACTTTGAGGTGGAGACGGGCTACTTGGATAAGGATGGCAAGTCCATGAAGATCGGCTGGTTCGGTGGAGGTGCTGACTTGACTCCGAGCTACCTGTTCGAGGAAGACGCTCGTCACTTCCACGCTGTGTACAAGACACAGCTGGACAAGCGATACGGCTATTTACCCCAAGTGGAAGAAGGCTTGTGATGAGTACTTTTATATTCCGCACCGCCAAGAGGGACGTGGTGTTGGAGGATTCTTCTTTGACGACCTTACTGACACGTCAGAGGAGAACTTCCAGATGATTCGTAGCTGCGCCAATTCCATGCTGGACGCCTACATTCCGATCGTAAAGAAGCGCAAGGACATGCCGTACTCCCAGCAGCAGAAGGAATGGCAACAACTGCGTCGTGGCCGCTATGTGGAGTTTAACATCATGTACGACCGTGGCACGAAGTTTGGTCTGTTGACGCCTGGTTCGCGAGTCGAGTCGATTCTCATGTCGCTCCCACTCACCGCTCGTTGGGAATACATGAACGTACCTGCCAAGGGCTCGTGGGAGGAGAAGACACTAGATGTGCTGAAGAATCCTGTTGACTGGCTGGATGTGCCTGCTGTCGATTTGGAGACGCTCTCGACGGGTGAGCTGCTCAAGGAGCTCGCGAGACGGAGCAGTAGACGACACGCAAACCCGGTGCCAAGCGATTTGTTGTCGATCAGCATGATTCAAAAGCACCCAAGTGAAAGTGCCGATAGCAGCGCGATCATCGAACAGATATCTTGCGTGTACAAAAGAAGCATAAAAATGGCAAAGCTGAAGTGACGTGGCGATAATTGTATCTGGCACCTGTTCTACACATATGGCACTGCGATTTGAAAGCACGACAATGTTGTTGACGTGGACCAGCTTGCTCGCTGCTCTCCTTACGTTTCTAGGGTGTCGTCTTCATGTGTCAGGCATGTACTAGGAGCTTTTTTGTGATTGTCATCAGTCCATGATGAGCTAGTCATTGCTCAGAACACACTCTGAGGTGTACTCGAGGCTTCTTAAAGCTCGAACGTGCTTAGTACTCGTACTCACAGTCTAGGATCGGGTCCGAATTGGGCGATGTCTGCTTGGTCTTGCCGTACTTGATAGTGACAACCTTCTTCTCAACTGCCGCGATACGAGCGGCTTCCGCGATGATTGTGTTCATGCGCGAGGCGGCCCAATGCACGCGCGGATTTGCGTTACCCTGAATCACATCGATAAAGTTATCGAGCTCAAGCAGATACGCTTCACGGAACCGTTCCGGGAAAGAGTGAAGTAGTTTGTCAGACGTGAGCCCAGTTTTTGTGGATTGCACCAAGGCAGTACGAGTCGGATTCTGCACCTGCAACATACCGTACTCTCCAGCAACCTCGATGCGCTGGTCGTAGCCATACTCGGCGCTTCGACTGAGATCCATAGTACAGACCACACCCGTAGTGGGGAACTCCAGCCACACACTAGCCTTGTCCATGACATTGAGCTCCCGAAGCTCCGGAGATAGACTAGTGCCATGCGCGTACACCTTGGTCGGGTACTCCCCCACCAGATTGCACACAAAGTCAATGTCGTGCACTGCCAGGTCGTGGAACGGGTCTCCACCGGTCTTTAAGAACTCCACAGGTGGGCACGGATGGTCACGGAACACCGTATGAATAGACTGCAGTTTGCCAATACTCTGGTTGTCCACGCACTGAGCACGTAGCGCTTCGTAGCTCGGGTCAAACCTTCTCTGGAAGGAGCACACCAACTTGACCCCGTTCTTCTGACAGATCTGGTACGCAGTGTCAATATCCTCCACTGAAGCTGCAACGGGCTTCTCAATACCAATAGCCTTGACATCTTGTCCCAAAACTCCTGAAGCACAGTCATTGACCAGCTTCAAGTGCGTGGGGTTGGCGTAGCGACCAGACGCCGTTCACAGTCGTCCCTTGCACTTTCAGAGCTTCTCCAGCTTCCTCTACACTGGAAAAGCATTGTGTCCCGTATTGAGTGCTCAATTCTTCACGTTGCATTGCAGTTGCATTGGAATCGACCACAGCAGCGATGGAGACGCGAGGGTCGTTCTGAATGCCAGCGAGTCGGATGCGACCCATGCGTCCAGTGCCGATGACAGCAAGATTCAAGTTGTTAGAAGCAGAGGAGAAATAGCGGGGGGCATTGCAACGACCAAGAAGAGAAGAGGAGCGTTGTAGACAGCGGGGAAGAGGGTGGAGACCATTATTCCCTATTAAGAGGTACGTGGTCAATTCAGTAATGACCAAAAGCTCTGAATGATTCAGTTCTTCGTTGAAGTATTACATATCGTACGCTTTAATTGGTTAAAATTCATTTGAACCAATGAAAGGATATATATTCGTTGCTTAAAGCAAGCTGCAACCACTGCGTCAGGATTGCCGTGATACATACCAGGATCAGCCTTGAACTGCATCTACCTGCATCTGCTTGTCCTGATATAATGTAATGCAGCTACGCAAGTCATTCCCGTTGTCAACACAGATGGCATACGTTAAACAATCTGATTAGCCAAAATACATCTATAGCATCTTCTGATTGGTTCAAAATAAACCCCTTTATAAGAGACTTTCTCGCTTGTCCAGTCAAATCAAAAACGGACGCAAGATGTTGCGTCAAGTGACTCGTTGTCCGTGGGCTCCGTCATCGACAGAAGCCTTCTGTACCTCTCCATTGGTGGAAGTCTTCTCAACATGCATATGGTGCTGTACGTACATTTGCAGCTCCATCCGGTTCTGCCAACGCTGGTGGAGGCGTTCCAGGTGACTTTGTGTGTCATTTGAGGGACGTGGGTGTGACGATCGCAGGAGGCAAGAAACTCTTCGAACAAGTGAGTTTGGGCTTCTTACGAGGCGCCAAGATCGGTGTTTTAGGTCCCAATGGAACTGGCAAGTCCATTTTGATTAAAGTCATTGCTGGGGTGCGCAACGACTTCGATGGGGAGCGATGGGTCAAGGACGGACTAAAGTTGGCTATCTGCCTCAAGAGCCACAGCTAGACCCCAATAAAAACGTCTATGAGAACATTATGGACGGTCTGAAGGAGAGTCAGGACCTCTTGACACGTTTTGATGAGGTTTCCATGGCTATGGGCGAGCCAGACGCCGACTTTGACGCTCTTCTGGATGAACAGGCCAAGCTGCAGGACCAGATTGAGCATTTAGGATGTTGGGACTTGTCCTATGAAGTGGAGAAGGCGATGGCGGCCTTGAGAGTCCCAGCGCATGATGCTGATGTTGAAGTGCTCTCAGGTGGTGAACGACGACGTGTGGCACTGTGCAGACTGCTGCTTGAGAAGCCGGACATGTTGCTGCTGGATGAGCCGACGAACCACTTGGATGCCGAGTCGGTGCACTGGCTGGAGGACTTTTGCAGAAGTATCGTGGTACAGTACTGTCGATCACGCACGACCGCTACTTCTTGGACAATGTGGCTGGATGGGTGTTGAGCTTGACCGAGGAGAAACATACGCGTACGAAGGCAACTACACTGCGTGGCTCACGCAGCGCCGCAATCGTCTGAACATGCAGCGCAAATCGGACGCTATTCGTGCTAAGCAGATTGCGTCTGAGATCCAGTGGTCGCGTGACCACCAGGGCAGTAAGAAGGCGAACAAGGCTCGTTTGAAAAGGCTGGAGGACATGGAAGCCAGCGGCTTCCGCGCTTCTTCACGTGTTGAAGACGGACAGATCGTCGTGCCTTCCGGAATTCGTCTCGGTAACAAGGTGATCAAGGTGAACAACCTGCGGAAGCAACTTGATGATGGCCGTGTGCTGTTTGACAAACTCTCGTTCGAAATCCCGCCTCATGCGATTGTGGGGATCGTGGGCGGCAACGGTATGGGTAAGTCTACGCTCTTCAACATCATTGCTGGCGTCGAAGACTCCGATGAGGGCTCCGTCGAGCTGGGCAAAACCGTGAGTTTGGGATTTGTGAGCCAGAGCCGCGATGAACTGAGCGCGAGGCGAAGCGTCTACGAAGAGATTTCGGGTGACAATGAGTTTGTGGAGATTGGCGGTGACCGCATTAACACGCGTGCTTACATCGCAAGCTTCAACCTGCGTGGCGCTATGCAGGAGAAGAAGGTCGGAAGTCTGAGTGGTGGAGAGCGCAACCGTGTGCACCTGGCCAAGATGCTGCTGGTGGCCACAACGTTGTGATGCTCGATGAGCCCACGAACGACCTGGATGTAGACACGCTACGTTCGCTGGAGGCTGCGCTCAGTGACTTCGACGGTGTGTCCATGGTGATTTCTCACGACCGCTGGTTTTTGGATCGTATTTGCTCTCATATCATTGCATTTGAAGGGGACGGTCGCGTCGTGTTCTTCGATGGCAACTACACCGAATACGAGAGGGAACGCAAGCCGCTGAAGTAGCTTGGACATGAACGTTTGCTTGCGAAGAACCTAATCCGTTTAACATTTCATTCATGAGCTTGGATCACTGAAACAATTCCATGCAGTGCACACTACCGTCAACCACTTAGTGTGCATTTTTCAATCTTTGCACGTCCAAGGGCAGTCTTGGCAAGGCAAAGTGCTTGCTCATAAACGAGTGCAGACCAGCGAAAACTAAATGATGACACAACTTGGCGGTTGAAGTGAAGGGTTCAGCAATCATCAGCCACACATTTTCCTTGCTACGTGGCATCGCACTTCAGAATCGCCCTCCTTCCAAGCACCAGAACCACCCGAAAATGGCTGACCAAGAACCGAAGATCCGTCGCGCTCAGCGTTCTGACGTGCACGAGATCGCCTCCATGGTCCAGGAACTAGCCGACTTCGAGAAGGAGCCGGACGCGAACAAGGCGACACCTGACAAGTTATTGGAGACCGTCAATTTTGTCGACGACGTTCCACCGGAATGTATGCCGGGCTTCCCACTGACCAGTGCCCCGAGTCGCAAGGTCGCGCACTGCTTCGTGCTGACTGTCGGAGAGCAAGTTGCAGGCATGGCGCTGTTCTACTACAACTACAGCACATGGTTGGCATCACCGGGAGTGTACCTCGAGGATTTGTACGTGCGACCAGCATTTCGTCGTCGTGGACTTGCGACGCTTTTGTTCGGTGCTCTGGCGGAGGAAACGCAGCGCATTAGTGAAGGCAAGGGCCGACTGGAGTGGTCGTGTCTGCGATGGAACGAGGGTGCACTCAAGTTCTACGCGGGCATTGGCGGCGAACGCATGGAGGAGTGGGTCTCTATTCGCGTTGCCGGTGGCGAGAAACTAGAGAACCTCAAGCAGCTAGCTGATGAGGTTCGCGCCAAGAACACTCAGTAGTGTGCACCATTGTAATGGCAGTTAGAGGTCAATTCAGCTTATGTTGTCTAAGCCGTTTGTAAGCACTACAATACTCATCCATTTCGGATTGTCCCCTCTCGCTAGGTTAACAACTCGTCGTAGTACTTGATGTTCGGATGGCTCCGTAGTGCTTCTCCTGACAGCTTCTCCATTCTCAACTCCTTCTTGACGAACTCATAAGTATTCCTATTCTTCAGGCAGCTTTTCACCTGCTTCCCCATGAACTCGTCGAAGAGCTGGCCCTTCGCACTGCACCTGAAAGCATCTGCTTCTGTCAACTTGGTAAATACCAGCATCCCCAACGCCAACTTGACGTCGTCAATATATTTCCATACAGAGTCCGCAATGTTATCGGCATTTTTATCGATAACCGCCTTTAGTCGAGGCACGCCGTTAATGATTTCTCGGTTGATATACACCTTGACCTCCGATAGGCCGAGAAATGCTCTCTCTTCAGAGCCATCCAGACTTGACGTAGCGCCAGCAGCATCAATAACGCCGTCAAAATGACTGTCGTCGCTATCGTCGTCTCCATCAGCTATGTTGACGCTGTCGTGGACTGAGTCTGAGAGCAAATTATCGGCCCAAGTAACCGTCGGCGTCTTGGTGTGGTCAGAGTCAATGGCCACCGTGAGAGTATCCCGTCTGGTGATGAGAACGATCACCGCCACTAATGATGGTAGAATACAGAGCTGACTCATGGCTGAGCGGGGAGAAGTTGTGGACTGCCGTAGTGGATCTGTTTCACACAGTATTATACGAGCGTCTGGGTAAACATTGTCAAGAGTCTGCGTTTACCCAGACACTAACGTTAGGTCTACAGACCAATGTAAGCGTATCCCGTCTGGAGCACACCTGAAGTACATGTACCAAGCTGCAATGCCATGAGTATCGCATCGGATCCTACGACGCAGGTTTCGTCGTCGTCATTGCAAACTCTTTTTCTTGCACCCTGAGGAAGAACAACACCACGTAGAAAACACGCTGCAGTGTTGCCCAATGCACTCGGCACCAATGATGCTATTGCCGGAAATGTCGTTGAAGATCCACCACTCGACTGCTGACAATCATCTTACCACTCGACACGACGACAACAAGTTGTTGCCACGCCTTGTATCCTGTCATAACCACACCAAATCCCATCATTTTAGCTTCAATTTAGTCCTACAAAAGATTAACCACACCTTGCAACACTGAAGCCTCACGACTAATGCTCTCATCTGTATCTTAAACTAGAACTTGACAATTGCAGAACGTGCTCGACTGTGTTCCCCCTCGGGGATTGATGGAGATCCAGGGGTCAATACAACTAGAGCCTCCTCTAGAGCTCGGTTGGGAGTAGCCGGGAAGGGTTTAGAGAGTAATGGAGAGCGACACTTTGGAGCAGTACTGCATCTAGACACACTTGACAGAAACTTTGGCCGCAGCAGGAGGCTGGAAGGCTTCCAGGCAGATCGGGCAATGCCATGACTTTAAAAATTGAAATTTAGAACTACTAATCTAGATGGGTGATAATTATAAACAAAATCCCTACTTTAACTTCTGAATGCTTTCATGCGTTGAACGCATGTAGGCTCACGTGACCTTATGTCAAGGCCTTCGAGATACTGGGTTCTGAGATCGGAGGAATGAGATTCTTGTCGCCGGATGAAGTAGAGCGTGGCCACGAAATCTGTACCGTCATGCTAAAGACAAGTGAATCGAGTCCAAGAAACGCACACAACACTTTGCTGTTCGCTCGTTTGTTCTCGGCTGGCCAAAGTTGCAGCCGTGATATGGATGTATGATTGTTGGGTGAACCTCATGGGACTAAGCTTATGCAGCCACCGTTGTGAACATACATACTCTTATAATATTTTTTCCTCCACAACTCGCCGTTTTCGCTGCCTGTCTCCTGGTGCAACGGGCGTGATTCATCGACGACCAGGTTGTTGTGGGATGTTATGTCATTTGGAAGTCGTTATCCAGTAGCACCAAAGAGGGACTAGTACACACATCACTCATTGCGAAAAAATATATTCTGCCATTCATCAATTCACTGGAGGTACAGTTACATATATGGTATTCCCTTGCTGTGCTACCCAACGAACTTCGCCACTATTATATAAGCGCTCAATCGACCAAAACCGTCGCAATCAAAGCAACCTGCCACCCAACGGTAGTCCGACGATTTCATAAGCTTTGTTTCACAATGATTCACAATGATTCCCAACTTGTGAATCACCATGTGTAAAGTTGTGTAAAGTTGAGGCGGGTGGCAACTTGCGTTACCACGTCACAAGCGACTCGATGTATGCATTCGCAAATGTATCATATCTGATTTCGCGCCGCAATGTCGTGATATATGAGATGTCACGGCTTGCACATGTCCAACACGCTTTGTATTGCAGAGGACTAACAACGTCCCCCCCTCGTCTCTTCGCTCTCGTATATTGCAGTCACAAGCACAATATCGCCCATCCGAATGCTTCCGAGGAGTGGGAGTTCGAGTTTGGCAGCGACAGTCTCTAAAGCATCAAGCCCTGAAAGCTCCAGCAGCACTTTGGGGGGCAAGACACCGCAACGGATTGTCACGGACGCGGTTTCGTTGCACGACCTATTTCGCGGAGGTGCGGCTTCCCAGAGTGTCAGAAGACGGCTAAGCGCGGAGGCCTCTGCATCTCCCACGGCGGCGGCAAGAAGTGCGCTGTGCAGGGTTGCACTACCAGTGTGGTGAGTCGAGGTTTCTGCGTCGCCCATGGCGGTGGCAAGCGGTGTCAGTTCTTAGACTGCACCAAGAGTGCACAAAGTGGAGGTTTCTGCTGGATCCACGGTGGTGGCAAGAAGTGCGGCTACCTTGGTTGCAAGAAGCGAGCTCAGAGCGGAGGCGCCTGCATTTCCCATGGTTCGCCATCGTCTACTTTGCTGCATTTCAACATGTCTGTTCCTAACGAAGCATCTGTCTGTTCATTGGTTTAGGTGGTGGAAAGCGATGTCGAATCGCAGGGTGCAATAAGGTCGTGCAGTACGACGGGCTGTGCGTGGGGCACGGCGGTTATCGAAAGTGTATATCGATCAATTGTGAGAAGCGCGCCCTCGCCAACGGCTACTGCCACGATCATGGTGGAAATTCAATGTGTGGTATCGGTGGTTGTCACAAGCGCGCCATTCGTGGAGGAATGTGCACGGATCACAAAGCCATGACCACCCCGACGTTTGCGTGTAACCGACCCTCCATCGACCCTCCATGCAGCGAGGAGTTGAGGTTCAAAATCAACCCTAGTATTGTGGCGTACGAACGGACACTATCGACAACTCGGCCCGTAGTGTTCAGCGGCATAGACATCTTGACGGACTTTGATTCACCTCCAGCGGACCGTCAAGTGATCTCACCCTTGCAGTACGTTCGAAGGTCCGCTCTGTCGAAGATCGACAGCAGAACAATGGTCGCCCCCATCTCCCGACACTTCAACACGATTAAACGTTGTGACCAACACAAGATTGAGGAGCTTCCAATGCTACCAGGGTTTGAGACACTGCAGAGCAATCGAGCCTCGGACAAACGTTCCGGTATGGATTGGTCTTGCTCCACATCAATGCACTTACGGCCACATTTTCAAAGTCGTGGATTTGATATATCGGATGAGGAGTGGGCACCAAAAGCAACACCAGTACAAACGATGTCTGACGAAGTCACTGTATCACTGAGAAAATCGTGCTGCGTGGTGGATTGCTCCAGACATGCAAAGCGCAATGGTCTCTGTCTTATGCACACAATCACTTCGGAATCTCAATAAAACTAATCGAAGAAAAATTATGAAGCTAAAAAAATAGGATTTGGAGGTGTGGATCAGTTGCGTTTCTGGGCGGCTTTGTAACAAGGTATAAAATGTCCCGACCATCTCAGCGAAAGCTGTTTGAAACGTTCATCATTTGGGATTAGAACTTCATGGAAGAATTAATCCCACACCTGATTTGATATTCCAAATTATACGTCCTATCTATATCATGAATCATCCCACGCGCACATATAGTAAAAACAATACAAACCTTGCAGACATTCGTCAAACGTTTGTCAAGACAAGTATGAACAGATTGTAAAGGATGCGGCTACACAGCACCTGAATTCTGACCGTAAGCATAACTTACTAGAGAACTTTATCCAGCATGGCGCGGGTTTCCAGCCCCTACAGCTTTGATGTTTTGGCGCTCGGACTCTTTTATGTTGGACGATCCTAGTTTAGTGCTAAATTAGTTGCAGTCCTAAAGTAGGCATAAACGAGAAAATTGTTTTTTATTCTACATAATAATCTCGTGGCCATCAGCTACTTAATATTACTTTCTTGTATATGTCATTGAGTCATATCAAACAGCAGCCACATTTCTCATATAGTATAAAAGCTGAAGTTCAAACTATCGGCATTGGGGATCGATCAACACAACTGCTTCCAGACTCCAGGACTGCCGGCAGCATGCGTCGCATTGACTGGGGCGCCGGCCTGGCCACGACTACTGCCACTACGACTGCAGCATGTTCGGCCACCACAAGAGGAGACGTGATCCAGCGTGGCCTGTTCTGCGAAAGAGATGGCTGTGTACCAATATTCTCCGGGGGACAACGAGCCTTCTGCGTCGTATGTGCATGCATGGCCTCGGACTGTCCAAGTGAGACGAATGATTGTGCACTCTGGAAGGAGACGCAGGTAATGGTCAGCTTGCTGCCACACTGGCAGGCGAGCTGACATAAAGTGTGCCATGCCTAATAGGCAGTGCCTATGTGGTGGATATCCAACGAGAGAAAGCACCGTTATGTGAAAGTACTAGAATAAACCCTGGGAAATCTTTGCTATGCATTAACTTATCAAGGCCGCGCCCCATTTCGAATTATCTCCACTCGATAAGCTAAGAACTCGTTGTAGTACTTGAGGCTCGGATGATTCCGTAGCGCTTCTCCTGACAGCTTGTCCAGTCCTAACTCCTTCTTGACGTAATTCACGGACCTCCCGGATTTCACCCAACTCATTACTTTGTTGCTCATGTACTCGTCATGGGAGATGATTCGCGTGCTTAGCTTGAGGATATTCCGATATAACTGCAGGTTGTTGACTCGCCCTTCCAAGAACTGATCGTAGTACTTGACATTCGGACTGAATTTGATCGTGTCTGCTGATAGTCTCTCTATTCCCAACGCCTTCTTGACGTCGTCCAAGTTCTTCCCGGTCTTCAGCCACCTCACAACCGGTTTCTCCATGAACTCGTCGTAGTACTTCAAATTTGGACTGCTCGTCATCGTCTCTGTCGATAGCTTGTCCATTCTCAACTCCGTCTTGACAAACTCAGAAGTCTTCTCGTTCTTCAACTAGCTTTTCTCCTGCCTCGTCATGAACTCGTCAAAGAGTCCGTCGAAGCGGTTGCCGTTTGCGCTGCGCTTGAACGCATCTGCTTCCGTTAATTTGCTGGTCTCCGTTTTTGAAAGTAATTAAATGCGCATCAGTATCTTTTTGTTTGACACGGTCTCATTTACGATCAGTTTCTTAAGGCTTCATTCCACTTTGGGTTTTGTTAAAGTTAAGAACTTGTCGTAGTACTTGATGTTGATATGGTTTCGTAGTGCTTCTCCTGACAGCTTGTCCAGTCCTAACTCCTTCTTGACGTCGTCCGCGGACTTCCCGGATTTCACCCAACTCTTTACGCTGCTGCTCATGTACTCGTCGTAAGTCATTGTGTTCCTTGAAACATAGTTTGCTCTTGCTACAATGTTGTTGACTCGACCACCCAAGAATTGATCGTAGTACTTGACGTTCGGACTCAGCTTCATCACATCCGCTGACAACGTATCTAACCCCAACAACTTCTTGACATCATATGTGGTCTTGATGGATCTTAACCAGCCTTCAACTCTCATCGTCATGAACTTGTCATAGTACTTGAAGTTTGCGTTAAGTTTGAACGCCGCTGTTGTAAGTGTATCCATCCCCAGCAACTTCTTGACGTCATCGATGGAGCGCTTTCATGCTCATGAATGCATCGTAGAATTTGTACTTGGGGCTGAGTTTAGCCTTGGCAGTGGGTAGTTTATTCAGTCCCAACGTCTTCTTGGCATAGTCGCCGGACTTATCTTTATCGAGCCAGCTCTTGAGTTTTGAAGCTGGAACCTTGTTGGTAGTCTGCGTCTTGACTGTGGAGATGGCGTTTTTAAACTTCGATATGCTGGGAAGTGCGCGCTCCTCGGTGTCGACTGCCATATTGACTCGAAGAAACCTTCTCCTGTTGCGACCAGCGAAGTGAATATTGTGAGAGAGAATCGTCGGGCGAGGCCACTGGTGAACGCTTTGTCTGGTCGAACTTCGTGGCAGTCGAAAGAGCAACGATGTTGGTAAAGAGTGCGACCACTAATATCCATTGATATAGACGCATTGTTGGACCAGGATAAAGAGAAATAGGTAACAGCAAGCGTTCCGGAGATCGACAAATGTGAACTGAAGGCACGATGTAGTAGTCATACACAGCAGTAAGTTGGTGGGATGACGCTCGGGGTGATGCCTCAGTTGATACGACATCACCAGGTGAGCCCCGTTAACACTGCAACCCCGTTAAAAATAAACAGCATCTTGTGCACATAAAAATCTGAAGATAAAACAAAAGCTTTGACGTACTGGCCGAAATTTCGCTGTCAATCACAAAAATGATCACCTTCTGTATGTCTAAGATTCTCTCTCAGAGAAAATACACTGGAAATATGGCCATTAGAGCACCCCTCCAGTAGGAACATTACTTTTAATCCGGAATAACATATTTTGCTTTTCATCTTGTTTGTGCATTCGTAAGGTTAAGCCTAGATGTATAAACAAGTTTTTAATTAAAGACGTTTACATGCACTTGTTACATTGGGACTACCGGTCTACTACACTACAGCACAGCTGCTTCTTGTTTCAGACAAATCTTTCACTATGAGAGCTTGTGCAGCTCCCAGGTTGTGCCCCAGGTGGATTCTATCATCAAGGTGGACCAGTCGCAGTTCAGAATACACTGTAAAAAGTTCAGCCCTACGTCCAAATTCACTGCTGTTGCACTGTATCGATGGAACCAACCTCAACCTCGTCAAGTAGATACACGGGTCGACGGCTGCGAGTGCATGAGAACTCACTACGACGTCAACGCTGTGCGCTCGGGTACACTGTGAGAGCAGGTCTGTCACAAGACTGTATTATTGCAGAGGCGGAACGGTTTCTTTATGATAATTTATGTCTAGTAGAGTCAATTTCCTCATAACCCCTCACTAAGCCTTTGATAATGACAACAAAATCGGATTCGTGCTTTCCACCAAGCGTTGAGTTCTTCGTTGAGAGTGTACACTGCAAGATACTGCTCTTGGTGTGAGTACTAGCACTACAAAGGGACCGGTAATAGCGTGTGCATGCACCCGAACAAAGTTCAAAGGAACGACGTCTCGAATGGATGACTACGCGCGACTGGATTTGCTTTTAGTATTATGAATGTTTTAGCGGGAAAGGATAACTTGAGAGTGAGAATGTGAAATCGAAAGTGAGATTAATAGTTTAGCTATCCCTCAGCATGCTGTAAGTGCAGTTGGAGCGCTGGGGTGTTCTCTACCAGTGACTCCGACTGCCACTAGCCAATATCTTATTCTCACTATGTCGATAGTGAGTATAAGTCAATATGTTGATATATCAACTTAAGAAGGGTTCTAGAAGGTGTCATCACTAATCTCCGGTTCATAATCCAACGTATTACTATTGGAAGGTGCTATCCGTGACAGCCTCCTGCATCTTTCGATAGGATAAGACGTCTATTCGATTTTGCAATTATACAATGTATTGTGACTCAAAGTCAATCGTTGTTTGGAAATTCAACAACTGTTCGTGAGGGTGCAAACTCCTTTTAGCCTTTGGCGAATCGATTGAATCTAGAACCAGCAAAAAAACATAGTTCTATTTCGGGTGCTGATCGGGTCTTTGCCTCTGATTAAGTTCAGTTGGAAGTCTCGACAACGAAATTTAGAGATATGGCTTGAACTGTAGGGCGCGTAGATGCTACGGCTAAGAGTCGCACTAGTGGTCGTAGGATCTCTAAAAAGGTACCGAGTACAGTAACTGAGAGTGTAGTCTATGAGATCGCTGACGTCCGTTATGGACCTGCCAGGGCCACAAAGGATGGTGCTTACATCACCACCAAGGCAACATGGCATGTGGCTAGAGTCACAGATCGTCGTGACACGAAACTGGGCCAGGAGTACAAGTTTTTTGGCTCAACCGCAGCAGACAGCGGCGCAAGTACTACGTGTTCTCGTGGGAGCCTCGCAAGGTTTTGCTTGAGGACAAGTTTGAAGAGGAGGTTGCCTTCGTTGATCGCTGGAAAGCGGCCAAGGACGTGAAGGATCTCGACTCGTTCTGCCACGGAGACGAGTTTGGTGAGCGCCTTTTGGCTGCAAACACCAGCGGGACTTGCATCTTTGATGCCTTCAAGGCTGCAGCAGTTTTGGCAGGACGCCCGGACATCGTGATTCAAGAGGATATCGACAAGTTCATTGTGGAGGCTCGTGACAAATTCGACAAGGATCTGACCAAGGGCACATCGTGGAAGGTGTTCAAGGCCTTCCTTTCGCAGCTCAAGAACGCTCGCCGTGACTTCGTGTACAGTGCTATGACGAAGGACAACTTTGCAATTCCAGGGCGTCGTGGAGCTCGTGTGCTGAACGAAGTGGAGCTCAAGGATGGCCTCTATCTTGTGGCAGCTTACAATCATGCCTGGGTCGGTCACTGCGTTGTGCTGGAGGTCAAGGGTGAGCAGCGAACCATTTACGATGACGACGAGGGCAAGCCAGTGTCTTCAGCAGAGGAGTGGATGAACTTCATCTCCTTTATCCGCCCATTCATCGTGTTCAAGATCAAGAAGGAGAACTAGCTTGCAGCAACACCAGTAGAGATTTCGGTAGGTTTGCTCTACTGTAACCATTTCCTACCAATGTAAGAGTTGTTTTGCCTTTTGCTTATGCATGGTTCATTGTTTCATATGCCTTTGTAATTCGGCATGATGCCAGGGAAACCTCAATGAGGAAAAACCTTTTTGCTGATCCAAAACAGTAAAAAATACCAGTGTGGAAAAATATATATATATATATATATATATGAAATGGACCGCACGTCAGAAGGCATGCTTCATGCGTTAGTGTTGTATCTCGACTACTACTCGGAATGGCTCGATTGTGCTTTTAGGGGTTGCATCCTGAGTTGAGCCCGTAGTTCTCTGAACTGATGTTTATCTAAAGCTTTAGTGAAAATGTCAGCAATCATATCTTTAGTGTTGCAGTAGACGACGGAGAATTCGTGTCATTCAACCTTCTCTTGTACGAAGTGGTATCTAATGTCAATATGTTTGATCTTCCGTGTAGTTCGGGATTATTGCAGATCTTGATGCAACTTTGGTTGTCCTCATGTATGGTATTGGCTTGAGTCATGGCAAAACCAAGTTCTTTGAGGAGTAGTTTAAGGAAGATGACTTCCTGCATGCAGTGACACAAGGCAATATATTCAGCCTCTGTGGTTGAGAGAACCACAGTGTGGTGCTTGCGAGAGAGCCATGAGATAGGACTTCTGCCAAGCATGGTTACATACCCACCGACCGAACGTCGCGTGTCGGGGCAATTGGCATAGTCAGAGTCACTGTAGGCCGTCAGACTGTCCGCTAGGTTGTCCGGTGTTACTTCCAGCGAGTCTCCAAGGAGGAGACCATAGTCTTTAGTTCCGTCGAGGTACTTCAGTCCTCGGATTACTGCTTTCAGTGTTCCATTCCCGGATCAGCTAGGAATTGGCTTACTTCACGCATAAAGAATGCCAAGTCGGGTCGAGTGCCTACCATGAGGTACGTAACACTACCGACGGCTTCACGATACGGAATGGCTTTCATCGTATCTTTTTCAGCATCACTGCTAGGTTGGCTGCGGATGGAGAGTTTAACGTTCCTGTCAGAAGGTGTTGCAATAGGATACGGAATGTAAGTGCTGAAGCGGTCCAGGACCTTCGTAGCATGAAACAGGGTGGACAACCACTCTGTTTCTAGCATACACTGTATGCGTGTATGAGAAGCGTAAGTCTTTACTTAGATTTACTATAGAAATACACGACAACGTGTATTTCTAATACAAAGCAAAGACACTATTTAGGTAGAAAATGAAAACTGTATTTATGTCGGCCCGCCGCGTGGCCTCTTAGCGAACCTAGCTAAAAGAATATCTAATTGCATGGTGAGGGCTATGGTTGGCCCTCACGTGTTACCTATATGCATGCGCCTTATTGGTCGAAGGTACCTCTTTCTACCAATAGTAACGCCCAAGCGCCCGCCACTAATAACCAATCAGTGGCGGCTCGAAATGATTGCAATCCTGTGTGTGGTCCACACACACAGGCAGCCTGCTTCATATGTATACAGCTATCCGCAATCCCTGCCGGGTGGCTATACATATACATATGTATACTTGTGTAGCCCTGCTACATAGCATATTTTTGTTGGTGGATAAAGATCGTTCGGTTCTTACGGTCTCGTTGAATTGACCAGCCGAGTAAATACTTCACCTCCCTAAATCTTTCATGGAGAATCTCTTCTT
>VKKV01000291.1:0-156327 GCA_008080845.1 Phytophthora kernoviae | reverse complement strand
AGTGGCAGTCGGAGTCACTGGTAGAACACCCCAGCGCTCCGTACTTAGCTGGGATAGCTATTAATCTCACTTTCGATTCCTCATGTTATCCTTACCCGCCAAACATTGCTAATAAGAAAGCCAGCACTGTACTTGGGGAGGTGTCCTGAGCCAAAGACAGTCACGTGATGGCGATTACATTGAGACTAATCATGTGTTGATCTCTTGATTTGGCTTACCTACTCTGAAGACCCAAAGCAGGCAAGGAGACTGCGCGTAATCATCAGATAACTGACCCATCCAGTTACTCATCGACGCAAAGACAGAAACCTTACAGGTTCACGCCACCACGACATGGTCCCATTTCCTCAGTCTGACTTGACCAACATGGCCCTTCAGCTCATTGACTTTGACGACATCGATGGTTTATTCGAAGAAACCGATGCGCTGATCGCCATGATGTCGGTCGCCCGCAGCCATCAGGAATACCTCTCATTGCGAACGACCATGATGTTGTTTGGGACTTGAGGTGCACTCAATGAGGTTCTTTTGCATTCTGGGCGAACTGCACATCTACAGACCTTGGGAAGTCTATCCCATATGGTTTATGAATGTTTTAGCGGGAAAGGATAACTTGAGAGTGAGAATGTGAAATCGAAAGTGAGATTAATAGTTTAGCTATCCCCAGCATGCTGTAAGTGCAGTTGGAGCGCTGGGGTGCTACCAGTGACTCCGACTGCCACTAGCCAATATCTTATTCTCACTATGTCGATAGTGAGTATAAGTCAATATGTTGATATATCAGCTTGAGAAGGGTTCTAGAAGGTGTCATCACTAATCTCCGGTTCATAATCCAACGTATTACTATTGGAAGGTGCTATCCGTGACAGCCCCTGCATCTTTCGATAGGATAAGACGTCTATTCGATTTTGCAATTATACAATGTATTGTGACTCAAAGTCAATCGTTGTTTGGAAATTCAACAACTGTTCGTGAGGGTGCAAACTCCTTGTTAGCCTTTGGCGAATCGATTGAATCTAGAACCAGCAAAAACCATAGTTCTATTTCGGGTGCTGATCGGGTCTTTGCCTCTGATTAAGTTCAGTTGGAAGTCTCGACAACGAAATTTAGAGATATGGCTAGAACTGTAGGGCGCGTAGATGCTACGGCTAAGAATCGCACTAGTGGTCGTAGGCCCTCTAAAAAGGTACCGAGTACAGTAACTGAGAGTGTAGTCTATGAGATCGCTGGCGTCCGTTATGGACCTGCCAGGGATGAGTGCTTACATCACCACCAAGGCAACATGGCATGTGGCTAGAGTCACAGATCGTCGTGACACGAAACTCGGCCAGGAGTACAAGGTTTTTGGCTCAACCGCAGCAGACAGCGGCGCAAGTACTACGTGTTCTCGTGGGAGCCTCGCAAGGTTTTGCTTGAGGACAAGTTTGAAGAGGAGGTTGCCTTCGTTGATCGCTGGAAAGCGGCCAAGGACGTGAAGGATCTCGACTCGTTTTGCCACGGAGACGAGTTTGGTGAGCGCCTTTGGCTGCAAACACCAGCGGGACTTGCATCTTTGATGCCTTCTGCAGCAGTTTTGGCAGGACGCCCGGACATCGTGATTCAAGAGGATATCGACAAGGATCTGACCAAGGGCACATCGTGGAAGGTGTTCAAGGCCTTCCTTTCGCAGCTCAAGAACGCTCGCCGTGACTTCGTGTACAGTGCTATGACGAAGGACAACTTTGCAATTCCAGGGCGTCGTGGAGCTCGTGTGCTGAACGAAGTGGAGCTCAAGGATGGCCTCTATCTTGTGGCAGCTTACAATCATGCCTGGGTCGGTCACTGCGTTGTGCTGGAGGTCAAGGGTGAGCAGCGAACCATTTACGACGACGAGGGCAAGCCAGTGTCTTCAGCAGAGGAGTGGATGAACTTCATCTCCTTTATCCGCCCATTCATCGTGTTCAAGATCAAGAAGGAGAACTAGCTTGCAGCAACACCAGTAGAGATTTCGGTAGGTTTGCTCTACTGTAATCATTTCCTGCCAATGTAAGAGTTGTTTTTGCCTTTTGCTTATGCATGGTTCATTGTTTCATATGCCTTTGTAATTCGGCATGATGCCAGGGAAACCTCAATGAGGAAAAACCTTTTTGCTGATCCAAAACAGTAAAAAATACCCAGTGGGATATATATATATATATATGAAATGGACCGCACGTCAGAAGGCATGCTTCATGCGTTAGTGTTGTATCTCGACTACTACTCGGAATGGCTCGATTGTGCTTTTAGGGGTTGCATCCTGAGTTGAGCCCGTAGTTCTCTGAACTGATGTTTATCTAAAGCTTTAGTGAAAATGTCAGCAATCATATCTTTAGTGTTGCAGTAGACGACGGAGAATTCGTGTCGTTCAACCTTCTCTTGTACGAAGTGGTATCTAATGTCAATATGTTTTGATCTTCCGTGTAGTTCGGGATTATTGCAGATCTTGATGCAACTTTGGTTGTCCTCATGTATGGTATTGGCTTGAGTCGTGGCAAAACCAAGTTCTTTGAGGAGTAGTTTAAGGAAGATGACTTCCTGCATGCAGTGACACAAGGCAATATATTCAGCCTCTGTGGTTGAGAGAACCACAGTGTGGTGCTTGCGAGAGAGCCATGAGATAGGACTTCTGCCAAGCATGGTTACATACCCACCGACCGAACGTCGCGTGTCGGGGCAATTGGCATAGTCAGAGTCACTGTAGGCCGTCAGACTGTCCGCTAGGTTGTCCGGTGTTACTTCCAGCGAGTCTCCAAGGAGGAGACCATAGTCTTTAGTTCCGTCGAGGTACTTCAGTCCTCGGATTACTGCTTTCCAGTGTTCCATTCCCGGATCAGCTAGGAATTGGCTTACTTCACGCATAAAGAATGCCAAGTCGGGTCGAGTGCCTACCATGAGGTATGACACTACCGACGGCTTCACGATACGGAATGGCTTTCATCGTATCTTTTTTCAGCATCACTGCTAGGTTGACTGCGGGCGGAGAGTTTAACGTTCCCGTCAGAAGGTGTTGCAATAGGATACGGAATGGAAGTGCTGAAGCGGTCCAGGACCTTCATAGCATGGAAACAGGGTGGACAGCCACTCTGTTTCTAGCATACACTGTATGCGTGTATGAGAGCGTAAGTCTTTTCTTAGATTTACTATAGAAATACACGACAACGTGTATTTATAATACAAAGCAAAGACACTATTTGATAGAAAATTGAAAACTGTATTTATGTCGGCCCGCGCGTGGCGGCCTCTTAGTAGACCTAGCTAAAAGAATATCTGATTGCATGGTGAGGGCTATGATTGGCCCTCGCGTGTGCACCTATATGCATGCGCCTTATTGGTCGAAAGGTATCTCTTTCTACCAATAGTTGCGTTTTAAACGCCCACCACTAATAACCAATCAGTGGCGCTTCGAAATGATTGTAATCCTGTGTGTGGTCCACACAGGCAGCCTGCTTCATATGTATACAGTCTATCCGCAATCCTTGCCGGATAGATATAGATATACATATGTATACTTGTGTGGTGCCCCATACAATAAAGATCGTTCGGTTCTTACGGTCTCGTTGAATCGACCAGCCGAGTAAATACTTCACCTCCCCTAAATCTGTCATGGAGAATTGCTTCTTAAGGACAGATTTGAGTTCACGGACGAGGGCAGTTGTAGGTGCAATGATAAGCAGGTCATCAACGTACACTGCGATGTAGGCAGTGAGACCGTCAGTTGTGCGTTTGAAGACGCAGCGATCTTTGATCAGCTTTTGAAAGCCGAGGTTTTCGAGGAAGGCAGACAGTGTTTGGTACCACACACGAGGATCTTGTTTAAGCCCATATAGGCTTTTGAGTAACTTGCACACAAGGTGTTCTTTGCCAGGAACTTTGAATCCTTCTGGTTGTGCCATATAAAT
Source organism: Phytophthora kernoviae (assembly GCA_008080845.1). NCBI lineage: Eukaryota > Oomycota > Peronosporomycetes > Peronosporales > Peronosporaceae > Phytophthora > Phytophthora kernoviae. Next base: position 152,410 of record VKKV01000291.1, on the reverse strand, counting down.
CTCTTCTTCGAGCGTGCCATTTAGGAATGCCGTTTTGACATCCATTTGATGGACTTCTAAGTCTAGCAACGCAGCGATGGTAAGAAGGAGTCTGAGTACCTCCATCCTGATGACAGGGGAGAAAATCTCATTGTAGTCAATGCCATATTCCTGAAGGAAACCTTTGATCACCAGACGCGCTTTGAAGCGGTCCACTTGACCGGTGCCAGTATATTTTACGACAAACACCCATCGGCTAGTAAGAATCTTCCGTCCGCTGGGCCGGGGAACTAATACCCAAGTGTTGTTGTCCATAAGGGATCTGTATTCCGAATTGGCTGCTTGGTGCCACTGATTAGCGTGAGAAGATTGCATTGCTTCTCGATACGTAGTGGGTTCTGACACATACCGAATAGCTAGTAGTGTGTACAGTAACATCTTGCGATGTTCATGCTCCCGTAAATCTTCTTTCGATGTGAGGACTCTATCGACCTCTGTCGAACGACGGCAGGGTTTCTTTGTCTTAGGAGCATCGACTGTTGATTCCGACAAGAAGGTGTAGTTTGTACGTTTAAGAGCCTCCCTGAGTGGGGGCCATGTAGGCAACACTGCAGTAGGAGTCGTTGCAGGTTGTTGAGCAGGTTGTTGTATTTGCACTTCGCGATGTTGCTCAGGTGTAGCTGTCAGATTTGCCAGGCAGGGAATTCATCCTCCTTAAAACCACATCACGACTGTAAATGATAGCATGGGTATTAACGTCCATGAGGCGATACCCTTTCTTGTGATCCGGTAGACCAACATACATACATAGGTGTGCCCGTGCATCGAGCTTGTCTTGATATTGTTCTGTGATATGCACGTAGGCACTGCATCCGAACACCTTGAGGTATTCCATGGATGGTTTGCGATCATACCAGAGCTCATACGGAGTTTGGCCTTCCGTCTTGACACTTGGTGTCATATTGATCAAAGTCGTCACATGTCGAATACACTCAGCCCATAGCTTGGGTAGGTTTCATCCAGCATTAAGGCTCGCACACGTTCCATAATAGTCCGCATACGGCGCTCCGCAACTCCATTCTGTTGGGGAGTGTATGCATTGGTGAACTGTGCGTGTGTTCCGTACTTCTGGAAAATATTGCGACCCAGCTTCTCATACTCTTTGGCGTTATCAGCCTGTAGGACTTGGATGTCCCATTCATCAATAGGTTCTGGGTGAGTGGTTTTGTTGCCAGAGTTACTAGTGGGTTCCGGGAACTCTAGCACATTGACATCACTCCGAAATATGTTTAGAGCTTTCCGCCTGAAGTCTTCGTAGCAGTCATAGACTTTGCTACGGTTCTTGATCGGGTATGTGTACATGTAGCGTGAGAAGTTGTCAACGAAAACTAGAAAATATCGGCATCCAGTCAGACTAAGCACAGGTAGAGGTCCACCAATATCGGTGTGAACCTTTTCAAGAGGATATTGAGCACGTTCAACAATTCTATTTGAGTAAAATGGTGAGCGGTGTGACTTCGCTAACCTGCAGGCAGTGCAGAAGAATGATGCGCGTGAATCTACGGCTTTTTCATCGAGTCCACTTATGGCTTGGCTCCTAGGTAATTCATGCAAAATGCGTACGTTAGGATGACTGAGTATTTTGTGCAAGAGCACCATGGAGCTTTGCTTACCTGCGTTCGCAACTAGAGCTTTGGTCTTCGTTGCAGGAATAGCTTGGAACTGATAAAGATCAGCATGGTTGGCCATCATGGCCTTGATCTTGAATCGAGCATCGGTTTGCACAGCGCATTTCTTGCGATCAAAGTTGAAGCGGAAGTCTTGCTTCACTGCTGCTAGCACCGAGAGTAGGCTGAATTTCAGCTTCGGCGCAAATAGGACATCTTGAAGGATCAACATCTTCTTCATTCCCTTGGAGTCAGTGACTTCCATTTCAACTTGGCCAGTTCCTTCAATGGGGATCTTGTTCTTCCCGCCGACAGTAATGGCACCGTTGGTTGCAGTCATGGTAGTAAACCACTGGGCTTCATGCGTCACGTGACGCGTACATCCAGAGTCAATGGTCCACGTGGGCTCGGGGCTCACAGTGGCTTGAGCAGTTAGGCTTATAGGCAGAGAAGCGTTGACAGCGACAGCTATCATCCCCACTTCACGACGTTCTTGAGTGAACTGATTCCGGTTGCCGTTGCTTGACCGATCGTTTCGGGAGTTGCCTTGGCGTCCACGATAGTGGTTACCATTGCCATAACCACGGCCTCTTCCTCCTTTTGGGTTGCGATAAGGATGGTCTCGCTTCTGATTGCCTCCCTTGAAGGCAAAGTTCTCAGATAAAACAGTGACAGCCTTTACGTGACCTTCACGGAGGTCCTTCTGCAGTGCACGACACTGACGTATGCTGTGGCGTGGACGGCTACAGTACGAGCAGGTGCTTGACGAGGAATCTGCCTGGGCACTTAGGACCGTTGGCTGGGTGGAAGCAACGAGTGCTTTCTCATCCTTCATCACTTGGCTTTCAGGTGTTCCCTTAGCTAGCGAGTATCTCTCTTGCGCTTGCATTTCACGGACTTTAGCCTCGATGCTGAGCTCTAGCTCACCGTACGGGATATACTTCCGTCGGCCCTTCCAGAGATTGAGATCATTCTTCCATGACTCGGGCATTGCATGAAACAGGTAAAGAGACTTCTGTCCATCCGTCACCACCGACTCGGTGGCATTCGATGCGGCATTCATCGCGTTCTCGAGCTTGAGGAAGAAATCCATTAGATCACTGCCTTCCTCGTACTTGATCTTCATGAGGTAGTCTTGAATGAAGTACGGGTCACCATGGAAGCTGACACCCTCGTACTTCTCGCAGATGGTCTGGAAGATCTCGAACGAAGCCTTAAAGTTCTTCACCAGCCGGACATGTGTGTTGTCCATTGTCTTCATCAAGAACGCCTTCGTCTTCGCTTCGAGGTGGCGTAACTCACGGGACTCAGAGCTCGTGTCTTCTTCCTCGACTCGCACTTGGCATCGCGCTTGACCTCGCTCTGGCTGAACGAACGAATCTTGGGGAGATTCTTGCGTTTCAGAGTCAATCCATCGTCGTCGTCCCCAGAATCTTCAGAGCCAGAGCCAAGTGGCGGTCTGAGCTCTTCATCGCTTTCCTCGTAGTCGACCTCGTCCGAGTCTTGCTCTTCAGCAGGCTTGGGCTTCGACTTGGGCTTGTCTTCGACGTCAGACATGTCACTAGCATCATTCTCTCTCTCTTCGTCTTGCTCGTCTTCATCGTCGGAGACACCATCGTAGTTCTTGATCTTGACGAAGCCGAGTAGATGCTTCCCGTCAAGAGCAGCACACACCGAGCCTTCCAGACATCGAAGTTGTCTGCTCCGGTGAGGCGTGGAAATTCGTCGCTTGAGGCTTGGCTTGGGCTCATAACCTATGAATGTTTTAGCGGGAAAGGATAACTTGAGAGTGAGAATGTGAAATCGAAAGTGAGATTAATAGTTTAGCTATCCTCACCTCAGCGTGCTGTAGGTGCAGTTGGAGCGCTGGGGTGTTCTTTACCAGTGACTCCGACTGCCACTAGCCAATATCTTATTCTCACTATGTCGATAGTGAGTATAAGTCAATATGTTGATATATCAGCTTGAGAAGGGTTCTAGAAGGTGTCATCACTAATCTCCGGTTCATAATCCAACGTATTACTATTGGAAGGTGCTATCCGTGACACTTATCAAGTTTAGCGCTTCAGCCTGTATGATACGCTTACGAAGCACTGCTTATACTAGACGAAAATCTTGGACGTGTTAAATAAACAGCATTTAAACCGCTGGTGTTTGTTGGTCCCATAGGCGCAATCTTAACCGAAGGTGCTCAAACTGATGGGCTTCAACGACTTCAAACCTGAGGATATATGTACTGAAGCATATAGATGAAGCTGTATGCCTACATATATTCCACTCAAATTCACAGTTGTAGAGGCGGTCTTGACCCCAGTGCACATGCTCCAATTAGCACTTGATTTCCGTGATAGCGTCGTCCAGCAATAACCTCTCTAGGGCGTTCATTACCATCTCCTTGTCTCCATTAAGCGAGTTGTGCAGAACATCATGGAACTGACCAACCGCAGGTTCGCAACCTTGGGGCTTGCCACAGCGCATTGGCACTTGCTCCACACAAGTCTCAATCAATGTACCCGTCACTGACTGTTGAATGCATATCCACCCTGTTTCGTCCGAGCGCAAGCCGTTGAAAGCTCCGTCGCCTTCGTAGCTCATCGTCCACACGATCACCACACGGTTGGCTTCCACATACTTACGCGATACATAATGCTGAAAAGTTCACCGCCTTCAAGTGGCGTTTGCAAGCGCGTCTTGTCGACGACGTCATTTTCCGGGTCGGTGCACTAACGTCAAGTTCTTCGCCGTAGTAAAGGTTTAATAATTTCCACAGACCATCGCATGTCTGCTGAAAACTGAAAGGGAGCAGCATCTTGTCTAGATGCTGGAAGTACGCCACTCCGCCGTCGTGACTGCGTCTGTGCACAGAGTTATGTGTCGTTTCTGGCAAGGAATGCACACCAGAGGCATCCATAACGGAGTCAATTCGTGCGTAGCAGCCTTCCAGATGCTGAAGGTGTGTTGTGTATAACGAGGTAGCCATCGAATGAAGCCACGGCACCTTAGGAGAGCAAGATAGGTTCGGAACCAGGGTACTAGGAGGATCTAGACGACTGCCGACAACCGCGCTTAGGTTCTTGATATACGCGGCTTGAGTGTTGATTGCAGCAAGTAGACGCACGCTCTCCGCCTCAGACCGTCGCCGATGCTCTCGCTGACGTGTAGCGACGAGGACCCATGAGTTTGATATCAATTGATCGGCAGTGTCTACCGTAGTTTTGGCTCGATTGTTTCGACTCAGCTCCAGTAACTCCGCCGAAAGTTCATCAACTTGTTGCAGGAGTTCATGGCGATCATCTTTTAGGCGTTGTCGGTATCGTCGTTGTCGGTTCTTTTCCTTCTCTTGCCTAGTGCTTGTACCGCGTTTCCTCTTTATCTTGGGACAATCAGTACTGGAACTCGTTTGGCTTGCAGCATCCGAGTCGTTCCAGAAGAGCGGCGTCGTCGGCACGCTGGCGCTGCCTTTGGTGTCGATAGCGACGCTCTCTCCCAGTAGGTCACTCGTTTCAAGGAAGTCGACGAAGTCGTCCAGGAAGGGCTCATCATGTGCCATTGCGTAGGAATTTATTCAGATTTGAGAAATTGTTGGCTTTCTGTCGTGCCTCTCGTCCTCTCCCAGTGAATATCATGTGGTACCGGACAAATCACGGCTCTGATCAAACAGAGGACGCGAGCACGTCTCTGCCCTCACGTCCCCCCGCAGTTCATCACCACTGAGTAAAAATTTAGCAGATGTTTGAACGGTACAGAACAGCGGAGACATCGCAGCGGCTGCGCTATCCACTCATCGACTCGACGAAGCGAATGGAACCCACTTACGTATTGTTACTACCAAGTAGCTGAGGTGATCCTAATGGTAGCTGAGCCTCACCTTGTGAGGTGATCCTAATGGTAGCTGAGCCTCACCTTGTGAGGTGATCTCCATCTATTATTGACACAGAGTTTCGCACACAGAGCATCACTGTGCCCCTCGCAGTTCTTGGAGGCTACTACAACATCTGGCCATCACATGCGTGCCGTACTGCACAGTGTCCGCCGTCACGTTTGCTTTGAGGCAGCATGGCATTTAAAACGCCATCTAGGTCTTGTTGTTCTCCTCTCAACTCCCGTAGCTTGCCAATCAACGCATTGACTTGCTTGTAGTTAGATGCTCGAGAATCTTGATTACAGAGTTGGAATTCGCCATACGGCGAGACCAAAGATGTCTGTGAAGCTGTAGCGTCGAAATAGAGCCGATCACGGATCATCTTTTGATGAAAATGGATTGCTTGTGAACTGCAGCTTGGAGACATCTATATTCTGCCTCGGAGCGAAGACGTTCCAGTTGCTGCTCTAATGCAGCTTCCCAGCCAGAGTTGAGCGGAGGAAATTGTAAATTGCTCGCGACGACCCTGGTTACAGCATCTTGCTTCATTTGGTACAACTGCTCCGACAGTTCATCGACTTGCGCCAGTAGATTTTCACGCTCACTTCGCAAACGCTCCCTGTATTTCCGTTGTCTACCGGTCGCCCTCAGCCGCTTTGTGCTATGTCTGTCGGTCCTAGTCGAATCCCCATGACATTTATCTGGCTGGTGAGTGCGAGCTGACGAGACAATCCCTGTCGAGCTGAGGGCCGTGCGTTGGCCATCGTCTTCCACCTTCGACGAGGAAAATTCGCTCCAAGTACGTTCAAAACCGAGGGAATCAGTGAGTTCGCCAAGGAATGCCGTGTCCATGGCTGAGTTCTTTGGCACCTTGTCTAACGCGGCGTTTTTTTAATCTGTCGCCGCTGACAGCGCGTGTATGATATTTTGCGATGGGAAATACCTTGAGCTGCAACAGAGCAATCATACTGACCAATAAATGTACCTAATGTGTGATCGCTAAATTGTACGTTGGTGCAACGTCAACGATCAACGCATCCATGACGAGAGCATTGATGGCGAGCTTGGTCTTTGAAACGATGCTGTAACTGTTAGCAACGGATGACTAGGGCGATACAGGAACTGGTGTACGCTTGTTGTCATGGAGCACACAGGTTGGATCATTGTTCAGCCCGTGCCGGAAAAAATGGGTTCTATTGCTAGGTTGAGCTCCTGATAAATATTGCTTGTGAAGTCACAGCAACCACCAGTTTGTTATGCTTCATCTGCTTCGCGGCGCTGTTCCAGTTGATACCTCGCAAGCGTCTCCCAAGCGGAAATTGACCACCCCAGATCCGCGCGCTCGCCTTAACGCGGCCAATTCTTTAGACAGTTTGGTAACTTCATGCCGTAGCAATTTCCGCTCTTTCTTCTGCCACTGCCGATTCAGTCGCTGCCTCTTCGTGTCCTTCGTTCGTCGATCTCTCAAGCCAACTGTATCTCGATTTTTAGTCGCCTCAACGTCGACAACGTTATGCCAAGCGCTTGTTAATGAATCGACTGAATCTAGGTGTAGTGCTATTGGCGTTTCGGTACCGGAAAGCAAACCAATGTCTTCGAAGTCATCAATGGGAAAAACATTCTTAGTTCGTTACAGTGAAATCCATCGTGTTTCATCTTATCACTGCTGAAAAAAACTGTGTTGTGGTCGTTCGGCGCCAGTTCATTTCGGTTGTTTTGCCATCGGGATAAACGTACTGACATGGAGATCTGTCGTTTATGAAGATCGTTGCCCCGTAAACGTCTTCAGCAACATCTCATACACATAACTTCATCAGTTTTGTTCACTATATGATATGTTACCACATTGTGGTAAAGACATAAGAAGCGCAATGACAAAACCGATTTTTGATATGGTTACACAGAGTGTAACCCTTCCTATGGACAAGGTTACACTCTGTGTGTCATTCACGAATCTGGAGACCAAAGATGGCAGAAGACGCCGTGATGGATGAGGGGCTTGTCGCTCTAAGGGAGTTTCTGGGAGTGTGACGTCCCCACTCTGTTCGAAGAGGAGCCACAACGAGAAACTATCGAAGGAGGACGGAATGTTCAGCAAGAGGACCATACTTTAACTGAAAGACAACGTCAAATACGGAACGCCCAGTCTGCCAAGAGGAGAGTCAAGTACCTTCACCGACTGAAAGAAGAGAGAAGGACCCTTAAGAAACAAGAATATCAGTTGACGAGCGAGTTAAAGAAATTACAAGCTACCCAAGCAGCCAACAAATCAAAACCGGCGGACAGTATGGTCCTCAGCGCATGGAGGTCCATCGCAAAACGACAAAGGAAAAACGATCTCAAGCAGAGGAGAAACAACGGAAACTAAGGGCGGCTGTCGTCAATCGATCCAGACTCATTCATCAGTTGAATGCCTTGCTGCAGGAGCGTCAAGAGAATTACCAGAAGGAGCGACTCATATCTCGTCATAACGATTTGGACGAGAAGAGCAACGGCGTTGCAGTTTTCAAGAGTTTTCTGTCCGAAATGAGCTCACTTTACGCTCAAACGGACCCGATCTATCAACATTTAGAGTTTAAAGTGGCGTACTCGATGGGATATCTGACAAGGAAACGAGATCATGAAGTCGAGTACTTTGACGGCACAGACTCGACGTTAATACCGTTCAGCTTTGAAGAAACAGCGGATGCGATCTCGTTGTTCATGCTGTCCGATTCGGGTGGGATTCGTTATGAAGAAGGGATCACAGATCCAGACAACACGACCGCTATGAAATGCAACCTGAACTACCGTTTCGAGTCGGGAGATAGTGCAGCGCTGGTGAGCTATACTGTCACGAAAAGATACGAAGAAGCCGATCGCCTAGTGTTTATTTGGCGTGCGCTCACTGAAGGTCAGGGCGATTTTGCTGGACTGCACACAGATGAAACTGGGTGGCTTGTGATTCGTCCATCAACAGAAGATGATGATTCGGACTCGGCAGATTTGCCAGACTCTCCCATAACGATTATGGAGAGATATGTGCGTTTGTTCCCGGTGTGCATTGGCGGAGTATCAAGGAACAAAGTGGGCGCTGATCGACTTGCTAAGATCGTGATCAAATCGGATGAGGAAGAGGTGAAGGAGATGACGGAAATGCTGGACGATTTATTACTCGATTCGCCATGAGTGCACTACCCTGGATTGCAAATGCGTCCATGGCGATGAAGCCGAGATGGTATTAACGATAACTTACGGGTTTACCTCGTATGGGTGACGTACGTATCTATGTGAAGTTAGGCTGGTGCATAGGAATTTGTCTGCCTGTAGTTACATAAATATATGTGAGCTGTATTGGAATACGATGCAGTACGCTCCTTTAATTCGATGGTAGTCATCACCAATCGTGAGGCGCGTTGCTGCCAATGACTGCACCGGTATTATTTTCTTCAAATATATCAGGTGAGAGTGCTTACAAGTAAATGTTTTGATCACGATCTGGACAGATTGCTACGAGGGCGGAGTTACCATTTCCTGTGCAGTGTATTTCTCCGATGTACAGTAAAATGGGGTCACAGAAGCTGTTTTTCCCGATGCCCCACAGTTCCTCGATCCGAGATATTGAAAACGTTCGAATGGGCTACAGTCTTTGCCCCGAATAATCTCGGAGCTACCGATGGGATTACAAGCATTGCCGTTGTTAGTTTGATGGGTCATCACTTCCTTAATACCTTACGCCACGTTTCAATGATCGCAAACGCTACGCTACTACAAACTCACTACCTCGTTTTGGCATTAATCTCGCACACTTAAATCCTCGGCTCTTCTCTGATGTCACTCGCGAGTTCATCGCTGAGCTGGAGCCTCTTCATCATTATCCCCACCTGCATATTATCTTCTTTTCCGGACGTGATCAACACTTCGGTGAACTTGTCAATATCTGGCTCGCTTGAGATGTTCGTGCTGAAGTGCATCGGGACAAGACGCACACAGGTTTGAATGAGCGAGGACGGGTTATTCATCGATGCGTAGGAATTTTTCACTGTAGTATTCTCAAATACATCCGTCATCCCGCTTTGTGGCTGAACAATGCACCAGCCTGTCTCATCCGAATGCATTCCTTCAAACTCGCCTTCACCTTCCCACAGTTCACGCCAAATAATGACCGTGCGTGTTGCTTCCACGTAACGCCGCGACACGAAATGCGTCAAGATCGATACAACACCACCGGTTTGAAGCCTACATCGTACACGAAATCGAACAGCAATTGTGTTTTCACTATCCTCCAATCCGCTGTACTGTTCTCTATCGAGCTGTCTGTACGGCTGATGTGTGGTCTGCCACAATGCTGAGCACGTGCGCCGGAAATCAAAAGGCGCTTGCAGTACACCCAAATTCTCAAAGTACTCGGTATCACCATCACGTTTTTCGGTGGCTTTGAGTTCATGAACAGTCCTATCCTCGGTTCAACCTTGCACGACTTGAATACATCGTCCGTCTTGGCATAAATCGCGTCAAGTTCATCAAGATAAGCCTCAAACAACCTCTCATCGCTTGGTTCTGCATGCATTTTTTCTTGGCAACACACGAGTTCTCTTGACATTCTGCCCGGGCTTCTTCCACCTCCCTTAATCGCTTTTGCAGTGTGTGCTCTAAATCTTGAATCACCTCTCGTCTTCTCTTCACAGCCGCCTTTAGTATCTCCTGTTGAGACTCTGCAACACATTTCCTTCCAATTGCCGCATAGCAACCGCTCTCCACGCTGACCTCGTTGTGCCGCCTGTATCTTTACTTCGCGCCTGCCGCATCTCCTCCAGTCTCGCTTCCAGCTTCATCTCTTGACAGCGAAGCTCCTGCCACTCCACCTTTAGTCGTTTCCTGTACGCATCTCGTCGTTTGCCAGTCTTAAGGTTACGCAGTGCACGCTTATGATCAACTTCGTCGATCGAAGGTGGACATATTGTCCTCTTTTCTGCGTCATAGCGACACCATTGACTTGAAGCGTTTCATTTCTGCTAGAGACATGCGGGAGAGACGACGTTATTTGCTGAGTGTCCTTCGTGTTTCTTGGAGGGCCTGATATGGACAAATGGTCCACTTCTTCGTCCAGGAAGCTGGATATATCGGACAGGAAAGCCGCCACTGCCGCAGCCTCGTGCGACAATTCTTCAGGTGGCATGTTCTCAGTAGAACTGCGACTGGTTACTCGTGTAACCTCACACTTAACTCAAAACGTAACCCCAACAGCCCTGAACTTCAGTCCAAAAGTTGCTTCCAAAATGGCAATTGCCCAAGAGGACGAAGACTTCCAGACCTTGGCGGAGTTTCTGAACGAGTGTGATCTTCCTATTACACAAGTGGAACATGAACCATTTCCACTAACGACCACTGGCGACAATAAATTGATTCTTCCCTACGATATGCTAACAGAGACCTTGACAAGTGCGTCACCACCAGTAATCGCGCCCGTGAACCCTTTGAATAGTCCAAGCAACAGAAACTCTGAACGAAATGTCCACCAGAACACGACAGAGACTCGACGTCAAATTAGAAACCGTCAGGCTGCAAAGAGGCGAGACAGATATCGTCAGAAAATGAAGGATGAACGACACAAGTTGGTGGAGCAAGAGAGTGAATTGACAACGGAACTGACCAAACTCCAAACTTTACAAGTAGAGAGAAGTTTGAATCCACCGGCCAATATCACTCTAAGTACGTGGAAGGCGATCTCCAGGAGAGAGATGGACAAAAGGTCTGAGGCGGAGGAGATACAGAAACGGCTAAGGGCTGAAGTGGCCAATCGATCGAGATTCATTCGCCAAATGAGTGCGATGCTGCAAGGCAGTCAAGAAAAGAGTTCATGCCCACCCAAGAAATCAATGGCGGCATTCCCGAGGTGTTGAAGGGGTTTCTAATTGGAATGGATTCACTCTACGCTCAAACGGACCAGATTTTCAGCGGCTTGAGCTTGCGAGAATCCAAATCGATGTCATTCACTCCCATACGGAAATGGAATCAGGGCGTGGAGTGTTTTGATAGCTCGGATACAACGGTGATACCTTTAAGCTACGATGAAGCTTGCCGTGGTGTTTCATTAGTTATGCTATCAGACTCGGGGGAATCGATACGATGAGGGAATCGAAGACCCAGACAACATGATGGCCTCAAAGTACACTTTTAATTCCTGCTTCGAGTCAGGCGAAAAAGCGGCTCTGGTGATCTACTACGCGATGAAGAGATACATCGAAGCCGACCGTTTGGTGTTTGTGTGGCGGGCGCTAAACGAAGGCCAAGGCGAGTTTGCTGGACTCCAAACAGATGAAACTGGGTGGGCGATAGTGCGTCCAGGGATAGTAGATGCATTCGACACAGACTCGCCACAGCCTAACGGATGTCCCCAGACAATCCTAGAGAGCCACGTCCGCTTAGTTCCCGCGCACCTTGGTCTGGTATCGGCTAGCCGAACGACTATCGATCGGTTTTCCGAGTTAGTTATTAGAGCAAGCGAGGCAGAGATCAAGGTGATGGTGGAGTTGCTAGACAATCTCGTACTGGGTTTCTCGCGAAGTATCTAGCAAAGGCTTGATAGATTAAAACTCCTTTATATGCACTGGCGATCATAGAGTTGTGTAGTTCATGTCATCAATATTCCATTCTGTACATCGTTCAAAAGTGTACATATATGTACACTTTCAAGAAATGCATTGTTTTTTATCTTAAGTACGCACCACATAGGTAAATAGTACTAAGTACGCTATTTATACCCGCAGAATTATAATTCCATGGCCGACGACAACCAGGCGGACGTCAGCTTCATGGCGGACACCGCCTTCTTTGCGGCCTTGACAACGTTCCTGGACGACTACGACATACCCTCTACCTCAGGAGAGATGCTCCACATGCCAGTAATCGCTAGAGATGACGATTTACTTCTCTCCAACCACCAGCTTTTATCGGATGCCGATGCCCTGGTCCGTAACCCTGTAACTCAGCCACCAGTAACCACGAAAGCACGTGAAAAAGATCCCCAAGGCCTGCCAACCTCGACAATACTTCACAAGAAGCAAACAAAAGCATGACACGACGTGAAATAAAAATCGCTCAGGCTTCCATAAGACGAGATAGATATCGCCAAAAGTTGAAAGACGAACGGATGACGTTGATACAACAAGAGAGTGAGCTATCGTCAAAACTGAGGCAGCTTCAATCCGCTCAAGCTCAAAGGAGGAAAACATCAGCGGATACTATGATCTTCAGTGCGTGGAGAACGATTGCCAAGCGACAAATGGAGAAACGCCTTGAAGTCGCGCAACAGCAGCAGCAGCTGAGGGCGGCAGTGGTCAGTCGGGCGAGATTCATCCATCAGATGAAGGCGTTCATACAAGAGCCCAAGATGGAGAGCCAAAGTGAGAAACTTGTTGAGTTGAGCAGGCAGAATGATGGTGGAGTGTTGATCAAGTGTTTCCTGCGGGAGTTAAAACTGCTGTACAGTCAAATTGACCAGCTCTTCAGTGAACTCAAGTTTAAGATGTCCATGCCGTTGTCGTACAATCCGAGGTTGAAAAAGGATCAGAATTTTGAGTATTTTGAAAGCACAGACGCGGCTGTGATCCCTTGTGGGTTTGAACGAACGGCTGACGCGATCTCATCGATTATGCTATCCGACTGGGGAGGACGTCAATTCGATGAAGGGATTCCGGATCCGAAAACACAACTGCCATGCGGCACGATATTAAATACTGCTGTGGATCAGATAGCAGCGCGACACTGGTGTGCTATACCGTTACGAGGAGGTATAAGGAAGCTGGACGCTTGGTGTTTATTTGGCGTATACTTACTGAAGGCCAGGAAGAGTTTTCTGGTTTGCACACGGTTGAGACGGGGTGGCTAGTGGTCCGACCTTCAACCAACGCCACCAGGGACCCAATGGACTCGAACGATTGTTCCCTGACTGTTATAGAGAACTGCACACGCTTGGTGCCGATGTCTTTCGGTGGAGAGTCGAAAACCAGGCTCGAGCTGATCGGTTCACCAAGATAGTGATCAAATCGAGTAAAGAAGAGATCAAGGAGATGACACGAGTGCTCAGCAGCATATTACTCGAATCTCCGTAGAAAACCCCATCGTTACCAAACTTACTGTTTGCACAGGCAAGGCACTATATGTATTGGAGGAATGATTATCCTTCAGCTGGGCATTCATAAACTTCATGTCACATGTTTTCATGTTTACGTGGTTTTGAAAAGGTGAAATACATGCTCCGACCGCATTTTAGATGTCAATCTTACATTTCACTTGTAATCAAGCGCAGTTACGGACAATATGACGGACAAACAAGTGAACGTGGACTTACTAACCACTATGATGCCATTTCTTCACAATTTCGACCTGCCATTCTTTCCCGAGGAGAATTCGCACAGACAAACAATGACTGACGGCGATGACGGTCTATTGTTTTCCAGTCAACAACTTATAGCGGAGACTGAAGCGCTTCTCGCATCCTGGGTAATCCCGACGAATGGAAATTCTACCATGGCACAGGACGGATCAAGTGATAATCACATTTTGACCGAGGACCAACTCAAGTCCAAAGTTGCGCGAATAGCGCAGCGGCGGAACAAGTATCGGTTAAAGATAAAACACGAACGGGAAACACTGAGACGACTGGAAAGAGACCTAACGGCAGAAATGCAAGGGCTGCAGACTGTCCGAGCGAAATCGAAGGAAGAAAACACAAGCAATTTGGGCTACAGCACGTGGAGAATCGTTGCTAAGCGGCAGATAGAGAAGCGGTCTAAGGCAGAGGAACGAAACCGCAACCTAAAGCACGCTGTAGCCAGTCGGTCGAAGACCATCCGACAGATAGCTTTGTTACTGAAGCAGCATCGGATAAATGATCAAGTCAAGAAGCACTTAACGTACGGAACGCAGGCTTCTGGTGAAGAAGAAGACGGATTCGTGGTGTTCAAGGCATTTATATACGAACTCGATTCGCTCTACGCCCAGACCGACAGCATTACCCGTAATGTGAACTATAAGTTTTCGCCGTCCTTGAAGTATACACCGACACAAACGCAGAACAAAGGCATCGAATACTTTGAAAGTGCAGACTCAGCAGTAGTCTCGTTTGGTTTCGAAGAGACTTGCAATGCTATGTCATTCCTGCTACTATCAAGTCCGAAGAAGAAGAGGCACGAGTGCGAAATCAACAACCCGGAAAACACATCCGCTGTGAAATATCACTTCGAAGCCCGTTCAGAATTCGGTGACAGCTCGACGGTGGTGATCTATACTATCGTGAGAAGATACCGAGAACCGGGTCGTTTAGTGTTCGTGTACCGTGGTCTTTTCGAAGGTCAAGGTGAGTTTGATGGCCTTCACATTAATGCAACATCCTGGTTTGTGATTCGGTCATCCACAGGCGAGCCGAATCAACAGAGTAACGCAACAGTTCTGGAATGCTTCTCTCGCTCTGTGCCTAATAGTGTGAATACTACACCTGAAGCCCAAGGAAATATGGATCGGTTTACAAGGGTGATTAAAGAACTCGGCAAGAATGAGGTCAAAGAAGTCGTGGATGCTCTCGCAACCATGCTGATCAAGATTCCATAAATTAGCCAACCAAGCGCACAAACTTGTACACAGATTTTAGGGAACCAAACCCATTTAATAAAGCTCTGTATCACCTAATGTTGTTCATCATTATATTTAGTTGTATGGCATATCTTTCTAACGAGATGATGGATATGTTTGTATTGCTCTATGTATAATACGTGTACAAGGATTTCTTCTAAGCTAGACGAAGCATTTGTTGTGAGTTTTTACTGGGCATTTATTTACTACAGCGGTCCATACTCAATGAAGCGCGCTATTTGACGGTTGACATGTCATCGAGCAGTAGAGATTCCGTCCTGCGCACCATCTCTGATCCGTCATCGACACTTGCAATCTCTGCAAGCTTTAAAACTCATGAAGCTTGTGCTCGTTGCCTGGCGTATCGGTAACATCAGCTGTAATGAAGCGAAGAAAGGTTTGCACGACTGTGGGCATAATCGCAGCGTCAGCTTGTTTGGGTGAACAATGATCCATCTAGTTTCGTCTGCCTGGATGTTGTTGAGTTCGCTTTCGCCCTTGTTATTTACTCTCCACACAGACATCTTTCGTGTTTTATCTTTCCACCACATTTCTGTTTTTCGCCTTGCCTGAAGCTTGTTTAACTCAATCAGCAAGTCTTTTTCTTACTGCTTTAACAAGCGCCTCATATTTCAGCTTGTTGTAGTACTTGAGTCATTTCTTGGCAGCTTTGGCGTGCATTGCCTTGCGTCGGTTCTCAACCAGTTTTCGGTTCTCCTTGTCAGCAGATTGTCCCTGGGTGGCTCCTGAGTTCGACACATTACTTAAATTAGAGCAGCTTTCATTCGTAGCAACTTGGCGCAATGTAGGTGCCTTACAGGAGGAGAGCAGTGCCTCGGCCTCTTAACAGTTGATGACTAGAAAGGAGCAAATCATCGCCCTCAATCGTCATTATGTTGATCTGGGCTCTACGGGCTCTGTAAGAACGGCATACTCGTCCAGGAACTCGTTCACCCTTTTCAAGAAGGTGTCATGGTCCTCAATCATCGCAACAGCAGGAGGGAGTCACGTAACCACTGACTCAATCCCCGAAATGTAACTGTGACTACATCTGGCTTTAGGGCTGGGTATTGACCTGGCTATCATACACAACTCAAGTCAAACAGACTTAATCATAAATGAGATGGCACAAAAGATTAAATGGCTTCATATAAGCTACGAAAAGTTAAAATGGGTTAAACAAACCAATTGGATCAATTTCAATGAAGACGTAGAGTTTTACCTTGCTTCAGACTAACACTGTGGAATCATGGGCCAGCTAATAGCAATCTATCCAGCATCTGCGTCGCTTCCTTGGTTTCTTCGTCTCCCATTTTTGATACTATCTTGATGAACTCTCCAATCTTCTCTTGGCCTCCAATTCTAACCGGTAACATGCGCCCGTAAAACTCCAGAATTGTTGCACTGCCTTGGCTACGGCTCGATGAATCTGTTGCAGTCGCATCACATGGACGGATGACGAGCCAAGTTGTTTCATCTGAATGAATCCCGTCAAACTCTCCTTGTCCTTCAGTGAGCGAGCGCCACACATACACCACTCTGTTATCTTCGTTGAATCGTCGCAACGCTAAATACATCACCAAATTCACGGTTTCACCAGTTCCAACATTGTAAGCTATGTTGCACTTAGCAGCAGACGTATTCTCCGGATCCTCAGTGTTGTAGTAGTGAAAATCTCCCATCATCGTAAACATCAACGTTGACATCGCAATACACGTCCGCTCAAAGTTGAAAGGCACGATAGTCGCGTCTGCATTCTCCAGAAAGTCCACGCCGTGCTCTCTTTCCAGGCCAAATTGTATGCTATCGATGAAGATATTTTGAATTCAACACCACGCCTCATTTTGTCGGTTTTAGCATAGAGTGAATCTAGTTCAAGCAGGTAGGTCTTCAACACCGCATCGTCGTCAACCCCATCCGCATATAAAGTGCGTCTGTCAGCTTGACTAGTAGAACTTGTCGCCAGTAGCATCTTATTCATCTGATGGATCTTTCTCGCTCGACTGACGACCTCCGCTCGGAGTCGCTTCTGCTGCACTTCAGCTTCAAACCGCCGGTCCATCTGGCGGATAGCAATGATTTTCCACACATTTAAAGATAATATTTTTGCTTCTCTCTTTCTTGCTTCACTTTGTCCAGTCAGTAGCTTGTTCAACTTTGTTGAGAGCTCCATCTCTTGCTTTTTAAAGTCTTGCGTTCGTCTTTGACTTTTGGCGGTACCTCAGTCTCCGTTGGGCTGCTTGGAGGCTGCGTGTCTGGTGTATGTCTTGCAGTTGATCTGGATCCCTTTGTACATTATTATCGTCTTTTCTTGAGACTTTTTGAGCATCGTAAGCGATCGTTCCGTCGTCTGTCGACGTCTTTAAAGAGGCGAGAAGAGTTTCCGTCTCTTGTATGAGGTGATGGCTCGAGAGAAGCAGTTCCCTGTGGTCACCAGAGTCTGTTAGAGTAAGTTGGGGGTGTCTGGCGTAATGCTCGCATCGTATTCGTCCAGGAACCCCATCAATTCGCCCAGGAATGCGGCGTCTTGGTGCTCGGACATCGAAGAAGCCAAATAACCAACATTCCCAGTGCTTGTACCACAATTTTGGTACAGTCTGGATTTTGATGATGAGCGGTCGATGGTGCAGCCCCTGAAACTGATAAGGTCCATACGACGCTACTATCTGATATTGGCTTGGAAAACCATGCCAGCTACATCATGCTTTCGGACTCGGGAGTTGGAGGGATATCCCTGAGAATCGTGTGGTAACAACATTTTCAGCACTGAAGAACAAAACTGAACAAAACACGGAAAAAACTTGCCATTCATCGTCAAGATGAATTATAACTCTAACGACCTTGTGAAATTCTGACAAGCACTCCTCAACTTTGTTAGAGAGCTACGTACGTGATTTACTCATCAAGTATGGTGTATCAGCAGGAAATGAAAGAGCTAGCTAATATTTGGTAATGTAGTTGAACTCGATCGAGAAAGAAGTTCATGAAACGTCACGAACTTCTGCCAAGAGAAATATGCTGGCATCTTACACATCCACGCACTATGTTCCAAAGAGAAAGGAGACCGAACAAGATATAGCAAGTAGCTGTTTTATTCATTCACAAAGTAGTAATTAGCATGTTGTCAAGCATCTCCATCATCATTTTGACACCATCTTCTCCAGCTTTTATCACGATCTCACCGAACTTCTCAGCGCTCACATCACTAGTAGCACTAGTAGGTGCGTTCCCAGTCCCCATTGGTATTACGCGGAAAAGCTCATTAGAGCTGTCGATCGCATGTTGTCGACGCCGTTTATGGATTGTCCAGTAACCTCTTCAGATGATGGACAAATAATCGTCCACCCAGTTTCAACCGAGTGAAGACCGGCAAACTTGTCCTGACCTTCAAAGAGAATTTGCCACACAATCACTAAGCGATCAGCTTCTTGGTATCTTTTGTCGCAAAGTAGCCCGATAGTGTGGTGCTATCGCCAGATCCTAGAGCGCAGAGGAGGTCATATTTCACAGCGCTTATATTTGTTGGGTCTTCCGTCTTGACAGTGTAGGCACACCCTTTTGTATCCAGCATGAACTTGGATAATGCACGGGAAACTTTTTCGAACTCGAACGGGAGCACAGTCCTATCAGCGCTTTCATAGATCTGAAGGCCTTTTTCATTTTGTCGGACAGGCTGATATACCATCGGGTAAGACCATTTGAAGTCGGCACATCGTAAATCAGCGTCCGTGCGCGCATAGATGGAATCAAGTTCACGTACAAATGCTTTTAGTAGTGTAGCACTGTCGTCGGGCGGCATGTTGCTCGAGCTCAGTGTCTCCGTCTGAATAGCTTCCACCATCAATACCTTCATCTGATGAATCGCTCTCGATCGGTTAACCACAGCCGTCCGCAGCAGTTTCCGGTACTTCTCAGCCTCAACCCGTTTCCCCTCTGTATCATGGCACTGGTTCTCCACGTTCTCAAGCTAATACAGTCCGTTTGTTTCATCATCTCTTTTTCCGAGCTTGAAGCAGACTCAACTCGAGCGAGAGCTCACTTTCCTGTCTTGTCAGCATCGCTTCTTCAGCTTTTAGCTTGAGACGGTACCTTTGTCGTCGCTTGGCCGCCTTGTGGTCTCGTTTGTCCTTTAAAACTTGAGCGCCGCCTTCACCGTTTGATCCATCAGTAGAGTTAAGCTCCGATGCATTCACTGTTTCGTCTTGCTGATTGTTAGTCTCGGTCTCCGCTAAAGGCGATGACTGGCTAGAACCAGCTCGTCATCACTACTTGTCCACTTGGGTGATTCCTCTCCCAATAATAAGTGAGGTTCTGTGCACTCATCCAGGAAACTTTCCACGGCAGCTAAGACGACCGCGTCCACCTGATCAGCGTCGGCCATGAGTTCTTGGAGCGACGAAAATATAAATGAGATTAGAACGAACAGCCCGCTTTTGCACATGTCCTGGATTTTATGGCTATGCTCAAACTTATGAGTAATACATTGAGGAGTGCTTATACGAAGGCCCCCACTCAACTTAGTGTCTCAAGGTATCCGTGAGAGTGGACAATGTGATCTCTCAAGACAACGTAGCGCCAAGCCAGCGATTATTGCCAATACACCAAGCGTCCTCCAAGACCAGCTCGCTCATTGATATATTAGCAAAAAAAATGAATGGATTCTATGGCAGGTAGAGGACCAGCTGAAAGGTGGAGTTAGAACACTTTACTAACATTCGTAGTGGGCAGGCTGTAACATGGAGACAAGAGAAGGAAGACCTCATCGTCATAGGCTTTGGCTCAGCAGGAAGTAGCGACGCAAGTTGAATGTTTCAGAGCAAGGCAGCGAATAATGACCGCCAAGCGGTCATTTTTGAGCAGGAGCTACAGAGCTATCCCTCCCCTCGATAAGTTAATTCTAACAGCTTCAAGCACAAGCGCATCGACAATGACGCGGCTGAAACTCGCCACGACATCAACAGTCGTGAAGCGACTGCGGAGGAGACTCCTGGAAAGCGTTCAACCGCTAAGGAGGACGATGCACTCATGTTTACTGAGATCGACACTCTCACAGATGACGACGAGCTTATGGATGCGTTAGCAACAGTATCATCAATCACGAAGCGTTCCATAAATGAATCCAAGGCTAACATGGTTGTCCAAGGAGACACAAACACAAGCCAAACAGGGACAGCGGCACAAGAAAATGGTAAAGGTGCCGAACGAAAAGTTCGGTACCGACGCAAGTTGAAAAGAGAAAGAGAGACGCTCTCGAAACAAAATGTCGAGTTGTCAAGGGAGTTGGAGAGACTTCAGGTCGCTCGTGCTGAAAAGAACAGAGAAGAAGCGCAGTGTTTGGCCTTGACGGTGTGGAAGACGATAGCCACACAACAGAAAGAAAAGCGGCTCAAGGCTGAGGAGCAGCAGAAATGGCTCCGAGCAGCTGTGATCAGTCGTTCAAGGGTGATTGAGCAGATGAATTCGTTCTTACAGTCTAGTGATCCAGCAAGAAATATGGCTTTATGTGGACACGAGAGCGTCGAAGCGAGTACTGGCGGCTCGGCGCTGCCTCAAACTTTCGTGAATGAGCTAGATCTGCTTTACTTGCAAACCGACCAGATTATACGTCAAACAAACTTCAGCGTATCATCCTCGATGGGATTCAGCTTAACCCAAAAGTGCTGCGATGGGTTTAAGTACTATGAATGTGTAGATGCGACTACAGTTCCGTTTGGTTTCGAGCAAACTGCTCAGGCCATGTTATCGCTGATGATGTCAGGCTGGTGCGAAGGTTTCCTTAAGAAGGAAGTGAAGAAGCCAGAATGCACAATGGGGTGCACGTATAATGGTGACTACTGTTTGGAATCTGGAGACGTCGCACCTCTCGAGCTTTATAGTGCCGTGAGAAGATACCACGAGGCTGATCGCGCAGTGTTCGTGTGGCATGTCCTCACGGAGGGTCAGGGCGATTATGCTGGATTACATGCGAGTGAGACTAGATGGATGGTATTTCGTCCATCAGCTACGAACTCTACTACGAGTCTACTGAATGATGACAGTGAAGTCTCGACAGTTGTAGAATTATATTCACGCGTGGTTCAAACAGGACGGAGCAGTCCAGTCGTTGCTGACAGGTTTACTGAGGTCGTAGGGGAAATGGGGGAGGATGGAGTCGTGGAAATGATGGAGATGCTCGAAAAGATGCTGCTTGAGAAACCAGAGAACTAGCCACGTTAAATGTTGAAAAGAATCTGTAAGCTTGTCGCTTGACTCCCCTGGCATGTACTATTCCGTGTCACTCGTGCAGTGTGCTCTCAAAGTGCGTTATCGCATCAAGTACTGGCAAACTCTCACTTATATCAATATGCTAGTAGCCAAATCTAACCATAGAGATATTGAGACAAGTGGCAGTCCTATACTTGTGCTCCATGCAGAGATGACCGAGGATCTGCCCGACACTTCGTTCCTGGATGAGCTGGCAGGGTTCCTAGAAGAATGTGAGGTCCCCACAGAGTCTACAAAGCGTCAGAGTCAAGATGAGGCGGCTGCAGGCGCTGACGACCTTTACTGGACAGCCACAAGCTTTTAGCGGAGACCGAGGCCTTGTTAGCGTCCTGCGATGATACCAAGCCCAGTCGTGACGTTTCTTTACAAGAATCAAGTCAAGTTACGACCAGCGGAAAATTAGCTGCTACTTTTGGAAGTGTTCCTACTGAAAATGGGTGTGAAGAGCAAACTCTGGCTGATAGAAGGCGTGGGATTCGCAACCAACAAGCCGCGAAGAGGAGATTCAAGTACCGAAACAAGCTCAAGGGAGAGAGGCAAACGTTGGAGGAACAGGACATTTTGTTGACGGAAGAATTGAGAAAGTTGCAACATACCAGAAAAAGGATCAAGTCCTTGAGAGAGAAGAATGTGGCAGTGGCAGTGTGGAGAGCAATTGCTACACGGCAGGTGGAAGGTCGTCTGGTGGCTGAAGCGCAGCAGCGGCGTCTTCAGAGTGCTGTGGAAAATCGAGACAAATTGATTTCGGAGCTTGGAGGGATGGTGCGACAACGACTATACGGCACGAACGGGGCAATGTGTGCGAGCAGCAAGATGGATATTCATGAGAGCGACATCCAATTTGTACCGGATGATGTACTTCTGTATGACGATTATTTACAGAGCATGGATGCGATTTACGCGCAGACAGACAAGGTTTTCAAGCTTGTGGTGGAGTCGAGAAAACGCCGCAGTTTTCGTTCAAGTCAGAACCACAGAGGAAGCAGGACGGAGACGTGGAGTATTTTGAAAACTTGGATGTGCTTCTGATACCGTACAGCTTCGAACAAACGTGCAACGCGATGTGGCAATCGATGCTCTTCGTTCACCGACAGAAAGATCGACGGCAATACAGTGGTGTGACAGACCCCGAAAATACGATAGCTGTTAAGTTTCGTATCCCGTGTCCGAGGGAATATGGCGAACCTGTGAATATGCTTATCCACTTTGTAACACGCAGGTACGTTGAAGCTGACCGAATGGTGGTCGTGTGGAGGGCACTATCTGAAGGCGAAGGTGAATTCACCGACATGCATACCGACGAAACTGGGTGGTGCGTCGTCCGTGCGGTTAACGCAGAGGCAGACGAAGTCGTGGTGATGCCGACTGTGATGCAAAATTTTGTGCGTTTTATACCTATGAGCGTCGGCGGGATGTCTCGTTGCGAGTACGATATGAATCAGTTCACCAAACTTGTGATCGTGTCGGGCGAGGAAGATGGCGTGGAAGTTGCTCGTATGATGGAATCTCTATTGCTTGACGATACATAATACAATTAAAAATAAAAAGAGAATACATTAGAACACTTTTTTTTTAAATAAATATACAAAATACATGAAATATGTTACAATTCGTAATTTACATGTAAGTTTCAACCTGTATAGCATACAAATTTCACCATCTAAAAACCTTTTTTGTAAAAATCTACACTTAAAGCAGCAATTTTCGCCATGGACGCGTCTAAGGTGCTGGAGGAGGACGACGTGGACGTCGAACAGGAGCAGTTTCTGGCAGATCTCCCTCCTTCCAGTCGAGCGGACGGCTCTTCTTCTTCCTCCAGTGCTGTTGGTCTCCAGCCGACGCCCTCCGCCGCCCCTGTGTCTGGCTCGGAACAGGAACGCCGTGCTCAAGTGGGGGCCAGCCCCTGCCTCGCTCCTTTCACCCCGAGCGGGAGTCCTCCAAGGCCTAAAACACCGTCGACCACCGGAAGACCTAGAGCAGCTAAACCCCAGCTAGTCCCCATTCGAAGTGGAACTTCACCTGCTTTTGGAACGGGCCCAACGTTGCCAAAGACGACGTAGTGGCACATCTCCCTCCGAAACTTGTGGAGACACTGGTGGACGTTGTGAGGACGTTGGATCAATTGACAGATGGAGTGGCAGATTTTAGACCCGATCAGTTAGGGTTTCTAGCAGAGAAGGCTTCGCACTATGTAGAACTCTTGCAACAAACAGACAAGGCTGCTGCAGATTACCAGGCAGCCATCCCGTTGCAAGTGTTACAGTACGTGCAATGAATGAATTAGTTATAGGTTGAAAAGAGAGAGGACTGATAGTTTTTATGGTGTGGTGGTTTGCAGGATGT
Source organism: Phytophthora kernoviae (assembly GCA_008080845.1). Classification (NCBI taxonomy): domain Eukaryota; phylum Oomycota; class Peronosporomycetes; order Peronosporales; family Peronosporaceae; genus Phytophthora; species Phytophthora kernoviae. Next base: position 128,683 of record VKKV01000291.1, on the reverse strand, counting down.
TGGATACAGAGGACGGCTCCAACCCGGAACTCTTTACAAAGATGCAGCTGGAGAAATGTGAGGAGGAGAGCCAACGATCAGCAGCCAAGACTGACACACTCGAGATGTTGAAGGGGCACTGCAGGCAGGGCTTGATGACCTTAAATGAAAAGAAGACAGAGGTCAAGATTGTGACGTCCATACAAGGCCTCGCGCGTGGTTATGTGGAGACAATTTTTTCAACAAGGTGGCATTATGAATGGCAACAGCAATTTATCCGGTGGTGATCGATTCCTCCCCAAGTTGGCAAATACACGGTGCGATCTTCTTGAATTGCACGACATTGGCGATGTATCTCGAATAAATCGGCTCTATAGGCTGCACTTATCTACTTCACGTTCACCTTGCAACTTTCGACTGCTTCGAAGCTGCATCAACAAACTGTTAGTGATTTTTTCGTCGATATGCATGTTTCGATTTCCTACCATACGAATCCCATGGCTCGGGAATATTTCATGACAGTGCGAGCGCGGCGTCTCCTAGTTTTGTCATGTCTGGGTGGTCACTCGGTTTTGAATTCGTTCGCTATTCAAATAAATGGCTGCAAGCGTTGCAGCATGCTCGGTATCTGCGCAAAGTCCATTGACGGACATCTCGGTGTGGAAGCGCACTTGTTAATACGAACTTGGATAGCGGAGGACAGTTTGGTCTTGTACTGTGGAACGATTTTGTCTAGGATACATTTGTGTTCACGTATGACTCGATAATCAACAAGATTCCCAGAAGTAGCAGGAAGTCATTCTCAGTTCAGTGTCTGTCAAAGGTCTCCAATATTAATGTCGATGCAACTGTAGAAGTTGTAGAAGAATCAAATGAGCTGAATGCCCTATTAATCGACAATTTCGATCAACTTCAGGCATTAATTCGCTATGAATTTCGTTGCCGACGAATTTCGTGATTGAGAATAGCACGCACTTTTGACAGGTTTCTCACCAACTTGGTTATACGTCAATTGAGTCAAACCATTGTACATGCTCTACAGCTCATGTATTACGTCGCTTATTTAGACAGCGTAACACGTCCATAACATGGATAAGTACTGCGAACAACCAATTTGCATGTTGAGCCGACCCTGCATGAACTCGAAATAAATTGTAGTGAACGACTCGAAGGGCATGACAGTATAGATTTTGTGAAAGTTTGGGCAAATTCATCAGCAGTTGGGGTGCTCGACGATACGAACTCCACGTGCATCCGTGTGGTCGTCGAAGGTTGTTATTGAAGACTGCTATCGAGACCAGAACTATTTGTTTCAGTGCTTGTTCAAAACTATCAGACAACTCGGGAAAAAACTAACAGCCAGGTAAATGTGTTTACCAGTAGAAGTGCAGAGCATACAAAAAGCATGATCATGAAGTTGTATTTCGCCGCTGGTATTGATAAGTCGATTCGTCACGTCATGTGATACAACGTTATAGGTCAATTGCAACGATCTACCGCAGAACATTGCAAGGCTGCAGGAAAGACTTGCAAGGGATACTGGTCAGCGAGGAATTCTTCTGTTGTGCCCTCGAGGCTAATCGTAAATGTATAGTACATATACTGCGGTGTCGTTTATGAAGAGAATTTCGGTCACATGATGTAGGGCGTAGTGGACACAGTCATTTTGAAACCTTGCGATGAGGTTCGACCAACTAGCAAATGCTGGAAAGTTACAGCTTCACGCAATTAAGCAGAAACATAGCAATTCAGCGCTCGGACACCCAAATAGACCCGCGCGTAACACGCAAGTACACGCCATGTCCAGGGATCTGCCTGTAGTGTAGCTCTATGCTTCGTCTGTCGAGTTAATGTAGTGTGATTTCGACTAATGACCACTCAAATTCAATTTAATTAGTTGGAGCAACCACTTCTGAATTATCCTGCTCATACCAACACCGAAACCATGGATTTCTCTCTCGGAGATGACGAAATGGCAACAGTAGAAGAGCTACTTGCCTTCATTGATTTCTGTGAGTCTATAGGAAATTTTCTGCATGAGTGTGACTTGAGCTCCTGCGGCAGTGATTTGTCATCGACTGGAAAAACTAGCTCTACTTCATCAGAGACTCAAGGCAACAAGTTCATCGACTCGAGTGGTGTCAAATACGATGCAAAGGGAAAGGATTCACCTAAGAAGCACAAACGGATACGGACAATTTGGAGCTCTTCAATTGGACTACAACGACGGAAAAAGGCGGAATTGCAGTTCCTACGAGCTCATGTGCGGGATCTGGAAGTGTCCGCGGAACAACTAACTTAGCAATTGCTGCGTTAATGCTCGTGGGAAGAAGAGAACACCATTGGAGCGACAAGAAGCAGCGCTGCAAGAATCTATGGAGTGAAAGAAATCCGAGGAGGTTAATCAAATTCTCAAGGCGATCGTGGACAACCAAGTACTAGTGGGTAAAACGATGAACGAGGTCCAGCAATAGCGTGTTTCACCTAATCTGCGCCAGATTTGCCGTGTACAATGCGATAAGTATTCAATTGCTGTCTTTGAGAAATATGTCATTGACTGCTGGATTGGTTGGTGTGCCATAGAATTAGCACTGCTGCGAGTTTTCCGCAAGGAAATTTGCGGGTTGTAGACTACTAAAACCTTAATACGTCAATCTCCCAACATAATTCGGCACAGTGAGCTGATCTGCTTGAAAACGCAACGCTTCCCACTTGTCGAATGAATCGGAGTTTTTAACGTGACTCAAGTAGGTAAACTCGGTTTCGTGAAATTGAAGTGCCATCGTAAATTCCTGCCTCGCCTCGTTCAACTTGCCGTGCCCAACCAGACAGACAGCAACGTTGTTGTGTACGGAACTACTGGTAGGGTGATCTTCTAACAGCGCGAAATACCCTTCGCAAGCACGATCCGTACGACCTAGCGCTACGAGGAGATGCAGCCGGAACAGGTCTGACTTGAGCGTGCCACCCGGCGAAAACTCGTACGCAAGTATCCACATTTGCCGGCACTCTGCATCGTTATCAATGCAGCGCTTACCATGCATCAAGTGTTCTGCACGGTGTGCTAAGATTTTCCAATCTGCTGGATCAGCTCTGTTACGAGCAAATAACGAGTTGTCAGCGGCCAAGTAACGTGAGAAAATAAAATAAAAGGAAAAACCCCTACCGAAGTGAGTAGTCATAAAGAGCACCTTCATTTCGCCAGTGGGCTATGAGCTGAGTCGATATGAAGAGTAACATCCCTGTCAGTAAAATCCACACCACACGAGCGTATTTCCTTGAACTGTGACTTGGCGAAATATCGCTGTGGTGGGGAACTTCTTGTTCTGGTTCAGTTGGATTTCCCAGTGTTCCTGACAAAGACCGTAGCCTCTCATCTTGCGGGTTTCCACTTGGGAATACCCAACACGCAATTGCCCACCCTCCATACGGCACAAAAATTATACTGGGGAGATACGCATACCGATTTCCACCGGCAGTGATCATGCCGTGCTGGACCACGCCAGACACCGGTACCAACATCCCGACGAAGAAGGCGAGTGAGAGCATATGCTTAGACATGCCTCGCCACCACAAATAACAAATTGTCAGCCCCACAACGCCCACCATCAGTACCAGGGAAAGCAAACATTCAGGGTTCTCAAAGCTTAAATCCTCTGGACGAAGTTGATAGTTCGGACGCAGCTTCACTGGCCACAGCATATGCCCCAAAATCCAGATAGGTGTCGTGAGAGCCTTGATCGCACGTTCATCCGTTGAAAGAGAGACCAAATCTGGAGCTTTTCCTCAACATTTGAGAGGAGCGTGACAGCAAGAAATGTTAAACAGGTTACAATTGCTGGCAACATGCCAACGCCATACAAGCCAAGCTGTCGCGCGGAAAGATTCATCTGCCGGGGCGAAATCTGTATGAATACCAGTAGGTCAACGAGAAAAAAGCTTGCTGGCAGAAGAATACTTGCGCTCTTCGACAGTAAAGCACATAAATAAAGACCTAAAAACACCAGGATAACACACAAATTAGAACCCGCTCTATCAATTGCGACAGCTTGAACTGCACCTCGAGGTCATACCGGAAGAGAGCAGCTTGCCCCGTGTTATTCCATCGCCAAAAAGTATCTTTAAGTCTTTTGCCATACTTCTCGTTGTTTTTTCGTCACAACCTTGAGCAGTTTTCCGTGGACATATTGGACATGTACAAGGACGGCCAAATTGCTAAAGAGGGCTGCCAATGTGTACGGCTGCGCAGATGGCCACGCAATGACTTCAACGTGAATCGGGTGAATCAAAAACAGCACCGAACTTATACAGCAAGCCTGAAAGTGTTTCCTGCTCTTGATTTTTAATTGTTGCAGGTCAATGTTTACACCACCTGGCCAGTTTAATCTGGATAACACCAAGTCGATATCCAGCAGTACAGCAGCCACTTTGGCCAGTATAAAGCCAGCTCCAAAATGAACAAAACCGACACCACCCGAACCCACCAGGAATCCAACCCCACGGTTTTAGTCACTGCAAATTTTAGTATCCATGCCAGCGGTTCGTAGACATTAATTCGGACCATCGTGAGCATGGTGTAGATTGTATCGAGACTCAAAGGACTCTGGAGCACTTCATTATCGACGAAATTGAAGCGATCGTCCCAGATGTAGAGAAATCCCAGTCTCTAGAAGATCGGAATATCAGGAGTGGCGATATATACACCATCACCACAGCAATGCAAAACATTGCAACGCATTTTCCTTGAGATGGCTCCACCTTTACCATCGAAACAAGATCTTATTAACCTTTAAGAATAGTAAAGGAAAATGTGGTCCACAAAACATTCCCATCCGTTGTTGAACTCTTATGGAGTCAACATTTTCGTAGACATTTTTGAAAGATAAGATTGGTCAGAACAATCCCCGTATATTCGATCAACAGACCTTGCTCAAGGCAATACCGTATGGGCAATGCGGTACTTCGATGAACCGTTGTACACAATGCAGTAATACAATAGTGTGATACACTACTGTTGCATCTTCTCAAGCTCACTTGTAATTGAGTAGACAGACCAATGCACGAAGCTGTGCCGTCGAAAGCAGGATTCTCTTAATGATATTTACACAGGAGCCGGTTCATAAATCACCAAGTCAGATAAAGACGCTTATGTAAGAGGCAAAATCGTGAATTTGATAGTGTTGCACTCATACTCCTATGCGTACGAATCAATCGAGCGTCCCGTAAACTGCCGCACAGGTTGCAATACGCAAGGGGAAGGACAAGCAAAGTATTACTATTGGTTGGCCAGAGTCTACGAACGTACGATGAAGAGCACATCTGTGATGTGTCACCCTGCTCAGTAGAACTGAGTGAATTGACAATCACACTCCACGTTATACCTTTGTCATTCTGAGACTCACCACGAATGGCCAACGAACTCGAAGACACGCTGCAGGAAGCTGCTCTCGCTCAGTTTCTCCGAGAGTGTGAGCCCCCTACACCCCCTTCATCGGCTGCATCGAAAGTCTCACCAGAGTTTTCACGCGTGACTCTCGGCTCTGGAAAATCCTTGATATCTCATGACGGTCTCAAATCGTCTACAGGAAACTTCCAGATCGAAGAGGGTGATGTACAAGCGATTCTATCAGCTCTCGATGCTTTCAACGATATGACTGAGAATTCCCCTGCTGCGGTGTGGAATATGAGCAATGTAAAACTGTAGGAAGTGGAGTGCCGCAGTTTATCATGGATAAAACCGATTTCAGCACCCCGGAACAAGTCAGCGAGTTCAAGCTGTCCGTGCAGCGCGCCAAGGCTAACAAGCGACGCACTCGACACCGCCAGCGAGTCAAGGTCGAGTGGCAGATGCTGCGACTTCAAAATGACAAACTAAGTGCACGCCTGCAGGAGTTAAAGCGTGCACGAGGCTGTGTTGGGATTACCGGAATGTCTCAGTTGAAATGGCAGGCACTCGCAACCAAGGAGCTGTCTGCACGACTGCAAGCTGAAGGGGAACAGCAACACCTTCGAATGGAGATCGAACGCCGTGCCGGGACGATACAAAAACTTGAAGATTTGTGGAGTCAATACATAACTAACGACGAAGAACCGCAGCAAGAATGGGGCCCGGACGATTTCGAGCTGTACAAAAACTTTATATTTGAAGTGGGAATGGCTTACGCCCGTACAGACACTGTGCTTCACGACAGTGGTCTTGGCGAGGCGGTGCCTTCCAGTGCTAGCTATTACACGCCCACCCGCAAGAGGGATGCTCTGCGGGGCTTCGAGTACTTCGAGAGCACCTCTTCCATCGTCATTCCCAGCAAATATCCAAAGACAGCGAACGCCATGTTCGATTCAATGCGCCAGGTGCATCGTCAAAATCCCCGTAGACGACTCCATGAAGTGGTGGAGGACTTTCCGAACACGATCGCCGTCAAGGTTGGGACAATTTCCCATTGCGAGTCGGGGAACATCGTTCCACTATCCATGATCCTCACGATGCAGCGGTTCGTGGAGCCTGGTAGAACGATTCTGGTATGGCGCGGTCTAGTCGAGAGTGGCGGAGAATTTGCTGGGACGTACTTGAGTCACACAGGATGGTGTGTGCTGAAGCCGTCGGCCCCTGATGCTTCCGGTGTAGTGAATTCGACGGACGTGCGGACATGTGTGCACACGGTACCAACACATCTACGTCCCACAAAAGCCATTGAAGGCAGCGACAACGCGCCGGATATCCGAAGAATTGTGGATATCTCCATGCGCTCCGCACAGAGTGACAAGTTAAAACTGGCACGGTTAATGGCGAGTTGCTCCTCGAAGATTAGTGGTGCGATGGATGGGGTATTTTGGCGTTTTCAGTTCAGTATTGATGGGACATTGCGGACAGCAGCTAAATGGTACATGTATGTGTGTTGGTAATTACATTGTTAGCACCTCATTTATAGTATCCAATCTATTTAATATTGACCTTGGACCAGCTTGGATCACGTGCTGACTTCTGTAGCCCACTGCAGTAAACTGGGACTCATCTCTCCTATTTGGGCTACTCTTATGCTATCTGTTTGACACAGCTAGCACTAGACGCCACCTCTGCTGGAGAATTTTCGAGTAGCAAGTTTTTCAACAAGGGGAAAGGTATCTTGCTTGCCTTCTTCGATCGTGCTCTGTAGAAGCTCGCGTAATTGGTCTACTGCCAAGTAGTGTGCGTTCGAAGTAACAAACGACACGGGCACTTTACGAGCACAGGTTTCAATCATGACCCCACCCTTTGATGGATCGGAGGATGGTTATACGAAGTCAACTCATTTCGCCCGTATCCATCCCACTGAAAATGCCTTCACCTTCCACGAAGTACCTCCACACGATGACCACACAATTGTCCTCAATAAAGCGACATAACATAGCACGCTTCAACATTGAGATCGTGGAGCCACATGTTAGTGTCCGGACAAGGCGGAACATGATAGCGACGGTGTTCTCTGGATCTACCACTCCTTCGAAGATCTCTTTGTCGATCTGCCGGTGTGGCAGCTCGGCTACCTTCCACATGTTACGACACGCATCTTCGAAACTAAATGGCTAGTACAGCTTGTTTATATGTTGGAAGTACTCCACCTCCCCACCCGTCTTTCGCCAATAAGTAGAAAAGGCTTGCCCCTCGGATTTTGAGGTTAAGCCATTGTCATCGAACACTTGATCAACTCTGGCATAACTTGCATCAATCTCTTCCAGATAGGCAGTATACACAACTGAATCGGATGACTTTAATTGCAACCACTTGTGATCATCCATTCTGTCGTTGTCATCATCCATAATAGTAGTAGAGTCGATGGACCGTTCACGTAGGGCTTGACACAGGCTTTCAATATACGCCGCTTATGAGGTGACGGTCACCACAAGGCACTTTTGTTTTGCCTCCGCGCGCTGTCGATGATCACGCTGTCGAATCGCGACATTCTGCCAAAAGACTTGCACAGTGCCAAGTCAGTCCGAGGAGTAGTCTTCCTGTCTTGCTTGCCGTTCTTCAGGTTTTGCAGTTTCTGAGAGTTCTGCTTCCATCTGACGAAGGTCTTCACGTTCGTTCTTGACACGTGTGCGATACCGTCGACGTCGGCCCCTTACATTTCTGCGTAGACAACACTTTGTTGCAGTCGCTGCTGCTACTTTTATCATCGTCGCCGTCTTCCGACGGATTATGGACCTCGAGTACGTGTGACTGGAATGGTGACGGGCTAATCACCGTTAGAGCTTCGGTGTTGACACTAGAATCATGATGTTCACGACATTGCGGCGACCTGGGGGTAGCAAAGCACTGTCACTTCGTCCAGGAAGGCAATATCCGTAGCCATCCCTGCCTCAACGTGCTCTGAGGTAGGGCACGCACAAGTCTGAAATCATGTGCTGCAACATTTGCTCTTCATACTTACTGTATGTTTTGCTATTACTAATAAGACTGTCCAAGACGCGCCTTGCACGTACAGAGTGGGAGTCTAGGGATGACGAACGCATGGAATAAAGACTAAGCATACGGCTCGTTTATACAGAGCGAGGAATTGGGTCGGACAGCTCCAGGAAATCTGTTTTGCTGAATTGCTGAACCTCGCCTTTAGCATTCACATCTTATGCATTTGATAGGCCTGGGTGCATGGTGCCAATACACACTTTACGGTTCAGCTACATGTGGATAGATGTATTGCGAGCTAATGTGTAGAATCATTCATCAGTACGAGGCAAGCAGTCTGCGTCATTATGACTGTGCCGTGTATCTCCATGCATAAAGCACGATCGAAGAAGACGAAGAAGAAATCGTACGCTCGTTGGAAAATTTGCTACTCGAAGATACTCCAGCAGATACGACATCTGATGCTAGCTGCACCAAACAGATATTATGGAAATAGTTGTTCCAGTGGTCGTGTCAGTGCAGGAGCCAACAGCATAGAAATTGCTGCTTGGCGAAAGGATGGCAGACGTTATCACGTGATCCAAGCTACGAGAAGATCAGTATTTTAATAATCTCGACGCTGCAAATGAAATGCCTCCAATGTAACTATAATGTCAATTCAAGTTAAATACCAACACAGCAAGCATGCCATTACGCTGAGGGGAGGAGCAACTGCTCCATTGATAGCGCTAGTGTTAACTTGTCATGTTGAGCGGAGTGTAGTGATATTCACAAACTCTCAGATATCTCGGGCACTGTCGCTATCTTCAATGGCGTTGAGGATCTCAAGTTGAGGTGGAGGAGTGGAAGTACCGTGTGCACACACGTCTGCACGTATGTCAAATTCGTTATCAGCAGTGCTAATTCAAGTTTTGTCTTTAAAAAAAAAATGAATCTAATTGCTCTTGTTGATCTCTCTATTATGTAGATATGTTAGGCAAAACTATGAGTTCTATGAGGAAGTTGTCATTCTACAGGGTTATGACAATGACAGCCACGCCACACCCAGAAGTGCGAGCACTGCTGTGTGGTGGTTGTTGACCCGCTAACAGTGGTTCGTGTAGTGATAGTGCCGCTACGGGTAGTATTGTCGCTACTACTAGAGCCCACACTGTTTCCACTGCCGTCTTCGGAGACGTCGCCAAAGTGGGGGTGCTTCCATTGCCAATAGCAGGAGTGCTGCCATTGCCATTGTCAACAGTAGGGGCGCTACCATTGATGCTGTAGCTTGTAGTGTCGGCGAGGACAAATGTGCTCGGGTCGTCAACTTCACATACGACGAACGGGTCTGGGCACGTGATGTCACCGGTGAAACCTGCCACTGATAGCTTTTCGCCTTTACGGGTGCAATTGAGACTTGTGCTGTCTTGTGTGCTACTGCGTGGAAGCGTGATCTCAAGAACGACACCCGTGGCGTTCGTCACTGCGTCTTCGGCTACGATACAGCGCATTGCGTAGCACCCGGTCTGTCGGCGTAAACTCGGCTGCCACCCTTTCGAGTCAGTACTGCGCAGAGTGGTTGCTGTGCACTTGCATGTTGGGCAGTACGTCTCACCGAACATATTAATGCTTGTCGTGCCAACTTTTGAAAGTTGGTGGGAACGGTGTAGTCACCAGTCGAGAATGCCGCATTGATCGGGCAGAAGTCGGCGAAGGTGTTACTTCCGCCTTTTGTTGAATTTCCTGGGAAGTATTGATATTCTGTTGGAATTGACTGTGCTATGGTGCTCAAGGAGCATATTGAGCGTGACATGGCATCTACGGAGCAGCTTTCGACCACGTTTTGTGTGCAAAAGTGATCTGCGGCGAGGGCACTTGAGTCGCTGGATCCACACATTTCTCTGTTGCAAACTGACAGCCTTGGCGTCTGCCAAAATGCATTCTTTGCGCAGTCGACGCATTGGCACGATACCATCCCGAATCCTCAAAAAAGCTAACGTGAGTGCACTGAAAACATTGCGATAGCTATCAACAGGAGTCATGTACTCGGGTTCAAAAGCCTTTCTTCCCAATGGGAGCCCAGACAGCCGCTATCTTGTGATTCGACCTCAGCTCCCTCGAGCGTAGAGCAGTTGAAATGCTCTTGAACAAAAGCCCGAACGCGCGGAGTCACCATTTTAGCCACCACTTCATTCCTTTCAGTGTCATATCGGATCGTTGTGTTGGCGGGCTGCACGTAGTAGTCGATGGCTTTGCCATTCGGGCACGTCCCTTTCGTAAATACTGGAGGGCTCCCAGTTTGGTCACGTGGAGTTCGCGGCGTACCATCTTCCGAGCGCATAAGCGGGAAGAAGCGAGATGAAACCCAAGAGCGTGTGAGAATTCATGAAGTGCAGTTGAAACTTGACGCTCAAAGTTAGAGACTGCTGTGCTGAGTTTGGACGGGCAGAAATTGACCATTCCGAAGGTAGGACGGTCGAATTGGTCCTGCTGACACGTCGATGCATAGGCCAATGTTCGTCCGCTCATGCAGTTTGAGGTGTTTTCAGCGCGAACGTAAATAAGGAAATCTGTATCTGGAATACCAATACCAGCGGGTGATAGCGTGTAAACGTCCTTGGCACACCCTGAGGAAGTGCAATTTTCGTAGTACTTTAACGAGGCGAAGTGGTCATCCGGTATCGGCATCTCTAGGCATGTCTCGTTCGCAATAATCGAATGGCACACCCGTGGCGCATTGGTAAACTGATAGTAGCTGGTGCAAAACCGATGTGCGAAAAGGTTACCGGTGACAGGGACTACCTGGAGCGCTTTGCTGATACGTTGAACGGCCTCCGCGACGATCTTGAAAACTACTGGGCGAGTGGCGTCTGGGAGACGATTGAGACTTGAATAATCATAGTGCGGTGTGATGCGAATGGGTTGGAAAGTCGAGGATGATAGTACTTGGTTAACCTCAGCAAAAACGATGTCTTCGGCTTCATTACTGTGTAATCGCCGTTTTCGTTCACTTACGAGAAACGGATGTTTGTCGTCGTAGTCTTGGTGTCCACTGACGTATTTGTGATCGAGTGAGTCATGAATACAGCTCTGTGATAATCCAGCGAAGTATAGCAGGAAAAGCAGCACCAATGTGCGTTGACAGTGTGAATGCTGCACCAGTTTCGTGGAGAATTCGGTCTTGGGCATTATCTAGTTGATGTCTGCCTGTCTTGTTGGGAAATGAAAGGCCTGCTTTGTGAAATCTGCACGCCCATGAGTGCTGTAATTATTCAGGTGTCATCGTAGAACACACTCTTGGATTGACATGAGCAGCTACTAGTAGCATTAGATCAGTTCGCTAAATTTGCAACGTAGCTGTGTAGAGCTAATCTTGTCCAACAATAATAGCAGCATGTAGCTGGACCTTGATGTCGTTTTGGTGGAGTATTCATAGTCAAGTATAATTGTCCAACTCGTGCAGACCTCAGTTGTAACAGGTTCGGAGAGTAGTGAATGCACTCTTTTCTTCGAAAAGTTGTTGAAGCACGAGAAATACCATTGCACTCATGTTTTGGCTACTATTCTGTTGATATTGTCCCCACGATGAATGAGTTTGCACTCTTTGTTGACGGTAGAGATTGTAGACCAGCGGGATCAAGTAGCCAGTCAGGATAGGATTAGGGAGTCTGAACAAATTGGTTGCACCTAAAATACCAGCGGGAGATTTGAATTTGATGAATTCAGCGATGGAAGACGACATGCTGCTGGACGGCATGGTCAGCTTCATCACCGACCAAGACGCCCGCCAATACCCTCTCACACTCGAGGAAGTCGACAGCCAGCAGCTTCTCGCCGACACTGACGCGTTCTTACAAGCGTTAAACGATAAAGAACTCACGTATAAAATTAAAGAAACTACGGACCAAACGCTCACAAAACAACAACTTGCCAAGTTTAAAGCAGGGCAGAGACGAGATGCCTATCGTCAACGTCTCAAGACGGAGAAGGCCACACTGAAGCAGGAAGACGCGGAACTCTCTTGTCTATTGACCAAACTGCAGAAAATAAAAACAAAGAAACCGGTCAAGAAGAGCCTCCCGGGGACACTTTAGGGCTCATGGCCTGGAAAGCTGTCGCTACGCGACAATATGAGAGCAGACTTGAAGCCGAAGTTTTAAGAAAGAAACTCCAGACTACAGTTAATAACCAGGCAGTGATGATTCAAGATCTGGGAAGAGTACTTAAAAAACGAGTACGAGAAGTGAAAACACGGTGGAAGGAGTCCCTGGAGCTTTGGAGAAAAAACGAGATTCGGGGCTAAAGAAACCATGCTGTACAATACCTACTTTGATAGCTTGGAGACTTTGTATGCGAGGTTGGAGGAGGTTTTCAATGAGGTGGGGATGACACCGACACCTGGTGACATGCTGGCTGGCGAACCCATCAGGAAATTTAATGGGGAACAGAGTACTTTGAGACGATTGGAGTCGGGACAATACCGTTCAGTTTCCAGGCAACGTGTGGTGGTGTGTGGGAATTAATGTCTTTACCCCATCGAGTTATTGGTCGTCGCGTATATGACGGTTTACCAGATCCTGAAAATTCCATGGCGCTACAGGTTTGTTCACCGATTCATCGTGAGAATGGTGACGTATTCAACTTGTGGTTATATCTCGTGGTACGGCGATATATTGAGAAAGCGCGGGTGGTAATAGTGTGGAGAGTTTTGTACGAGCCGGACGGAGATTTCCGGGGTTCAACTCTGACGAGACTGGGTGGTGCATTATCCACGCCCATTCAAGTGATTTGGATCCCCAACTGGTGCCATGACAACACTTGTACAAGCATGTATTCGTATGACCCCCATGCACTTCCAAGACGGCAACGCGAAAAAGAGGAAACAATGGAGCAGTTCATGAAAGTGGTAGTCGAGACAGGCCAAGAAGACAACCGAGAAATTGAGCATATGCTGGAGCGGCTCAAGCTGGATGAAGCACTCGCTACGGATGACATTGAGCTGGATGAGGACGGCAACTTAATACCGAGGACGATTTAGGTGAGCGAAGGAATCAACATGTTTGCATTTTTGTGTTGTGAGGTTCTTGCATGACTCTCGACACTAGAAATGGCCCCTCTGACATCGGGTCAAATGCGTGCCGGTTGCTCTAAGATTTACATGTACTCTTCTTCAATATGCATCGCCTGAAGTGTGCTCGTGATTTCAACGATATCCTCCGACCCTGAGGTGCATATCAAGCCTGCAAATTGCTCGACTGTAGCCTCATCTTTCTCTGCGCCACTGAAATGCAAGGGAAAGTACGGGTGTATACTTGAAGTAGTGTGCCTGATTGTGAGGGGTTGTCGAACGCAAAGCTACACACCACCCCGTTTCATCGGAGTGCATGCCATGAAAAACTCCCTCGCCCTCCGTGAATGATCTCCAGGTGACCACTAAACGTTCATCCTCCTCGTACCGGCGGCAAACCATGCGCTGCACCGCGGAAGCGACTTCACCGGATTCCAAGCGCCTTGTGATACGGAACTTGAGAGCTTTAGAATTCTCCGGATCTTCCACACCATCATAAATCTCCCGATCTTCTTGACGATGGAGTATCTGAGAGACTTTCCACAAAGTTCACTAGTCTGACGGAAGTCAAGTGGCAAGACCAGCTTGTCCGCGAACTCATAGTAACCTATGTCTCCGTCCATCTTCCACGTCAGCTCTGGAATAATCAAGCCATCGGGTGATGAGTCCATTTTACAGCCTTTGAAGACCTCGTTCGTTTGGACGTAGACAGCAGCCAACTCTTGCAGAAATGACTCGAAAACCTTGGTATCGGACGACTCGAGCCGGATCCGCTTGTGGCGACAGTTAACTTCGTCATCGCGAGACTGAACCTGTGCAAACTCGCCTCCTTTAAACTGCTCATTCATGTACTGACCGAATTCCTGAATCAAACGAGATCGTGACTGAATTGCCGCAACCAATTGTTGCTGTTCTCCCTCGGCTGCCCGACGAGCTTCATACTGGTGAATTGCGATTGTCTTCCACGCTGGACTCATCTGGTTGTGGTTAAAAGTTTTGGCTTTTAACACTTCATCAAGTGTTGCCGATAACGCGTCCACTTGCTGTCGTAAAGCATGACGCTCAGCTCTTCGTCGCTCACGATACGCACCGCGTCGTTTGCGATCCTTCGCCCTCTCGATGTCATGCTTGGCGCTACGACTCAGGCTCTTTATGGGCGTGCTGTCGTTGGTGGCGATCCGACTAGCAGCATCAGTCATTGCTCGAGTCAAAAGTGGTGTTGGAAGCTCTGCCATTTTCCCATCGATGACACTTTCAGTTGGTGCGTGTTCAGCAAACACAGGCAGGTTGCACGAGGCGAGAAAGTGGTCGACGTCTGCGAGAAAGTCAGCATCCGATGTCGTCATCTCTACGACGGTAAATTAAAATTGATTAAAGGAGGGGGTCTGTGGTGCAACAGATTCATGATTATGGGATGCTTGTGTCGAGTGATTGTGGTTGCTGGCGAAAGCAATCAATTATACTAGCAGCTGCTTCACAGTCTCAAAACACCTTCCACCCTGGCTGAATGGTCAGTCCGTAAACTGCCCAGTTAAACTCCAGCTGCTGAATGCTCGTGCATCACCAAACTAAACATCACGGACACATTTCGGATGAAAATCTCCAACACTGGCGGAATTTCAGTGTCCGGATTGTCGTGATACGCTTAAAGTGGTGAGACGTCATGTACAAATTTGTTGGAAGGTCTAGGAACCGTAAATATCTTGCGCCATCTGAATACGCTGGATCGCGAAGATCTCCATCACCGCAGCCACTGATCAAAGTGGGTTGAGTCGTCACAGCATGCAGCAGCTGCTGCTCCTTGCAATGAACTCGAGTTTCTTTCTGCCGAGTAACGTTGTCTTCCCTGGACGCTGCAGCCATTACAGAACTTTGTCTGGACCCAGACTAAGTTTATGTTAGCAGGTTTTCGCTGAGCTCACACTGAAAAGTCTGGTGCCGACTACCACCGACCCATTTTGACCATAGACTAACTATTCATACACAAAATGGCCTCGCTGTATATTATATGTAATGTATATTAGAAGTTATCATTTCTGGTAGAGAAGTGCCAAGATTTTAGCCAAGCAAATTGACTCAGAACTGACAACCCCATCGAACTTCGGCAGCAGCAAGATCGCCAGACAGAATCAAGGCAACGCTGCTGAGCGGATAGCACCATGCCACGGCAATCACGGCGAGCGAAACGCATAGCTCATTACAGTTCCTTGCTTCATCGACGCCACTCTTCGCACTATATCCACCTCCTTTTCGACCTGCACGACTGTGACGAGGATGAGATCGACCGTGGCATCCTATCACAATTCTTTCAGCTAATCACGACACGCTATTCATCGTCACCCCTCTGTAGTAAGCCACTCTAATAGAATGTTTAGCAAGCTGACCAAGTCGTCTATACCACATCGTTATGCCACATCGTACGCCGCGTCCGCTTAGGTTGACTCTGCTTGCTCGTCGAAGTGTGAGTATTTCTGGCGGTGATGATACGAGGAGGAGTTGTGCTTTCTCTCCAGCAGCGCTGGCAAGCAAATTAGGTGTAAAGGTAGCCACGCTTGATGCCTGCGATGTTTGCCACCCATCATGTGACGGGTTCGACGGCAGTTCAATACTCGGCTGAGATCCATCGCTCGCCATCGCAGCCCGCATTCTAGCTCGTACTGGCCCCTCTTCTTGCGTGTACCTGATCTGTTATTATTGCTGGGAGTCCGACTTGCTGCCAGAGGGTCGCAAACTGCTTCGATTTCAAGACAGGATAGAGGGGTCGGCAGCAAGACGATCGACACAATTTCCACTAAGCACAACTCGAGAGGCTTCGTAGATCAGCCTCATCGGTGTTGCTGCTGCCAGAAATGAGAACCCCTATTGTAGGTTGATCAAGCAGATCTAAACAAGTGCCTCATTATTGCAGTCGGCATTGTTGCAACTTTGCCCTCTCCCTCTCCGTTACCTGGACGAACGATACACCATCCCGTTTCATCGGAATATACCGATACATTCTCCTTCACCTTCAGACATCGCTCTCCGCACGGTTATAATTCGATCGGGTTCGACATATCTGCGCGTCATGAAGTGAACTAACAAGCCCACCGACCCCCAGGTTCCCTTGGGCATGGGATACGAAACTTGGCAATGATCGAGTTGTTCGGATCAGTTACACCGCAATATTGCTGGAGATCTTGCTGTCGGTGGGCAAGGAATATCACTTGCCACAGGTCACGACACGTTTAGTTGAAGCTAAAAAAATGAGCAGCACTTCCAGGTCTTAGAAATACTCCAAATCTCCGCCCCGCTTCCGCTGAGGGCCGCCTTTGGCGTGTTCTCCACTCCACAAGCTTTGTCGTCTGTTTGCATCCATCCTCTACACAAACTCGTCATACAACGCCGTATCATCCAGCTGAAACCAGATACCGGTCTCGCAACAATGAGCCATCACAGCTCCAAGAGCGGTTGTACTGCTCGATATATACGGACACTCAGAGTGAATTTACCGACAGCACTCTGAAGGCGTCGTTGCTGAGCTTCAGACCTTCCTTCCATCTGCCGAGTAGCAATAGCTCTCCACACACTGTTCTCTCTCTCAGAGACTTGGGTCCCTAGCAACTTTTGGTCAACAAAAGTGCTTGAGTCTTCTCTTGGCCGCTTGTTTCTTGCGAATCTCACGTCTTTTGTCAGTGATTTGGCCCGCTGATGGAAATAAAGTCGCTAACAAGGCCTCGGTCTCCGCTAAAAGCTTGTGGCTGTCCAGTAAAGGTCGTCAGCGCCTGCAGCCGCCTCATCTTGACTCTGACGCTTTGTAGACTCTGTGGGGACCTCACATTCTTCTAGGAACCCTGCCAGCTCATCCAGGAACGAAGTGTCGGGCAGATCCTCGGTCATCTCTGCATGGAGCACAAGTATAGGACTGCCACTTGTCTCAATATCTCTATGGTTAGATTTGGCTACTAGCATATTGATATAAGTGAGAGTTTGCCAGTACTTGATGCGATAACGCACTTTGAGAGCACACTGCACGAGTGACACGGAATAGTACATGCCAGGGGAGTCAAGCGACAAGCTTACAGATTCTTTTCAACATTTAACGTGGCTAGTTCTCTGGTTTCTCAAGCAGCATCTTTTCGAGCATCTCCATCATTTCCACGACTCCATCCTCCCCCATTTCCCCTACGACCTCAGTAAACCTGTCAGCAACGACTGGACTGCTCCGTCCTGTTTGAACCACGCGTGAATATAATTCTACAACTGTCGAGACTTCACTGTCATCATTCAGTAGACTCGTAGTAGAGTTCGTAGCTGATGGACGAAATACCATCCATCTAGTCTCACTCGCATGTAATCCAGCATAATCGCCCTGACCCTCCGTGAGGACATGCCACACGAACACTGCGCGATCAGCCTCGTGGTATCTTCTCACGGCACTATAAAGCTCGAGAGGTGCGACGTCTCCAGATTCCAAACAGTAGTCACCATTATACGTGCACCCCATTGTGCATTCTGGCTTCTTCACTTCCTTCTTAAGGAAACCTTCGCACCAGCCTGACATCATCAGCGATAACATGGCCTGAGCAGTTTGCTCGAAACCAAACGGAACTGTAGTCGCATCTACACATTCATAGTACTTAAACCCATCGCAGCACTTTTGGGTTAAGCTGAATCCCATCGAGGATGATACGCTGAAGTTTGTTTGACGTATAATCTGGTCGGTTTGCAAGTAAAGCAGATCTAGCTCATTCACGAAAGTTTGAGGCAGCGCCGAGCCGCCAGTACTCGCTTCGACGCTCTCGTGTCCACATAAAGCCATATTTCTTGCTGGATCACTAGACTGTAAGAACGAATTCATCTGCTCAATCACCCTTGAACGACTGATCACAGCTGCTCGGAGCCATTTCTGCTGCTCCTCAGCCTTGAGCCGCTTTTCTTTCTGTTGTGTGGCTATCGTCTTCCACACCGTCAAGGCCAAACACTGCGCTTCTTCTCTGTTCTTTTCAGCACGAGCGACCTGAAGTCTCTCCAACTCCCTTGACAACTCGACATTTTGTTTCGAGAGCGTCTCTCTTTCTCTTTTCAACTTGCGTCGGTACCGAACTTTTCGTTCGGCACCTTTACCATTTTCTTGTGCCGCTGTCCCTGTTTGGCTTGTGTTTGTGTCTCCTTGGACAACCATGTTAGCCTTGGATTCATTTATGGAACGCTTCGTGATTGATGATACTGTTGCTAACGCATCCATAAGCTCGTCGTCATCTGTGAGAGTGTCGATCTCAGTAAACATGAGTGCATCGTCCTCCTTAGCGGTTGAACGCTTTCCAGGAGTCTCTTCCGACGGAAAATGTTTGCTGTAGTCCTCAAGAAAACTCTTCACAGAGGCGATGACATCTCCGTCGTGTTGCTCGTCTTGTGCCATCGTGATGTGAAATAGCGTCTGTCGGCTGAATTGAAAAATGAACGTCATGTGGTTGAGTCAAAGTCAAAATCCCGCATTGAACATCTAGACTAAAGCCGTTTGTTTCAGTCGCTTCCCCACTGATGTCAGCAATCCTGTAGTAAAGTTTCAAGCGCGTAATCATTGGTGCATTTGCACTTTGCACTATAGTGAGTGGTTTTCGACTTATATCCCTCACTTTAGTTGCGTTCCCTTTGCAGTCTTCTCCTTGGGATAGACCAAATCCAAATTACCGCTTGCCTGTCATCATTTGTTGCCCTGTTCTGAACCAGTCAATTGCGTTGCTGGTTTCAGCCGATCCAAAGCACATGACAATCATGACTTCTTCCTTCCCTCCTCGTGCCAGGCTACCCGCTACTTATGTCAGTAGAGTTTTGCGATTGCAGCTTTCAATCGGCCCCGTACTTACCAGCAGCTCCAAAAATCATGTTTTGCTAATAAATCGGCTGGTCATACAGCACCGGTGCCAATTTAGTGAGGACGCTTGGTCTGAGAATAATCGCTACCATGTCTTCGCCGCAACGTGGTTTGGAATAACCACGGTGCCCACTCACGGAGATAGGGGCGAAAGAGTTCCCATAAAAATCCTGAACATTGCTTGTGGGTAAATAAATACCCACTTGAGAATGTCCGAAAAATCCAAGCTGTGCAAAAGTAGGCGATGGCTTCTAGTCATATTTTCATTTTCATCGCCCCAGAATTCGTAGCACAAGATGGCAGATAATAAACAAGCGGGCGAAGTCATCATAGGTGCCGTAGAGCGTTTTCTAGACAAGTGCAAAGAATCTAGCCCATTGAGAGAAGAGCCGCACAATTAACATTTTCCTCAAGCCTCCAAATCGATGATGAACATTGGTGGGTGGAAAATGATTGCCACGCGACAGAAAAAATGGTGGGACAGCATTTGCACCACATCAGATACAGTTACTTAGCTTTGCGTTTCCGTGTAGTGTTAACTTATAAACTGCAGTCGGTCTGAACTGTTGACGTCACTGGAGTCGAAGAGGTATTCCTTGTCAGCATTTCGTCCAACAATAAGTTCTCAAGTGTCTGAGTGATACTTTGGCGGCTCTGTTGGTACGCAACAAAAATCATTTCTGTGAGTAGCCCCACTTCACGATGCTGAGCGTGTTCTTCCTCAGAATTCTCTTCCGGCAATTCGTTGGAAAGTGTTGGTACGGAGCTAATGTAGCTTCTAACTGAGCAACCAGGTGAGCCGTCTGGAAGAGTAGCTGCTGCTGCCGACGAACATCCATTTTGTACGAGAAGCGTAGGTGAGCTACTCCCGTCCTGCGGATGAAGTACACGCATGTTGGCGCACCACACGTACACAACACGACCATTCTCCTCGAATCGCTTCATGGTGGAGATCATTTCAGCGGTCCCAGGTCCCTTGCCGTCGTTAGTAGCTATGCAGCTCCGTGGTAATGGGAGAGAAATCTTGAGAAGATCATGTTATCCGTAGCTTTGAGGATCACCACCTGTGTATCCTCAATCTTGAGTTTGCCTTCACTGAGTGATTGCCAAACGACATTGTCCATCGTTTTATAGTCGAAAGGCATGAACTTCTTCTCTTTAAACTCGAGGTACATGCCCTCTGTAGCCGAGTACTTCATTGCGGCATCATCTCCAATATTAACCGCAGGGTCTGTTTCACCCAAGCCGTGCTCTTTAACAGAGTGTCTACATGAGGATATCGTGTGTTTATGCTGCGCAGCATTTCCTCCAGCATTTGGTCCTCATTTTGTCCTTCCACACCACCATGATTGTTGCTGTTTTCCTGTAGCTGGTCCCAAATCTGTACATCGGCACAACAACAACAAACCATAAGTTCTTATCCACATCAGTATCTAGATTGGCAGTCAAGTACGTACTCGCCGCTTTCGTAGTAACCTCTCGAAGCTCTTTACAAGACGCATCTGACTCTGCACCATTTCCCGGAGCTTTACGTTCTCTACTTCCGATTCGGCCTTCTCTTCCCGTTGTCTTTTAGCAATACGTTCCCATAGCGACACCTCCTGTTGCGCAGATGGTACCATCCTTCTCACTAATGACGTTGAAACCTCCGTTATATCTGCTGCAAGTATATCATTCTGAGCGTGTTCCGGATTCATCTGCTGTCCCTCCAGTTCAACTCGATTCCTTTGTCTTAAAGTGTCCAGCTCCGTCTCGAGTTGCTGCGTCTTGTTTCTTAAGTACGCGAGCTCCTCTTTCTGTCTCTGACTTGTGCTCTTATTAGTCTTGCTCTTCTTCCTCTGTGGCTCCTGTACCGACGATGTAGCAGGAATCTTCTTAGGAGGTCTCCCGACATTCTTTTTAGCTGTTTCTCGGCGTGTAACACGCTTCTGACGTGGTGAAGACGTCGCTGAGGATGTGCTCTCCCTTGGTGAGGTACTATAGAAATCTGTCCACAGTTGTGTGTCCTCTGAGAGCGCCGAAGCGAAGCTTCTTGTATCAGTTTTGCTGCACCTGTGGGTGCAGCTGGGGCGTCAATACGGAGTTCTGGAAGCCCGGGAGACCTGCATTCTGTCTGGTTGTGTCTGCAGTTCTCATATGCAATGATGGAGACGGTATACCGCCTCCCTCGAGCCAGAAATCGAGTTCCCGTAAGAAGTCCGTGGACATGGCGAGTTCGTCTTCTTCCATGGCGATTTCTCGGGCTGTTGGGAGTGCTGGAGAGTAAGAGGTGCGTGTGCAGTGGTCTACAGACAGAGAAGGAGATGGTATCACTTAGAGCGCGATTGGAGGCGTCTAGAGGTTTCTAGTGCGTCGACCAGAGGGAAGAGACTTGGGGTTTGTCAGAATGACTGTGACTGTCTCGCCGACCAGGAGTTAGGGGCGGTCTGAACGATTTACTAATTCGTAGTATTTTAGCTAATATTTAGATGATTTGCAAGTGATGCCCCGCACAAGACAGGTTCTGGTGATTTAATGACGCTCAATTCTTCACAGGTTTAACTTGCACAATTGTTGGGAGAAGGCTCCGTAGTCTCTGATGTTGGCCAAAGATGCCGTTCTTGAAGATTACTGACGAGTAAACTAACAAGCCGTGGCGTAATCTATCAGCAAAGACAGGTTGAAATAAAGAATATAAAGATTTATCATTAGAAAATGTATTCAGATACGAAGTTGAGTTCTAACAGAAAATATCGTGTATCGCAGCAACATCGTGACCTCACGAAGTGTGATCACTTTAGTTTTGTCACAAATAAAACGTTTGTGTACCTGTCAATCCGTTGGTTATTGTTGACCTACATACAGTACCAGCAGTGGGACCCCGCAGAACCGATAATCAAGGCTAGAGCTTTTCACGGCATCTTTGCCGGCACTCTGAAGAAACTACTGCTCAACAATGCTTTAGCCAATATCGCTGTTTGAGGAAGGCTTACATCATGCTTGCTGTCATCGTGGCTACTATCAATAGAAAGAGAGAAGATTATTCAGCTCCAAGCATTGCATGTGCTAAGCACATATTCGACGAATCATTTAATTGATCATTGAGCCTTTCGTAGTACTGGCTTTTCTTGATATCGATGGCCGTGCTTATAAGCTGGCTTGCCTTCAACGAAAAAAGTGTTGGTGAATATCATGCCCGATGATCGAGTCGTTCGTCTTCATTGACGAATTTGCGTTGAGATACTGTATTCGGACAATGCTTGACTGAAAACACACTCGGAGAGAGAAGAAGCGAGGTCGATGAAGCTTGCAGCTGCGCTAAAAAGGCTGATAAACCCCGGTCTGAGCTATGTTACATCACTTGCTGCTATTACTTTTTGCTACCTGTCGGCATCAAAAGGCGAAGATGAATGATGCTTTCGAACGCTTTCTTGAGCAACATGTCGCAGTCTCTTTGAAACATTCTTGGTTTGATCAAATGTCATACGACAATCTCTGAGGTATTGTAGTGACACGTCTCAAGACTTGGCCATTCATTCCTTCAGATACCGAAGCCATACCACAATCGTCAAACACTTCATCAGCTAGAGCGTAGCACTCGTTCACGTCTTGTAAGTACATGGTATACACAGCCGAGTCGGAAAATTTCATTCGAAGCCACTTGTACTCGTCGATTCTGCCGTATCTCTCCTTCGCTGCAGCACCAGAATCGCTGGACCTTTCACGCAAAACTCGACACAGGTGGGTGATGTACTCTGATTGTGAATTAATGGTCATCACAAGTCGCTTCAGACCAGCTTCTGCGTTCAGTCGCTGTCCACGTTGTCGGAGTGCCACCTTTCTCCAAAACGACCTGGACAATGTCAAATCCGAACGCTGGTCTTCCTGCCTTCCTTATCGTTCTTCAAGTACTACAACTGTCGAGACAGTTTTCTCTCCATCTGTCGGGCTCCTCGCGTTCGTCCTTGACACGTTGGTGGCGTCGTCGACGTCGGTCCTTGCCACCATCACCCTCATTCTTGACCGTAGTCGTCACTTTGTCCAAGTCGCTACTGCCACTTGTTTGACTCTCGGGACCAACGCCATCTCCTGCTGTGGCCGATGCCTTTAGAGTGAGTTGGGCCAAAGCCCTGCGACTCAGAACTCGACAATGGCTCCCAGTCTTCACTGAATTTCGTTACCTTGAGTGTGCTCATTCCTGGGAGGCCCTCGGACCCAAGAAAGCGTCCACCTCATCCAAGAGCGAGTTGACCGTAGTCATTCTTCCTCACTAGAATACGTGTCCTGTGTGCGTTTGACTAAGCTGACAAAACACCATCAGGGCCACAAACAAATCTAATGAGAAACAGTCAAACAGACGATGAACCGACAGCGGAAGAAGGTGATCGCCCAATTTTGGTAGCACTGGAGACACGAAGCAGAAAGTCGATAGTGTTGGGTATTGATGTGTTGGTTATAAGGCAAAAGCAAAGTGACATTTCTAATGAGGTAGTGCCAAAGCGGAAAACACGCACTACCACGCGAGACACAGCAAGACGCCTGAGCGTCAAAGACTGATCGTTGAATCAGCCTCAGCATACAAAATATAATATATACTAACTCGTCGTCTTTGGTCTTGGTCTTCGTGCATCTTGGCTTCGTCGCACGTACGCAAGTCTCCTCTCACTAGATTATGACGAGCACCAGCTCGAACCTCAGCAGGCATCTTCGAGATGCCTGCTCGCATCTTGATTCTGCATCCTTACATCGCCAAACAGCTAAGTGCGCATTTATAACCAGCGCTTCAACGTGAGCAAGTTGTAAAGGGTCGCGTGGTTGGATTCCGAGCACATGCCAGCACTCCTGGTAGTAGGCCAAGTCCGTCGTACGCAACTGTTTGCATGTCATGGTCCGATGCGATTGATCCTGTGCCAACTTTTTAGCTGAGCACTCGGATCGACTTGGAGGACAAGAACGCTATCAGCCCACCGTCGGTGTACGG
Source organism: Phytophthora kernoviae (assembly GCA_008080845.1). Taxonomy (NCBI): domain Eukaryota; phylum Oomycota; class Peronosporomycetes; order Peronosporales; family Peronosporaceae; genus Phytophthora; species Phytophthora kernoviae. The sequence continues at coordinate 104,457 of VKKV01000291.1, read as the reverse complement.
ATTCTCGAACTGGAGAAGGGCAAAGCAAACGTGGAGCTCTGGGACGTATCGGGGATCAAAAGTATGGTTTTGCACTTGCAAGCCTCGAGAATGGGGTCTTTCGGCGTCTAATATTCTTGTTTTTGACAGCTTTGAAGCATGTTGGCCAGCGGTCATGAAAGATGTCGATGCCATTATTCTGGTCTACAACCCTGAGTCTCATGTTCACGAGAGCGAGGCGATGCTGTGGTTGGCGGCAGCCTTGTGGAATTTAAAGTGTGCTTTGCTCCTAAGCTAACATCACGTTTACTGTGCGCCAGGTACGAGTGGTTTATACAGAACTCCGGCTTGGATACGTCCCAGTGCCTCGTGTTTGAACACACTACGGGCAATGGCGGCAGTGCTACGATGCCTCTGGGGTCCAAATCCGTCTCCCAGGCCACTTGCGAGCTGTTGCAACGACCTACGACACGCCCAATGTTTTCAAGAGTGAGTTTGACCGACTTCTATCAATGCTCTCGAGCGCCAGCAGCGCAGCAATCGCAAATGAACAAAAGGGTGTATGCTGTAGCGAAAGGTTGAAATCACTATGCCATTGCAGCTCAATCCTAAGCAAACTTATTAAGTGCTTGAAACTGATTAACACTGCCTAGTTACCTTCACCACGCGCATCAACTTTCTTAACCGCTCTCTACGTCACCCAGGCCTCCGTCAAATTCGCCCCCACCGACTCCATAGTCGTCAGGTGGTCTGTTGTGGCTAGCAAACGCCACGTCCTCATGGGAAACAGTACTCACTCCAAGTTCTGTTCCCGCAGCAACTTCCAGTAATGCATTGCCCTGCACACAACTGCCGTATGATGCATTCCTTTGTGCAGAAGGAGCTTGTCCTGCTGAGCTGATAAGACTTTCACAAACAGGCGAGATTAATGGCTCCGTTGCCATCAATGGCACGTAGGGGTCATGCTCATAGCTGTTGATCGTCGACAGTTTGATTACCAAGTAGTAACAACTTCCGAAGGCAACCAGCACGGCCAGGACGCCGAGGATTTACCACAGCCACAGCACCGAGCTCAACAAATCCCTCTCAGAGATACGGGGCATCGTACCAACATACGTGCAACTGCGCGTATAGCTTGGTGGGGAGATATGACAGATAGCATTCAACGGGCAGCAACACGGCAGCTGACGCATCGATTCATCGACCCAATTGCCACAAAACTGACCTGGGCCATCTCGAAACGCGCGAGAACAATCGCCAGTGCTCGTGTAGACCTCACATCCAGACGGTGGCGTCTAATATTGTCCGGGTCGGAGCCCAATTTCAGGAGCATCTTCTGCTTCAACAGAAAAAACAACAACAACTTTTTATTAAACAAGACTATCTATCTATCTCGTCCCACATAACGGGATCATCTCCAACTTGCATTGACTCATTTCCGTCAATTCTGCCTTGATCCACGTCAGCTCATGCCGTCGATACACGATCTATTGATGAGGCGATCGTATAGACTACCATCGAAACACGGCGTACGTAGAATTCCCATTGACGAGACCCCTTGACTAGCGTTTGATTGTGAATAATGAACGCCCCATCGAGAGAGCAAAAAGGGGAGTGAAGACGCCAACGCGGATATCATGCATCGAATCGAAATCTAAGGCAAGGCACATTTTGAGTTGAGTTTAGTTTACTTCATCCGATACTTTATCTGTAAGGCCAAAACTTTTCGAGTCCGGGGAATCGGCGGACTCGCTTCTATCAGGATGGCAGAGCACAGACCCTCAATAGCTAAAACTTGGTAGGCGCCGCATGCGCCGTCGTGCTGGAGGCATCCGCTCTGCCTTTGCAATTGCAAGATTGCAAGCTGTTAACTGCGCCAGTCGTCTCGTCAATACTCGACAACTTCGAGCCGTCGGGCTCTTGGCGCACTTGTTCTCAATGGACGACAAATATCCAAAGTCCATCAAGTCACTCACTTGTCTACACTCGACACATTAAACTTACGCAGCCGTGACGCCCGTAGGCTTGTGCGTAGGCGTCGTGGCCGCCGACACTGCCGAGCTCTTCATCGCTCCGCGTGTCTTGTCATTCTTGTTGTCCGCGAAGAACTGCGCCGCATAGTCCGACGAGCCAGACAGGGTTGCCGTCGAGCTCAAGCCTTCACTGGTAGTGGTGGTCGTCGGGTATCCGGCGCTTTCAAAGTTGTGAGCCGCCAGTCCCCGAGGGGATAGGAAGTCCATCTTGAGACGCTGTGCACCAGTGTTGTGCACAGCTGCAGCCGCGGCCATTGCTGCAATCGGGTTCCGGTTGTTATTCATGTGGTTGGCGTGGTCAAACACATTGGCATTGATGTTTTCCAGCATGGGGAGGCTCCGAACTGGCCCGGGATATTGGGGTGGTGGAAGGCCATGGGGGTGTCTGGCCCCATAAACTTCGAGTAGCTATTGATAATAGCATCCAAGTCTTCTTCATGACCACCTGGTGTACGGTCCGCCAGTTTGGGGGTCGGGAATAATCCCAGAGACAGGTAACTGCTGCCATTTCCCCGAGAAATACTGGGGGTCCATTGACCAAGAAACTGCTGTCAAAACCTGGCGTACGCTGTCCACCCGACGTCGCATTGCCACCAGCATTGGTCATCGCCAATACGCTTGGTAGTTGCGAGTTGTCGATTTGAGGGAAGGCAACCCCATCAATAACGAGAACTCGTGACTGCGTGGCGTTGGGAAACTGTTGCCCAATGGGGTGCGTAGACTGTTAAACTTGGGCATTGTAGTGGGGACATTGATCTTCAACGGGAGACCGAAAGGGTTCGAAACATTATGTTGCTGAGGTTGGGACATCGATTGACTAGATGGCACCGTAATCGTCAACGGATGAGGAGGCACATGCTGTTGGTTATGCGGTTGGTGGATCTGCTGCTGGATCTGCTGGTGGTGGAATTGCTCCTGCTTCATCTGCTGATCGCGCTGTTGCTGCTGTCGTTTCTTACTGCTCAGTCGTCCTCCCTTGGAGATATTCAGCTCCGGCACCTCTTCACCATGAGCGCGTAACTCCATGGCATGTCGAAAGCAAATAGATCCGGAATGCTGCGCCGTCTTGTTACAGCCGTCCACGCGACACTCGTGGCCATGAGAGTGGCGGTTACACAGTCCCCCGCCCGAGCGTGCTGCATACACCCATCCACTTTACACCGTCGTCCTCCACCATGTCGCACGCATTTCTGACGTGCGTGGGCCTGCTTGGAGCATCCCTCCACGATACAGAACCGTTTGACTACGAAGCCTCCGTGTTGGAGACAGAAACCCCCGCCACGTGCATGGGCCTCGCAGTTGTCTGCTTGGCACTGTTTCTTTCCGCCATGGCGAACGCACAACTTGCGTGCATACACCTGGTTGGTACAGTTCTCGACGCAACACTGGCGACGGTTCTTGTGGAAGGCACACTTGGACGTGCCGTCCACTGCCAGATTGTCGCAGTCATTGAAGCGGCACTTCTTGGGTTTGCCGTTGTTTGCAGCCGAAGGGGCGAACACTCGCCGTCGCTGCTGTGAGGGACGCACTGGGGCTGGGCGTCTCGCTGCTCATATTGGGGAATGGATCGCACACTTCTGAAGGATTTAACGCGTTGTAACGTTGGGAGCGTTCGCAATGCCACGACGAATTGGTCTATCGAAGGGCGTCCGTCCACACTGTGACTGGGTGCACTGTTGCCAGCAACTTCCGAAATGACAACGTCCGGGGCCAGCGGCTGTCGTTCGCTCGAACCCGAAGCCCCAGGGGCGGCTTTGGCTCGGAACTCAAACAGGAGCGAGGCACAGTGCGAAAGGAACAGACAGGCGCGGGACGACCTCTTTCTGGCGCGTGCCCTTTCCCCTGCGCGAAAAGGTACCTCCTGGGGAAAACCGGGCGCTACGTAAGCAAACTCAGCGGAATACGTCTGGACTGACAGAGTGCGCACTGTGAAGGCGCTAAAATTCCAAAATATGCATACTTTTTGAGCATAGATTTAAAAATATTTTAGATTCTAGGGTTTTGGTGCAGTGGAAGACGACCAAGAATAAAACACGGCTACCAGACACTAAAACCCGACTAAACAGAAGGTTATTTTATAGTAGTTTCAGCTGGCGATCTGAGCTTGGACGGCCGAGTTCTCACTTAAATAATTGAAATAGTTTGTGTCGATGCTGCTGACGAAGTGTCAGCTCAACAAGCAGCCGACATTCTTGGCCAACGGTATTGACTCGCCAATCACACTTTGTGCATTGATATCGCATGTTTGAACCGATAACTCTGGGTTACCAACAAGCACCGCCCAAAAAGCCGTCGAGGTGACAGTGGTTTGGTTGAAATGAGTCAATGCTGGCCGCCATATTCAAAAGTACTGGACGTTCTAAACGAAGCTGAGCAAATCGACGCGACAGTATCTTTGGCTGGATACAGCTTCGGAGCTTGCGGAGATTAACTTGTCACGGTGCACGTTTTGTTTCCTGGCAAGATGTTGCCTGCTGGCTGCACCAGGCTCTTCATAGAGAGCCATGGTGCATTCCCTCATAATTAACTTTTTTCCACTGCACGTTGTGGCAAGGGCCAGCGATTTCCCACGCCACAATGCAGCAATCCAGCGCGGGTCAATCGTCAAATCGAGGAGGAACCGCAGAAAAAGGCCGGAACAGCGCATAGAGCGGCATCTGAAGTGACGTATGTGGGGGAAGGGGAATCAAGCGGATGATCGGATGAGGCTGGCAGCTCCGCTCGTAGAAAGCTGAGCTCCGCCGAGCATGGACGGTAGCGCGCCTTCCAGCTGTACCAAGCCTTGCCGCCGTCTCTATTATCGTGCCTCCTCGTTCCTACAGTCCTGACAACCATCTGGCGCAGTCGTCAATCTGGGGCTGTCAGGAGCATGACGTGCCTACCGTCTGGCTGAGCCGCCATCAAGAGCGGCGAGATCGCAGCGCAGCTTTAACCGCCACCATGGTCATCTTCTGCTGATGGGAATTGGTGAAGCCCACGCTGAGAAATGTGTGGGACGCCTCGTCCGCAGATGATCCGAGTGTGTCTGGCGGTGGTTGTACCTCTGCTGCCAGTCTGATAAGGGAGATTCTCCTTTGGAACTGTGGGGTACAAGTTGCCTTCAAAAAGCGCAGGCATATTTGAAAAAAGAGTGGGACCGAGACATGATTAGGTCTAAGGTTGACAGACCAGCCACCTATTATCCGGATAATCGTCTGAATAGTCTCCAATTATACACGTACAAGCACTCTCGAACACTGCATTTAATTATTGTATCCGGCTATACGTATCGTCATGACAGCCCCACTTTGTCTCTGATTGTCTGTGGACCAAGACACGCAGCACTTCAACGAGATCTTTTGAGTGGAGCAGGTATAGTCTGCACCGGGGCCGGAGCAGACTCCATGACCACCGTCCCTTTCTGTTTCGCACCCGTGACGCATGCTGCAACTGTTTGTACGGAAGGCACCAGCTCCTTTAGCATATTGCAGTGCACCCCACCGAGTTTCAGTCTCCAGCACCAAAATTTGCCAAAACGAGCTCTTCTGCTCTGTGCAGTGCGGGCTAGCCTCATCCAGCAGCAGCCTGCGCACGAAAGAGCCGATCAGCCAGGCGAGTACTCTGCCTATAGAAAATCCGCTGCTCTTGAGTGTCGAATCGCTCGCTGCGTTGCAGGATTGCTAGTTCGCCCGCCGTCAAGGTTTGCGGTGCCATGCCGCTGCTCCAGTCGGAGCCCCAACAAACTCACGACCAGCACCAAGCAAGCATCTACAAGCGGATGGATACACCTGCATAGAGAAATAATGGCACCTAGAAATTAAAATTAAACGATCAGATCAGGTCAGATCGAGGGAGCCTTCTTACAGATAAATAGCCTCCTATCCGGTGTGATGCAAGTTCTGGCGGCGTTGCTGCTTCATGTCCCGGGGTCCAAGCACCACAAAGTCTGCCCGTTCTACACGAGTTGAGGTCGTCGCTCTTAATCTTTCCGAAGTGGCGATCTTGGAGCCATTTTACTCCAGATGCACGAGGATGCATCTCCTCCCTCTGCTATAATGGCAGAACACTCAGCTCCAATTCTTGCAGAGCGTTCAGCAAGCGTCTCTTCCGCAGCAAAATTTGCATGTCGAGTTACTTGCGCTCGTCCTCCGGCTCGCTGCAAAACCAACTGGCTACAAGAGAAGCAAATGAGGGAAGGCAAGATTGGAGACCGCGGAGCTTCTCGCTATCCGCGAGGCTTCCGCGTCGCGTGCACGAGGCCCTTGAAGTGATTTAAGACCGCGGATGGGGAGCTTACGGTCTGTGATCTCCGAGACGTAAGCCGAGTCTATGGGCAAGCCGTCAAAATGGCTGAGCTGGGACGAGGCTTTCCATGCTTTTAAGCTAAGCAATCCATTCGGGGCTACTCAAGACCACAACAATGACAAAGATTAAGACGTGAATGTTTGTGCTGGTTGCAGCAACATTTGGAGCAGCTTCAGCGCTTTCTGAGACGAAGCCGTTGGGCTGTGAGGTTTGTGCCAGCACTGGAGATTGCTGTGCAGCTTATCGCACGCCGATGGGTTTCGAGTACAGAAACTCGAGAACACGTCGAGCCCGAACCTACCGTGCACTGAATCATCGAGTACACCATAGTTCGGTTCAAAACGATCATCCTCATCGGCACACAAAAACAAAGTGCATTAGCTAAACGTTACATGACTAGTGAAAGGGTTCATACAAGTAGGGCTACGAAGGAAGCCCACCAGGGTTTATCATTTTCCCACCGACGCAGACAGCTAAGTTCCTGTCTGCAGTTTATCACTGGACGAAATTGTACAGCTCGTGAACCATGTTAGGCCAGCGCCATTCTGTCAAGAACAAAACCTTAACTTACTTACGGTTCAAAGTCTCTACCAACTCTTTGCTACGAATTCAGTTTTTTAAAAGTAACTTATGGAGCGTAAGTCGACTATTAAATCAACACTTAGTTAAATATTGATTTAGTATCTGTTTCGACATTGAAACTTGAAGTGGATACGATCGTTTGGCACCCAACTCCATTAGTGTCTACTTCCTGAGCGCTCTTCTTGATTGAGCTCTTCCTGACAAGCTAGTTCACAACTCCTTTCTCCATCAACGCACCAAGCCCCACCATGGCTCTATACGATGCGTATATCGGTGAATGACTCCTCAACTTTTTGAATGCCGCCTCGCTGATCAGCATGGTCGCGATGTCGCGCATTCAGCGCGTTCTGGCAACGAATCAACGCAACACCAGGCAACCAACGATTTTGAACCTCTACCCCATGGACATCTTTTGCAACGTCCCGACGGAATGCTTGCACCGCTCGAAGGACGATTTAATGCGCGTTTTGTCCGCGCGTTCGTGGACGTGGATGACATCATGGGTCACTACGCTCTCGTCCAACACCTCCTAACAGAAGCCCCTCCCAAGCCTGTTCTCTTCCAACCGACTCCTAACGTGCCGGCTGTGGACGCCGTGCTCATCCTCGAGGACGAAGCCTTCGACCCCGAAACCCAAACAGTACGCCGTCGGATCTACATAAAATATGGACGCTCAAGAAATGTGCCCGCCCGTGTGCAACACCACCGCGTGACCTATGGAAGGACGGTGTTCCTCTTCATACTACCGGTTCCTGCTGACATGTTTATGCAATGCGAGGGTTTCCTTCGAGATGAATTCTCCATGGACGAGCAACGAATTCCGATCATCCTGAATGAATTTGAACGCGTTGAGATAGTCCGTGTGCGGGCAGACGATCTCAATGAAGTCCTCAGCGTGTACTATGATCTGCATGAAGTTCTAGCTATAATAGGGTAGCTATGTGCACGTCGTTCTCTATTCTGAATCCGTATTCTGAATACTTTTTACCGCAAAAACCATAATTGAATTTCGAAATAGAATCTTCGAATGGATCAAGGTCCATGACAAAAATATTATTCGTGGAGAGGCTGTACGTATGCTTAATAAGGTATTAACATCAAAACTGTATCAAGAAGCCGGTTTCACACGTTCAGGAATTGCATCTGGCACTGATGAAGAAGATTTAATCCCTAGTTTAACTATATCTGAGGCGGATGGTAAACGTTTCATCACAGATTACTATAAAGCGGTTGACGCCAGCGTTGTCCCGATCAGAATAGCACCGATCATTGTTAATAAGAAATCAAACAGTATCGAGGAGTATGAGACGTACTATCTAAAGACGATCAGAAGATTCGTAATAATGCAATTTTAGGACATGCTATCATCAAAGACAAGCCCTCTACGATGAAAAAGGTTAAATGGACTTATACATTAGATGCCCTCATCGAGGTGACGCAAGCCCTCAGTTTGGTCAATGATCAAGATACTGGTGTCAATCACGCGATGATCACTAACTCATTTAAGCTCTTTACTAATGTCGGTACTAACGTCTGTTTCAGATAATAATAGAGATAGTATTTTTGAATTTGCGAGTGAAATATTTCGCATCGTGACTTGTAGAATACTGTTTTGAAAAGATCAGTAAAAGAGCTATCGAATGCCGGTCAAAGCAGCAGAATCGACAAAATAGTGATTGTTTTTTAGGTAAAATATGTGAGGATCAAATTTCAAGTTTATTCAAATGGGATATCATCAGATGCACCAAAATATTCGTCCTCCACTTCGACGGCGAGGCGAACATATTTTATCCATTCTGCACTTCCAAGCTCGCTAATACGTTCACGCGTCAGCTTTTCGCCTTCTGTGAGTGAGAAGGATGTGTTGTGCTTTGCCACATGCACTTTAACTGCTGTTCATACCATCTCGATAGGGTTCAATTCTAGATGGGAGATCGGAAGGAAGAAAGCCACGCAGTCGAACTTTGCGGCTAAAATATGCACCTGGAACACCGGCTTCGGCTTATTTTCCTTACAGATCTTCACCTGCCCCACTACCTTGAGTGTTGTGTAGTCATCACGAGCTCGATAGATCGTTCCAGCAACACTGTGCTCCACTCCCTTTTTAAGAAGCCAGTCAATGAGCTGACTCTTCCGAAGGTTTGATCCCGCTGTCTTGGAATCTTCTGTGAGCGCAGTGTGATATGACGCGCAATCGATCATAAGCACCGAACGTGGGGTAAAGCTGGAAATACCTTCTTCTCCGGCCAATCAAAGAAGACAGCAAACTTCATCTCCGCATGGTAGTCATATCCCTGAAGCGCATTCTTCCTCCAAAATATTAACTCTGCTCCTTCGAAGAAACCCGTTTCGTTACCCAATGGAGCGCATACCCGTTCCAGGCGGCACTTTCATGCCGCTGTTGCCTTCTTCGTCCAGCAAAACCATTGCAGGTATCATGCTCTTCGTGATCCGCATTTCATCTTGATAGAAGATGGGTTGGCCCTGTTCTCGGTAACAACAGATGAATTGGATGTAGTTGAGGCGTTGCAACGCTATAGATTGCTTTTCCTTGACAAGTTTGTAATAGTTGGGGCGAGATCCGTGCATGAATCCCATGTCGTTCGTGATAACTCGGTGTAGTGTAGCTCTGCTCCACGTCCAAATCGACTAACGAGTGCTCCTCCTGGCCACCAATTCCTTGACCAAACTGTAGAACATGACTTACTTTTTGCCGTTATATATACCAAAGAGAACTTTTCTGACACCTGGGTAGATGGTTCTGGGCACGAGGCGGACTCTGTTACGCTCTTCGACGTCCTCGTCGCTGGGAATATCATCACCGCCCGCAGTTTCTTGTATACATCCAGCACAGTACACATGCCAAGGTCAAGATAAGCTACAGTTCGCTTGACAGGCTGATTCACATCGACCCGCCCGCCTCAGCGTTCTTCTTCGGAGTAGTAGCTTCCCGTGTCTACAATTAGTTGGGCGACATACTTCGTTATGCGGCGGCATTTACGCTTACCTCCAGCTTTGCATTTCCGAGCTTCCATGTTTCGTGGAATTGAGGCTCGACAGCTTTAGCCAGACTCATTGAATGGACAAACGGTTTTCACTGCTGCAATCTTCTCGTTTTGACTAACCTATGGGAGTTATTTGAATCATTTTTGGCCAATATCCAGGTAGGAGGTATTAAACGAAATTTTCAGGTGTTGGGTAAAATATTCCACCTCTGCTATTATCTGCGACAGACTTTAATATAAGAACTTCTTGTTGAAATCACCAGATCCGCTGTAGAATTTACTCCGAATACTCTCCTTTCAATCATTGTTGCGGATGAGGGCAAACTGAATGGTGGTGATTCAGATGTTGAGTCAATCCCAAAGCCAGCCCAGAATATGCACTAATGGTGTCATTGGCATTGCTAATGCTGAGATTATGTGCACTATATAGCGAGGTAGATAGTAAGGTTGACTCTGCGGCGATACTAAAATTTGCTCCCGACAATACCGTTAAACTACGTAATGGCCCCAGAGATGTGCCATTAGGCTGTGGTGCTGTTTGAATCGTACCACAAAACGAACTAGCATAAACATACCCCGATTGAGCATTGATGCTACGCTTACTCCGAGGCCACCCGTGACGACCACTGTTCCAGTGGTATTAGATCGAACCAGTCTTTTAGCTAAATGTAACCACCTCAGAGCATGATAAAGTTGTTAGAGAGTACACAACAAAGTAATGTTAGACTGAACAGCAGGCGAGAGAGTCACTGTTAGCGTTAGAACGGATAGCGTTCCGCTCAGAGTCATTGAAATAATCACGATGTAATCGATCCGCTAGCGTTAAGGGCCAGGGTTTTGCTGTTGTCTCCAGTAGCAGCTGCTATATTAGTGATGTAACTTAAGCCACTGAAATCCAAAGCTGCTCGTTAAGCTTATACGAGAAAAAGTTGATTGATCTAATGCCTGATATAGCAATATATGAATCTACAACCATTGCTATACGAGGAGTTGCTAAACCAGCTGTAATATCAGTAATGTAGCTTAGCTGGTAATTGTTTTTGCTGAGGTAAAATGTCTGAGCATGTAGCAGGGCTACACAAATATACAGATGTATATGTATAGCTATCCAGCAGGGATTGCGGATAGGCTGTATGCATATGAAGCAGGCTGCCTGTGTGTGGACCACACACAGAAATACAATCATTTCGAGCCGCCACTGATTAGTTATTAATGGCAGGCGCTTAGGACGCTACTATTGGTAGAAAGAGGTATCTTTCAACCAATGAGGCGCATGCATATACGTACAACATGTGAGGACCAACCATGAACCTCACCATGCAATTAGATATTCTTTTAGCTAGGTCTGCTAGGCGCGGCGGGCCGACATAAATACAGTTTTCAATTTTCTACCTAAATAATCTTTGCTTTGTATTAGAAATACACGTTGTCGTGTATTTCTTTAGTAGATCTAAGTGAGGACTTACACTTCTCATACGCGCATACAGTGTATGCTAGAAGCAGAGTGGCTACCCAACCTGTTTCACGGGCACTCGCGAAACCAGTGCGGCCCTTTGCAAAACAGACGACCTTCTGTCGGTGATACCGCTTTCTTTGGGGTACAAGGTGTTGCCACCGCAGCCGCGTCGCTAGTTTTCTTTCCCGGAGCCTCCTTGGCAGGTTTTGCCACTGCTGTTTTGGTTGTCGCGGTAGCCCCTCCTTTTACCTTTGTGGTTGTCGCACTGTCCTTAGACTGGCTGTAAAAGCGCTGTTGTGCCTTGACATGATCGAGGATTAGGTCATAGAGGGCGACATCGTCCGTATGACAATTGCGCCTCTCAAGTTTGATCAGCCTCTGAATCTGATCTTACAGGAGTACAAACTGGAGGTTTTCGACCGATAGCCGACAGTGAGTCTTCACGTGATCCCTATGGCCAGGATTAGACTGGTCTGTCGCTCCAATGAGATCTTGGAGCCCGTTTTCCTCCATAATGCGCGTGGAATCTTAGAAGTATTGAAAGACGCGAGTATCACAGTCGTCTACAGATATGTCTACGCGTAGCTTCCGCTTAAACAAAGACTCAATATCAGGAGTATATTAGTTCTTTAGCGCTTCACAGCGCTGACTTACGAGATGGAGGATCCCGTGATCCGTAACAGACTCCACTCGTTTTCTTTTCAATAGGAACCGATCCAGCGTTTGCAGAACCTCAGACTTCACAGCTCCTTTCATAGAAGATATCACACTTGCACAATCTTCTCCAGTGGTCGCGCAGCACTGATGCATCTTGTCCTTGTAGTGTTTCCAATCACGATCAGAGCTTCTTGCTCCCACTTAGTTAGTTACGGAGCACAGGTGAACTCATAGACTGGACGGGGCACAGCCATCTTGACATCTCCGTCAGAGTCGACCGTGTAACATGTTCCCGTCATGCTGTCTTGGACGTCGGCTGGCGTGAACTTTACACATACGTCACGCGAATTTAACGCTTTAACCGAACTTAACGGCCGTGTGGAGGGTAATAAAAGCAATGTTTCGGTACAGTTAACTTTACCTCAAGATGTTTTCCAGAAGCGGAAAGTTTATTAATGAGCAATACAATCGTTGGCCTCCTTACTTGTCCAATTCTCCTAGGTACCCCCTGAAGATTGCTACAGAAAGTTCGATTCTTCAGTATTGCTGTGAACAGCACAATTGGGACGAAGTTTCTTTCTTGACGAATGATTGGCTTCATTTTCTTCAGCAGTGAAGAAGAAAGTGGTCAGCATCCCTGGTCTCAACGTGGTGCTCGCAGCAGTGCTTGGCACAACTTCTGACCAAACAAATGAGACTGCAACGACGCAATCGGGCTGTGAGTGTGCGCTAGCACTGGTGACTACTCCACAGTTTATCACGGTGGTCAAGATCAATTTTGTGGTAATTGGCTCGCTCAAGTCATGCCGTCCGTGCTGTTGTCCGAGCAATGCTATTCGTGCAAAGTCTCCAACTACGCTTGCAATTGTTCGTACTCCGGTGAAGTGTCTTTATATTGCAGTGGGAATGAAACCAAAAGGCTACTGTGGTTGTGGTGGCTACTTGGAGCCCTCATTCTATTGATGTGCTGTGGAGGGTGCTACTATATGCTGTTCAACCAGTCGAAGCAACGTCGCTCTAACAGTGCAGTTCCGACGGCTACATCAATGTCGACTCGATAGACTGGTGATATCTGCATCCAGTCATACGAAACTACGTCGGATATGCAAACGCTGTACCTCAATCAGTTTATGCAAAAGCACCTCAAGCGTATGGTGATGACGGCATGGGAACTGGCACCGGTGCAGCGTTAGGAGACGCAGCCGGTCTTCTGGGTGGATTATGGCTCGGTGAAACACTGGCTGATCATGGTGGCGGTGGGGATGGAGGTGGAGGAGGCTTTGCCGGCGACTTCTAACTTGATGCCTTTGCAGGTAACGGTGGTGACAAAGGTGGTGAAGGAGTGCATTTAAATATTCAAGATAGACCAATCATTTGGCCAGTTCTTGCGCCAATTTCTCCTCCTTCAGTTTCTTCTTCTCTTGTTGCTGTCGCTGTTGTTCAGTGTTGTATTCTTCAGCAGCAAGTCGATCGGGGAAGTCGAGGAGCATCTCGATGTCCTCTGGAATGCAGCAGTTGACACCATTCCCATGTAGTAGCAGCGACCGACGGTTCACCTGCATGGGGCGTGAGAAGGGCACTCGAAGTCCACCCACAACCACCCCTTGTGCTCGCCGTTCCTGTAGACGATGGGGATTTTAACGCGGATTTTTGGTTGTAGGGGTGGCGACACCTTCCGATTCGTTGGCACGTCCTTCTGGAACAACCACTTGAAGAAATTGCGCTTTTTCTTGGTCTTGTTCACCCCCTCAGGTTCGGACTCGGATCCGTCGTTTTCGACCTTATTCCTAGTTGATTCGTGCTCGCGTTGAAGCCGACGATGTCGTTCACCAGTTTGAGCTTGAGATTTGAGCAAACGTAGCTTTGTCAGTGGGGTATTAGCATTCGCTTTGCTATCGCCTTTACTTGTAAAAACTGTCATGATGGTGAGACTTTTTTCCTTTCAAATGCTTGTGCAGGAAGCAGATCGAGAAATGGCCTTGAGATACACGTCGCCTTCAAGGCTGAATCAAGCAGATTGAACTTGGCTTTGTGCTGCTGAAGGAGATGTGCGGGATATCGTAAATGAGAGATCAAACTTCAATCACCGTCAGGAATGGCCATTTCGGTGCTCGCACACAATGGATCCACACAATACTTTGGCAGCAACGCAATCTGCCTCATTCCCTTTGTCGTAAAGAGGTCGAATAATGATACGAAGATCAAGAGACCGAAGGGCATAGCCTGATAACAGCAAATGCCGATGGTAACTTGGTAAGTTGAGACAAAGAGTAGTTCAGAAACACGAAACACCAAGCTGAAGTGGTTAAGTGTTTACTACAGTAGTACTAGTATCTGCAATACTGAAGTACCATTTTCGTACTGTACCAACGGCGTTAAATCTGACCGATGCTTGTCCTAACGTAGCACACGTGTTCATTTAAGCATTTCATCAAGGTGCTTAGAGCTTTTACAGCAAAATGGTAGACATTGTATCAACTACAAATGAAAAGCACCCAGCAAAGTATCTTATACCGAGACAGTCCCATGTTTAAAATCTAAAATCCATGCACGCACGCACGCACGTCAACCAGCATCCCAAATCACACCAAGTAACTTAGTAAGCTCCTCTCTCTCTTCACACAATACCCCGCTCCAGTGTCCACTCTCTCCGTCAACTTCCCGTCTCATTAGATCGCTTTATAGCGTCGCCCCAGATCTCCCCACTCTATTGTCACCAGAATTTATCCGCCACGTTTAGCCACTCGTGCAAGTGTCACTAACCCTTCTGTCACTTGTGTCTCCTTCTCTCCTCCTTAACCCTGTATCGCAACTCCATTTTCCACTGCTCACTTGCAGTATCCAGTCGGAAGTTTTATACACTCTTGCATCTCTCGGTTTTTGTTTCTCATCTAAAGATGAAAACAAAAACTTTTAAGCAACAAAGCGTGGTGTGGCTTGGTAATTGAGTGCTGCTAAATACACCGTCGTGGTTGGTCAGCTGGCGTGTTCGAGGCGTCTCGTTTTCCTCATAACCTGGCAAGAGCTGAGCTCAACACAGGGTTCCCCTTAAGTAAAGCTCAGCAACTCGCGCAGCAACTGCTCATCCTCCTTCTTGACAAATCTTCCTTTAACTCGTAGCCGCGAGTCGGCAAAGTTTTTGCGCACGTCATACTTGACTTCTTTCCGCCATACCCGCTTCTGTCTCTTGTCCAGGAACTTCTCGATACGTTTCCGTCGAGAGTCGGGGGAATAAGCGCCCACAAAGTTTTGTTTTTGACCACTTTTGTCTTTATCCAGTCCGGCAAAAGTGCTGCACCACCAGCACCAGCCGATCCAGGGATTCCGATTGGTCGAGACGTCGACAAACTCGAACTTGCCGCCGCAGAAGTGCTTGAACTTGTGCCACTATTTGTTGCACTTGCTGAAGTTTCACTTTTGCCTCCTTCCGTTTTCAAGTTTCCTTCCGTTTTCACTTGGTTTTCCAAAAATCTTCCGCAAAACTGAAACCTGCGGGGGAGTGATGCCAAGACCCATTGACGGAAGCGAGTTGGGCAGTGACGCACCAAGTGACGAGCTGTAAAAGTCTCCATCCAAAATGTCACGAGCTGATACGTCTGCAAAGGACGAGTCGAAGCCGATCTCGTCCCATTCATCTAATGACTGGTTACGTGCAGTCATTCCTCCCTAAAACACGTTTAGACACATTTTTTTCCAATCGGTTAGCCACTGTTTAAACAAAAGCGAAAGGTTAGAGAGAAAACGTGTAAACAGTGTTGCAAACCTCGTCTTTAGGTGTATCTCCAAGTGAGCCAACGTTAAGGAAACCGAGATCCAAGTCATCCAATAGGTCGATCGAAGAGCTCTTGCGGTTAAGTGCACCACTGTCCAGCATCGCTTCCAGTGTCGTCGGGTCTCCAGCGTCAAATTTCTCTAACGCCTTTTGCAATGCTTCATCTCCACTAATAATCAAGTCCTACAAAGCAACACAACACTGGGGTTAGAACACTCCTAAACAGCAACACGCGTGTTTAAAAAGTCAACTTACCTTTAAAACCCCTTTCTGATATCTGTCAATGTAGCCACGTTCCTCTAAGTCCGAGGCACTAAGCAATCGACTGGAAATACTGCCACTGCGTCCTCTCTTGGTCATGGGCATCGTGAGACTCCCAGGAGAGAACGCTGGCGGAGTGTGGGAGATCATTCCTAAAAGTCGTCGGCTCCCCAGCCGATACTGTCTTTACGTGGGATACTGCCACTGCCAATGGGGATAGATACAGAACCGGAAAATGAAGATGAAATATCCTCTTTCTCTTTCTTTATAGTAACTGGCATGGCGGAGGCAAGTTGGATTTGGTGGAGAAACTCATTCTCTAAACGTGGGAAGGATAGAGAGAAAAGTTTGCCAAACGGGATAGAGAGTGAGTCAATTGCCATCAGTTTCGAGAATTTCCTTTAAAATCCAAAAGTGCAAAAAGGCAACCAACCTCTGCAACTTGCAGGCAACGAGTTGCTTCCCGGAAACACACGTAAGCAGACGCTACGCTCGCGATTCTCGGCTCCAAATTCAGTTTCGCTTTGGCTTCGCTACCGTCAACCCAAGACTTTTCCCCTAAAGCGGTTTTTACCTACGGAGTTGTATACACATACAAATATCAAGCTTAAACGAGGTTTTGAGGTTTTTCAACTTGTTCAGCTTACATAAACGAAGCAGTACAATTTGTCGCTTCACATGTTCATTGACTAGCATGTTGCAGACTGCAACTTACAGTGGTTAGACACAAATTTAACCCGTTTTTCACTTCTGCTTAAGTGGAAAAAGAAGCTACTGTATCTAACCAAAAGTGGTTTTACCAAGCATGCTTCCCGCTTAAAAGTCAAACACACACACCAACGTATTTACATCCTGATCCCCATACCAACCCAGCACTATCCACCATCTTGGGATCCAGCATGTAGTGATAATGGTCTGTATCGCTGATGGCAGCTGGTCTTTTCAAATGTGTGAAACCTTTCCTCGACTACCGGAGTCCGGAGCTTCTTGCCGCTGGAGTCCGGGGCTTTTGCCACCGGCTGCTTTATCAGTAGGAAGTATCCATCTGGCAGTCATTTAAGCAGCAAAATGGTCGATTGTCAGTGGAAAACTGCAAACGCGTCCTTTACTTTACAGCTTTGAGATCGGCACCATGGAGCCAAAATGTACTTGGAAAAAACTTTGGTGCAGCGCTTTTCCCCGCTCCAAAGCTTCATGATCTCGATGTGACACGGAGCATTATCAGGCGATTCGCCAATGAGGATTGTGAAATGTATCGGAGCCAGTCGTTCCGGCTGCCATCTGACCAGCTGATGGGGATCAAAAAGGACGTGACGAGTCTACACGTTTGTTTAATTTGATACAACACGACTTTTTAAAATGATATGGCTACACACGTTGAAATGCAAGTGAAGTTACATCGAGCCAAAGTGTCAGATAACGATTTGCATTGTGACGTACAAGGCATGAATTTACCCAGGCTACGCATAATAAAATAGGTATGGACGTGTGAAGGCTTAAGGCTTGTGACCGAGCCCGAAAATTCGCGAGCCATGCTTAGTGGTTCAGCTTCCTACAACCGACACCAAGATCGTTGCTTGACCAGACATCGGTCGCGTGCAAAACGGCACATGCTTGTCAACTGTCCAAGAAAATGGCAGTGGATGGGGCCAGTAAGTGCAATGTGACGATCGGAGCACTATCGATAAAGCCAATTCAAGTGAAGCCTCGCAGACTCTACACCTTCCGAAGTTGCAGATGTGTTGACTCTGTTGCCAATTGATGAAGACAAGTGTCTTTTATCGAGTGTTTTATCTGTCATGTGCACAACCAATTTCTCTCTCTGTTGGTCTCCTCAATGACCTCTGTCGTAGCAGTCGTTGCCATCCAGCAATAATAAAGGAAATCTGTTGCAACGTAGTGCTCTGTTCAACTCAAACCGAGTCCATTTCAAAACCTTTTCACCCGTGTACTGACCAATGCTGACCCTATATGAGGTCCTCGACAGACTTCATGACGTGTGCACCGACTAGAAAGCCGTTTGCAGACAGACCAGCGACGAGTTCGCGGCGGATACTGGCAGCTTCCTCGCCTGTGTCCATCCATGATCTGTGTACACGTTGTCCGCTGATTGCCACTGCAGAAGTAAGAGCTTGCTTCAGTGGCTGGTAAAAAGACTCGCACAGGTCTTGACACTCCAGTGCGAGTGCATTGAAAATATCGTCGTTCTTCCTCTCCAGCTCACTGGCCATCCCTTCGAACGGGACCAAAGGAAACTTGTCATTCTCGCAAATATGAGCAAGGATATCGTCAGTAGTGCTTTCAGCTGCATTGGGATCTGGGTACGAGTCTTCCGGGAACATTTCAGCCTTCAACTCGCTGCGGCGCTCATGCATATCATCTTCATCCAGTCCTTCCGCACGCCACTGCACTTGCTTGGATTTCAACACTTGCGAAAACTTATCCATCAATGATTTCGCCTTCCGTCTGTACTCACGCACCACCTTCTTGGATGCATCGCAGAAATTACACTTGTTCTTCGCGTCATTCTTGCCCACGACAATGTTCTCCCAGTGCATCCCCAGCTCCGACACATGAACGTACTCGGTCGTAGCTGCAGCAAAATCATACCCCAGACGATCATCCATGGCGTCCAACGCCACCCGAGCATCGTCCAAGCTCCAGTCACCACTTTATCCGGTCTCGACAGTGGCCAAATTACTGGGCGAGCTCGACAAAACTCGCCGAAAGGATTGACGACGTACGCACGACTGTAAAACGGTATCAATTTTGTCTCCATCTCCCCAATCAACGATAACAACTGAACAGCTTGACCCCGTGAATAATCCAAAGGTGAGTTTGTCTCCATCAACCGTTGATTTAGTTCTTGTTTCCTGGGGACGTGATGGTGCTCTTTGCACTCAACCCAGAAAGCGGACTCCTCATCTGGAATTCCGGGGTACTACTACTGTGAGGTTGTTGTTGTTGCAAGGAGAAATTCATCCAATCTCCATTGCAACCGTGCAATAAATGCACCCCGACCTTGGAATTACTTAACGACATGACGGATAAAGTTTGATCCTGGCGTAGTAGGCGACAAGTTCCCAATATTTGCGTCATTTCTTGAACGGTTAAAACCACAATGCACCATTTAAAAGCGAGGCATAAAGTTGTTCACTGGGTTGCGAACCGTAAGAGATTCGTACTAGTAGTGCATGTAGCAGGGATGGAGCGACTGGTATCAATACGTTGACGCTTGGTCTCCGCTTGAGTCGTCGGTCTCTCCATAGTAAAAATGAAGTAAATTGTAGCAATTTATTTTTAACACTAAAATGTAGCATTGTAATGGTCCGATTTAGAGTCCGTTTTACAACTAAAATCACGGTTTTATATCGTTTTTAAGGGTTAAAGTAAAGAAAAAGGAATCCAGAGAACACATGTAATTATGAGCTTCCTGGAGCGTGAGGAAGACGCGGATGCCATGCTAGCAGAGGCTCTGGCCTTTATTGACGAGTGCGATGGAGACAAGAAGCTTCCAAAGACCCAGCGAGCTCGAAATGGCCAAGCTCTGGGGTCAAAATCGACGGTGAAAACGATAAAACCCAATAAAACCCACCTACGAATTAAGGACTCGCAGTGTTATTCCACCCAGCTGCAACAGCGGAAGAAGGCGGAGCTGAGGGCACTACGGGACGAAGCGCTGGAGCTCGAGGAACAAGTGAAGCTGCTTTTGCAGCGCAGACAGCAACGTCAGCGACGAGGAGGACAAAAAACAAGTTTTTTTTAAAGGCGACGATAGTCAGGAATGGTTCAAGAAGGCGGTGGTGGAATTCCAAAGGAGACAAACGGCAGAGAGGAGGAACCGCAAACTCAAGGAGATCTGGGTTAACCAGGACAAAGTGAACGGGGCCTTTCGACACTTGGCGCAGCGGCGGACTCTGTTATTTGTGGGTGGTTGTTTTTAATGTGTGTGTTTTTTAATTGTAGGCTAACTTGTGTGTGTGTGTGTTTTCTTGTGGGGTTTATAGGGAAAAGAGTATGTTTTTGAAGACGAAGATACAGTGAAGACAAATTCGTCGGTGGAAACCTCAGTGGAAGATGAGACCATGTCCATCATTGCTCAATTGGAGAAAAGTGTGGAGAGTTTGTACTTGGCGTCAGACTCGGTCTTCCCACCGGATCTACCCGCCACGATTTCATGCAATACGCGCATCAAACGCACAGATGATTCTCAGGGCAATTGCATTGAGGTAGTGACGACGACGCCGGTGTCATGCTCGCTTCGTGTTGCCGCTGATGTGGTATGGAAGGACCTCAATGTCAAAGGGCAAGACCCCGAACGGATCTATCACTTCGTACGTCGCAAATCCAGTGGTTGACTTTTGCTTTGCTTTACACTAACGTGAGATTTGTGATTGTATTGTAGATTCAAAGAAGAAAACCAGATTCGTTGGAGAAAAACTTCTTGATCGCCTTGCACAATCCGTCTGGGGTGCTAAAAATCGACGGCTTCCAGTTCATGCGCAAATACGAGGAGCCTGACCGTGTGGTGTTGATCAAGGCCAACACTTTGACGCTTTCCAACATGGGTCTGCGCTTTCGAGATCGATGCTGGATCATCATATCTCGCTCCAACGCTGACCCCAAGCACGCAGCCGTTGCCCGTACGTGTTATCAGTTGTATGCTGAGGGCTCCGAGAACTTCTCGACACGAGAAGATATCGTGCAGACCCGAGACTATATTCTCAGTTCGTTGAGCGGGAAAGTGCGACGGGATCACCAAATGCTGCAGAATCTGCTCATTGAAGAGGACCGCCGAGCTGCCAGCAGAGTCGTTTCCATGACTGCATGAGAACATGTATCTAGTCGAACCACTAAGATGCATAGCGTGAGTTGTAGTTGTCATGGTATGCTTGGTATAATTCTTTCTCGTCCTCATCACGGTTTGATACAACATATCCATATTTCCCTCCGAAAGTCCAAAACTTAGTAGTTCTTCAAAGTATAAAGCATAGCTGTCATTTTGGCGTGCAAGCACGAAAAGACTGGTCGCGAAAGCCTCAAATGCAACAGAAAATCCTCTTATTCCAGGAAACAATAGGATCAATTTCATATCCTCGCTTAAACATTCGTTTCTGACGAGCTGAATGTGTGTGTGTGTGTGTGTCTGTCTGTGTGTCTGTGTGTTGTGTTTCATTGTCAACGGAGTTGAGGTGCCCTCGCCACTCAATACTTGGGAGATAATTTGAGCTAGACTGCTTGGTACACCCTCGACGCTTTCGATGAAAGCAATTGCTGCTGACAACATCAAGTCATCTTCCCTCGGGCAAGTTCATATTTGAGCTTTCAATTGCAAGTTGTCCTCTCCACGATCAAGAATAGAGAGCTTATGGCGAGCAAGTGAACGTAGCTTAATGGAAAATGATAAACAATATTTTGGACATATATAGCATGCCATCCATCTGAAAAATATACCCACTCCACCGAGACACTGGGTTCCGTGCTGTCACCTACCAGCTATTGCGAAAACCAGTACGTTGTCCGATTCCACAGTCTGTACGAAATCATTAGCTCTGGGTGATTGGAATAATGAGCGTTCAAACGCATTAGGATTTCTTTTGCGAACCTGATTTAAAGAAATGCAGTCGACCCCTTAAACTGCTTGCCTAAAATCTTAGCACTTGACACAGGGTTGGGAACGAATCGTACCGCTACGTAAGTCAAAGAGTTGATCTACATTAGTCTATGCATCAAAAGTTACTTTGTTAACGTGTCCATCGCAATGGCCTGAACCCAACTCGGTACTAATTAAAAAAGATGACTGGCTCTTGCAGTGTCCTCGTGGAGATACAAGTAAATGGGGTGTATTCATGTCATAGCACACTACTCACAACGCTCATTTAGTTCTGGACATCTGTAGTCGTTGAATTTTCAAAATCTTTACCTCGACTTACAGTAAGCCCACAATTGGTTACAATGCGATACTGTAGGGAGTTAATAGTAGCGACGGCGCGACAAAATTTAGTTGCAGGGATAGCTCGTAAGTGGGTCATGACTGCTGTACTTTCGAGTTGACTTCGCGGCTTATGAAGTAATCGATGAAGACAATAGCTTCCGACACAGATATGATGATGTCGTCGTCAATGATGAGATGATGGTAAGGTTACCAATTGAATGGTATGATTAAATTCACATAGATTGACTGCTATTCAAAGCTATTGGTAATCATACTACGGCTTTGAGGCACGCATTCCTAAAATCAAGTGTTCTGGAATAAAAAACTTAGCCTATCCAGCATTGATCATTATGGAGAAGGGCCCGCCTCGCAATCGTGCCATCTACTTGGAATCAGCACGTAATGACTAACTCGTGTACTGGTGATCTAGAAAATCATAAAGGATACCTCTGACCACGACTTGTCCCTGGATATTTGTCTGACGGGTTCAGTATACGTGATGCATGATCTTATGCGTACCATAATCTCGGCTCAGTCAGTTAAAAGATTACCGGTGTCAATACTAATTTCACACCGTGGGAGCTACTACTTGAACTGATGGCACACGAGGAGGAACTCTAAAATGTTGCGAGGCCTAACTTAGGCGTGGAATTGCTAGACGATGATGTCGTGTTGTCCGAGGCGTTTGCCTTCTTGAAGAGCTGGGAAAGCTTCGATACAGTCGATTGCCGAAGTAATACCGGAGAATACAGCTGGCTTAAGCCCCCAGCCATCACCAACAGTCTATTGGCATTGCCATGGACATCGACCCCATTTTAAGATCCCCATGATGTTATCCAAGCACCGCCCCAGGATAGGCGAAAGCGAAAATACCAACGAGGATATTTCACGCACCTGCTGCAGCGCAAGAGAGCCTAGGTTGAAGCTCTTGGTCGCTATATTGGTGTCCACTGGAGCCATCTGTACAATTCAAAACACACAAGATGTTGAGATGATTACACAGATAGTGAGGCAATCGTCATGGATTTCACTTGGACGTACAGTACCGGCAGATTTGAACGCAACCATGGGTCGGGCGGTGATCTCGCGCCACAGAATTTCACTAGCGACAAGCATTGAGCACGGTGCAGCAGAAACGACTGAGATTTCGAATATCTTGGCGTAGCTTGTGTCAACCTTCAGCAACATGACGCTACTGTACGACGTCCCTTGTGGTGCAGGGGTCACGTTGCTTTACAGCAAATAAAGCAACTCCGTATAATCCCGTAATTGAGCAACAATCGGTATCCCATCGCGCGCTCCAGTTATATGATACCCACACGGAGGAGTACGTGGGCTTGCAAAGACAAAAGTGCTGTCCTGCGTTTAAATACATCAGACAAACATCCCAGTAATAAAAGGTCTATATCCACTCAAGAACGGACGATGATGCCAAAAAGAAATTACCTCTAGCACCGACTCTTGCTAAATAATCTCAATCAGTGAGTTGGCAATTTTGACTTGTTCAGCTTGGGCAATCTTCAAGTTGTCGTTGATAGTCGTTTCTGGAATTCTTCCAATGCAGTTTCTACCAATTTCTGTCACTTTACGCCCTTCAATCCGTTCAAACTTTCGTGCATGTCGCCAGAACTCCGACAGACCACAGGAGAAGTCCCTTGTTTCAGCCGTTCCAGCCACGCCTGAAGCTTGTTTACTTGTCCGCGTAATATGTTAAGCTCATGCTGAATTATCAACAAGTCCTGGTACTGGTGAACAGACTAATATCTGCGCGTAGATACGAAAAGGCCGGTCGAGTTGTAATAGTTCGCACTTTAGTGGTATTTCCTCCAGCACCAGGAATCCACATCCGTTGTCATCACTGGACGATTGTGATACCCTCGAATGTAGACATGCAGCACTCATGTCGTGTCCAAGTCTTCGTTCAAGTCTTTCTTGAAAGACAGCAAGAACATTTGGCAATGACGGACGTGGAATAAGTGCAAAACGTCACACTAGTCTGAAAATGTAGTTGTACACACAGCAACTCGTCGATATGGTGTTTGGTCGTGCAGGAGACATCGCTGTGATTTAGCTCGTTGGTTCCGTTTCTTAGCAAATACATTTTGCGCTTCGGTATTGTATAAATCAAGGCGTTTGACGTTTCTGCTTGGAGAGTTGTGATGAAAAACAAAAGGGTTTTGTGACGTGCCAGTCTGCTGGTTGGGTTCCAGGTCTGACGCTGGTTACAGTAGTTTATTGCGCATCTATAAATCTACGAATCCCCACAATCATAGTCAATATGGAATCTCTTTTCAATATGTCCGACCGCAATTCGCAGCGAACTGCGCGCTCATACGGCAATTCAATTGTACAACAACAACAAAAACCTTGCGATAACTGGCCGGCAATCGCAGCGTTGTTGCAGTCGTATTACGGGGCGGAAACTATTTAGGCCCAAAAATCAAGACGAGAAATAAACTCTTAGCCTCATACATATCGAGCGTGTTCAAGATCGAAGCTACCTTAGACAACGATGCATGTTTACTATGTTATGTTAATTTCTGTGACCACATCACTCGCAAGCACTGGCGACCACTAGCCTGTACCAAATCAATCTGTCCAAGATGACCTCGGATGACCTGCAGCTTGGACAGTTAGCTCACCGACGCTTTCCCGTATTGGTTGTCTTTTGTAAAAACAACTCCATGTTTTGGTCAGTGGATGTTCAGACGAAATGCGATTATTAGTCATGTGTTAAAGCTGAATGCGAACGAGCACTCTGTAGTGCACTAAAAGAGGCCGACAAGACGGATCTACTCGCTTTTGTCGACGAGAATGCGTCAAGCGTTTGGGTATCCACGGTAGTGTCCGAAATATATACAACGAATAACACACTGCTATCTAAGGCTTGATACCGGCTCGCTTTTTTCATGACACCTTGTCATAATTCTTTCTGTTCACTTGCGGTTGATACTGGTATTCACTTTCCTACATAATATACACACGAGAAGGCAATAATGGCTTTTTCGGCAGTATACCTCGTTTTCATTGTTTTGCGTAATGTAAGTAGCCTGAATATACCTCGCGATCATCATCATCATCCCTCTCATTGTTTTAAAAGGAACTCTACGGGTAAAACTGGGTGGCAGCACCAAAACTCGCCAAAGTTTGGCGACCGGATATTGCAAACGTCATTATTGCCTCTTGTTTGGCCGTCAAGAAAACGGCTACATGTGTCTCTGGCATTTTTTACCGTCCAGCTTCCCAGTACTCTAGCAACAATACTTAATACGTTGGGATTGCTGAAGACACGGTGAAACGGTGAATCCTCTCGATCAGTATGTCTTGCAAATGTACCGAATGCTCTCGCAGCTTCCAGTTCAGATTCTTTAGCACCACGTTCTGGGCGTACTCCACATCCTCCCGACGAGCGGAATAACTCTCTTGGCGCTCCATGAAAATCTGCTCGCATACGTGCACAATTGAAGCGTTGGGGTTTGTCTCCGAACGAGTGACAATCGTCCAGCATTGGTCCCGGAATTGCAGACCTTCATCTGTAAGTGTCATCAGGTCAGCCTTGACGATAACAATCCGATTGGGCTCCTCAAACTTGCGCAGGAACTGCACACCCTTCACTTGTTTGACGTAGGACTGGCATTGCAGTGTGAGAATCCAGTTCTTCTCCTTTGAGTTGGGCTGACTACCGCGCATCTGAAACAAATAAGCAAAACAGCATATGCCGTTAGTGAATGAACAAGTTCAGAAAAACTCAGGTTAACTTACGCATTGTGCCCACTTCTCCGGGCATGGTTGATGATTTGTCAAGTCCTTCCAAGCGATCTCGGCGGCCACTTCCATAGGATAGTCCACTGGAGTTGTTGACAAATTCTC
Source organism: Phytophthora kernoviae (assembly GCA_008080845.1). Lineage (NCBI taxonomy): Eukaryota > Oomycota > Peronosporomycetes > Peronosporales > Peronosporaceae > Phytophthora > Phytophthora kernoviae. Next base: position 78,623 of record VKKV01000291.1, on the reverse strand, counting down.
TGCCGTTTTCCCCAGCTTCTTGTTGATTTTAATTTGCGTGCTGCAGCTAATCACCGGAGGTGACCCCGACTGAAACAGCGAGTCGGAATCGAGATAATGCTGTGCTACCTTCTGCTCAAGGTGGTCCATGATCGCCTTGTTGTTCTCGAAAGCAGCGAACGAGTATCTCGACGTAGGCTCATTCCCAAAAACAAAGTCAAGTCCCTGCAAAAACAAAAACAAATATGAATCCGTTAACACTGATAGTCTGCATACAGCAGCGGGGTCAATGAAAACATACTTTAAGTAGTGATCTCTTCTGCAGAACTTGACGCAGGTTTTTGTCCACCTTGATCTGATGAGTCAAAATGTTCTTCAGTTTGCGGTTTGTCTCCTCTGAGCGTCGTCGTTTGTCGCACTCAGCAGCAGCAATTTCCTTCCACTTGGACCGGATCATCAATGCTTGCTGATTGATAATATGTTCCTGTTCAAAGTCTGAACTCGGTTTCATTCGTTTGAGGTGTTCTCTCTGAAGCTCCAATTCACGAACGCGGTCACGTAAGGTTTGGAGCTCCGCCTTCTTCTGCTGCTGCATTCTAGTCGTATAGCCAGGTGGGTTTGTCTTCCTCTTGCGTTTTGTAGTTTTCATCACTCGATCGACGACACTTGAATCCGAAGACGAGCTGCTTGGCTGATCACCAGGATTATTATACTCAGGATCATCTTCATCTCCGAGAAATCCGTCGAACGAGTCGATAAACGCAATCGCTTCGTCTACTGTGAATAGATCTTCCCTTTCAGTTCCCCAGAAGCCATGGTAGTGTCGCCGTAAATTGTAAAGTGAGCGACTCTGGTAAACGTGGCAGAGGTTTATGAAGTCAGATGATTACGGGGGATAGTTCTTGGAGGTAAAGACTGTCGACAGGGTAATAATTTAAGGTATATTCATCTATATCATAAATTATCCGACCTTTGGACCTAGAGGACCGGTACCATGAAAGTGGTACAAACTCCATAGACGAGGCTTATGCGTGTTACGGTTATGGTGAATAGGGAGACAAAGAATTTATATGGACATCTGGTGGACTGACGAAACTTACAACACCAAACACACCATGTGGGGACATTCCAGATGACTCAGGATAATTTCCAAGACCCAAGACCGATTCAAGGTTCCGTTCTTGGTGGTGGCATCGATCACTGTGTAGAAGACCGAATTGTAAACGTGTTTTGAAGTTAGTAGGAGTCCTCGGGAGCAAGCATGTTCCCTGAGGTGCCTTCATACTCCCAAACCTTCCAACATCCATTATCCAAACAACAAAGGCAACGTGAACAACATATTATTCTCGCTTTACGCACACACCAGTTGAAACCGACCGAAAACATAGAAGCTCTTGCAGACTACTTGCCTTTCAGCGATTCTTACATGGATCTCAACAACATGGATTCATTTTTCAACGATAATGCAAATGATCAATTATCCACACCCAATGGCGGCAACGCCAGCGAGATGCTCTGCAAAGAACAATTTCCAAGGTGGGGATTAGTGGTGTGCGTCAAGAAATACGTACGTTTAAATTAAAAAGAAGGCGAACAACACCAACAGCAAACTATCGTATCAAGGTACAGTAGAAAAAATCCTCGAGATTTTGAAGAAAAGCTAGAGCATTCCGTCAGCAGCTCTCATACTGTTGTAAGCATGTGTGTACATGTGTGTGTATTTTATTTGTTTTTCACTAAGCCGCGGCAAGTATGTGCACACTGCAATAAACTCATACCAATGTTATTGCCCTGGATTCTGCTCAAAGATAAATCGGAAGGTTTCGCTAACTTGCACCTGGTTACTCAATATCGACTTCGAGAATCGATTCGTTTCTTCTGCCTTCTGTCGCTGGATGCTCTTCGCGAGAGCTAACTCCTGCCAATTCCGCAGTTCTCTTGCGACTCTGCCATCGGTCCAATACTTTTCTTGAGAAGATCTACATATATACCGAGATTTCGAACATGTTCTCGGGGAAATTCTCTTGCGCCGTTGCAATCCTGTTGACGAACTCCAACCAGTCTTCTTACGCCTTCACTTCGGTATTTTCCTGCGCTCAGCTGCCTCGGTAGGAGATAAACTGGAGTTTAAGGTCACACGCGTTTGTTGTGCAGCACACCACTCTGCTCCACCCGAACCTGACGTGACATCGCTGTCTTGGATACTGTTATCAACTTCAGCCATTTGGCTTGAACAGCAGTCCACAAAAGCCAACAACTCCTCTAAAGTCGCCAACTGGCCGTCTTCTTCCAGCGAAATATCCATCTTGTCTTGGTATGCGCCTTGGCTGGTCTCGGACAAAATTTGAAGTGAGTGCACTTCATTTGCAGAGTTATTGCCATGTATCGCGTCATGACCCGTGGTCAAACGCTGCTGCGGAGATGGATAATGTTACTGCGTCTTTCGACGAGCGATTTGCGCCTAAGCGTTCCTCCAACCGAGATACAGTGTACGGATCCGAAGCACTAAGCTTAATAGATAGACAGAAATATCCACTCATCGTTGCTGACAGGTACTGACGATGCGAGGGAATAAATATTTCGCTTGTACCATTGTCATGAGCTTGATGCATTTTGCGCAAGCATTTGTCAGAGTTGCAGCAGGTCAAACTGTTTACAAGTTCGGTTTCGTAGTGTTGTCGAAAATTGACTGGTCCTGGGTAACGTGGTAAGACTAAGCGATGGAATACTTCAACCACATGCTGTCCACTTGCACCCACGAGCCTTGGTCAGAGTCTTGTTATCCAACCATCAGGCATGCCAACACGGCCAATAGACGATTGTGGCATTTGGGATCAAAATCTGATACCCAGCCGCGCAAATAAGGCGTAAACCCGAATAATGGATTCCCAGCAGCAACTAAACTGCATTGCGTTACCGCGCATCTGTAAATTAGAAGAAATCCGTTCAATCTCTCCAATAAATCGAGCAGCAAAAAGTAGTAACACCCTTGATAGAGTCAACTCCCCAACATCCATTTAGCACGTTAACCTCTTTGAAGTGGCCTTGGTCATACCTAATCCAGTTTCAATCAAAAATTCTTGTAAAATTGCACATGACTTCGCATTTTCAAACTCCAAGCTTCAAACGCCATATCTCGGAGGTATGTCACATCTTCTGTCCGGGCCGAAAATCCGGCGTCACCTTCTATGAACAACTGCGTGAAGAATCGCACCTCGGCAGCTTTCAATGGATCTGTCTCCGATCTAGAGACGACAGTCCACGCGTTACACCCCATATGCATCCCTTCTGTTGGTAGCAGCATCGTGGACGCGCGCGTGAGCACAATTCGGTTGGCTTCCTCGAACTTGCGCATGTACTGCAAACCATTTACTGGCGTAGCGCCGCCATTACCCGTAAAATTTGATCAAAGTTTTTCTCCATCGAATTAGGCTTGCTCGTCTGCATCTAAACACACGAAAACAATTGAAGTCAACAAATACGTCAGTAATACTTCATCATTTGCTGCATCGTCACATACGTACATAGCGATAGGACTTGTCGGGATACGTGCGGATCGTTGTGAGCTCCTTCCACAAAGCATCACTGGCAGTCTCCATTGAACACTCCAACGGAGCGCACGTTGAAATCTCGATCGTCTTACCCAGATACCGGTCGAACCTTTGCTTCATCTGACAACTGATCGAAGGCGCCCCCAACTCCAATGCAAATAAAGTATTGGTTCCCAGGTACATTTCCGACACTTTTTTCTCTAGTTGAGCCATAATCACGTCGCTGTTGTCCACAATAGCCAATGGATCCTGAAATGTCGGCTTCTTCTCGAACACAAAATTCACGTCCTACATGCCAGCGTCAACGATACCAAAAATGTCAACAACAGAAAGTGTCATACATAAATGTCATACATACAAATACACACATACCTTAAGCACCGATCGCTTCATGACGACCCCCTTTAGCGCATTGTCCACTTTCAACTGTTTGGTGAAAATCTCTTTCAACCTGCGGTTTATGCTCTCTGACTGTTGTCGCCTGCGAAATTCAATAGTTGCAATCTCCATCCACTTGATGTCTGCCTTGTGTTTTAACTGTTTCGAATGAGCTTCAATGGCTCGTGCCCCCATTGCTCTTGAACGTTTCAATTGTTCCACTTTCATCTCGAAGACTTTTGCCTGTTCCGTAGCTGCTCCATCTCTGCCTTCTTCCGATGTAGCAGTTTTGTCGAATACCCGCAGGACTTTTAGACCGACGTTTACGTCTTGGTTTGGTCACGAAACTTTTATCGACCGCCTGAATGTTGAGTACCTTGGCTGCCAAACGGACCCTTTCGTCCTCTGGGAGAGGGACCCTCCGCTGTCTGTGTCACTCGTATTTCCGTTGGAGCTTAACGTTTCGCTGTCGCAGGCGTCGATGAAAGCTAACGCTTCAGCTACGGTAGCCATATCATCAGCTTCAGGTTCCAAGAAGTTCATAGTCTCCGCTACGGAGAGAATCAATTAATGAGGTACTGTAAGAGTCTCTACCGCGGCGCAGGATTATGCAGACCAGGGGATTACGGAGTCTCTGAAGCATGTTTTCGCATTTACAGGTGTAAACTTTTACAATTTAAGGTGGAAAGAAACACCGATTAGTTATTGCCTTAGTATATTATGACGAGACTGGAGTCCAATTTAGGATCGAGCGAAGGCCATTCACTTGGCTCCCTACGATTGCCTTCAAAATTCGATTTGTTTCTTCCGCCTTCTCTCGCTCGAGAAACGCTATGCTTGCTAGTTCCTGCCAGTTGCAATGCTGTTGCTGCGGTATTGCCAAACCCACATGTTTCTTGAGGTTTCCCACATACGCTTCCAAATCTCTCACATGTTCGCGTAGGAACTGGAGCTCTGCTCTCTTGCGTCGTTGAAGTCCCGTGGATGAACTCCAACCGGTTCGCTTCCTCCTGCGCTTCGTTGTTTTGCTTGATTTCGCTAGTTCAGCTTTGGGCGAACTTAGATGGGCGCTTGTACACGATTCATGCCCGGTTGACCCGCCCCCAAGCGTAGATAAATCGACTAGACCGGCACCGTTGGAACCACAGTCACTGTGGCTGTCTTCGCACGTGCAGCGATCGACGAACGCAAACAACTCCTCCAAAGACATTATGTGCTCCTCTTCTTGTGGGGAGAGGTCCATAGTGTCCCAATTAATAGTCTCGACTGAAGCGATACAAATTCTCAAGTGACGGTCTCTCTTCGTTCCCACGTACCAACCATCACTCCTCTACTACCAAACTGCCCTGAACTTTCGTCAGACTCGTCATGGATGAGCGAGCTGTACGTGTACAACGAGATATTTCCCATCGGAGAGGTACGGACCCGAGCTGCTCTGCACCTGGTATATGTTCTGATGCTGTTCATGCTGACGCTGACGATGCAAAATATTGCCAAGGGAATTGCATTTTATAATTCCGAAGCCCTTACACCTACATGTATTGTGTTACTTATTTTTTTATGTGATCAAAACCGTTCACACTCATGAAATGGTTCGGTGAGAAACGCACGTGCGGCAGCGCATGCCTTATCATACACTTGAGTCTTACCTCTAGTCGTACGATTATGACAACCAGTAAGATTACGATTCGAACGCCTACCGTCAATTGGTCCACGACCAGCGAGCAGAGGACACAACATTGGAATACTGAAGTGTACTTCAATAACAAACAGGGCGTGGACGATCATAACGCTCCCATGCGTCCGGCTCGTAGAGGGCACCGTCGATGGATGTGTTTAGCTCCAAGCCTCCTAAGCAAGCTTGAGGTCTTCGGTCGTCATGACGAAGCTCCACTGGTCCACAGTCGCACATTACGGTAAGCGTGCAGTCTTTTGTGACGCTCAGCAATGCATATAGCTAGGTCGGTGGCGCAGCAGTTCGTTGATACCGGACAGAGTTCCTAATGCTTTGCTTCAAGAGCTACTAACAAAGGCAACACGTAGCGCTAGCACAATTAGATGCTCGTCCTATTCGTTACCTTGACACAGCGACCATCAGAAAGCATGACCTTCACTACAGATGAGTTTTTTATAAGGTACACAGAGGCGCTTAATCCCAATAGCGAAAACTCTCTTGGCTTTGTCGGCATTCGCAGTAAGCTGGACAAACCTGGAGAGTAGTCCTTCACACGCAACGCCTTCGGACGTCCGCATCCATTTACCTAATGGTAAGTAAAAATCAGAGGTGCAGCGAAAAAATATCGTTCAAGCTCAGTTATTGACTTGAAGGCATCTCGCTACGTTGTTCTAGTGTTTGCTGAGGTAGTAAAGATGCACTTGTCAAGAACTTGTCGCAAGTCTTCGTTTATCCTGAGCTGGTTGTTCATAATTGCCTTCAACGTGCGATTCGTATCTTGCGACCGCAGGCGCTCAGTCAGTTGAGTTGTTGCCAGCTCTCTCCATTGATACGTCGTCGTTTCTCCATCGCACCCCACCTTTGCGAGAGGAACTGCATTCTTCAGTTGGCTTAAATAGTCTTCAAGATCCCTCACATGCTGTCGCAAAACTGCAGCTCCGCTCGCTTGCGACGCTGTAAGCCAGTCGAAGAGCTCCATCCAGTCCTCTTTCTCCGTCGCTTTCGAGTCTTTTGCTCCTGCCCGCAGCTCCTGCTGTTGCGTCCGAGGTGTCCTCACTGGTGCCTCCCTCTGCAGAAATCTTGTTTGCTTGATACGGAAGCAGCGGTGAGTCATTTTCCTTAATGCTGTTGGTAAGATCGCCTTGTGCAGCCACACTTTGCGCACCTTCATCCCAGCAATCGATAAAGGTGAAGAGCTCCTCTAACGTCGCCATTTCTTCTGCTTCTTTAAGCAAAAAGTCATGGGTACCTCGTGATCTCTTTCGGGTCAATCGTAAACTACTCTGTTCTGGCCACTGTGACCAATCCTCGAGACTGAGAGTTGGCCGCATCAGAACTTCATGGTGTTGCAAAGGAACAGCAGCAGGTGCCTAACTGTAAAGCTGTGGCATGATCGACCGCGTCGCAAATCCCACAAAACTCCACCAACAACTTGGTATGACGCGTCAGCATTAATGACGAAGAGGCTATATATTACCGTAGGTAAGCCTCTCCGATCTACGTGTACTTGTACAGGCAGACCCGTTATAGATTAGTTAATGAACAAATCTTCCGGAGCACAATCGAGCATGTGTTTGGAAGACCATGACGATCTCGGCGCTTCATCATACGGCGAACTTGTAACGCAAGCGATTGGACTTGTTGACGTACAGCGCACGAAGAGGACTCGCAAAAAACTCTTTTCGCAAGGTCCAGAGTGAAGGATAGAAAACAGTAGGCCTTGCTTCTTGGTGTTTACTGTATTATTGGTGCGGCCAGCATTTTCACGACTTATTATTTTTCATGTGCCTTGTGTTTGATAGAATTCGGCCAGGTCATGATTTCGCACATTGCTGAGTGGAATAAATGCGCATCGTACGTCGATCAATCTAAAGACAGCGAGCTCAAATATTATGCAAATATTTTGCAAAATCCTCTGTTAAGCTGCAGTAAGAGAAACTGCACTAACTCGCTCTGCTTCGTGCCGCAGGCGTCGTAGTGGTGATTTCACATAATCTGCCGCGCGGCTTCGCTGTCTTCCAACTCAACTCGTTACTCGGGCAAATTTGGGATGTTGGTTCAAACACTACGCTGGGGTCCAGATACATAGGTTCCACCATCTCCTTAAGCTGCCCGATTAGAGCTAGAGAATTGTCGTCGTCATTCGGTGGTCGCTGTGGTGCTGGGTAATGCAGCCCCTCGAAATTGAAAATCATACTCTGTTACAACGAAGAAACAATATACATAGTTAGCCGTGAACCAGATCTAGTTGGGGCTGTCTGTTTTAACCTTACCGGTACATTGAATTCATATTCCTGAAACAGCTCACGAATGGTTTCGTTCATCCGTAGGTTGTGTGTTAAGATTGTTCGAAATGTGCGATTTGTCGTCTCCGATTGTAATCGCTTTCGATACTCTGCGGCCGCCAGAGTATACCACGTCAATGCGGTGCCATCACTCTGATTCTGAACTCCCAGCATGGAGGTATCACCAACCCTGCCGATCAATTCTTTGAGGTGCTCCAGTCTGGCCTGTAATGCACTCGTTTGCTCGCGCAACGATAGGATTTCCGCCTTCTTGCGCCGTTGTAAGCGCGTTGACTCCTGGGGGCTTTCTTCCTTTTCTTTTTCTTGGGCTTGCCAGGTTCTGGCTGCTTTACCGCAAGGAATTTGGTTTCGTCCAACACGTCGTCAAGCGAGTCTAGTAGTATAGACTCCATGTCCGCATTGCCGAAAGAAGATCCGCTGTCTTCACTCTCACTGGTGGTGATATCACCCATGCCGCGGTCGTCCCCGTCGTACGATTCAATGATAGCCATGACCTCCTCGAGTGAAGGAGTTATGCTCTCATTCCCAATCGAAAAGCTCATATCGACTCGATGTCGGACTTGAAACATTAAATGAGCTTTTGAGGAGTCTCTGATGGTGAGATAAAATGATTATGCAGTTGAAATGATTATGAGCACCTCCATCCATCCGTCAGAAGCACCGCTACGGTCCACAGGACGCACTCACGTCAGGATGGACGAGGTCTGGACCCGTTACAATGCACTAATATGGCGATCGATTAATCTGCTTCTTTTAAAGTGTTGCCATTTATCAATGCCATCTACGATAAGTATCATCTCCAATGACGATACTGGTAACGCTTGCCCGCATGAGGACGTCCAGCCATGATCTGACAACCGTCTAGGACGGCACCAGAACAGTCTTTTTGCGTTACGTTAGTTTCGTTGAGACCTGCAATAAGCTGGCACACGTGGTAGACCGCGTAGTGAACGCTGAAACATCAGCAAGATGTTCCGCGAGGCATTGACATCATGGTTGATGATTGCGCCACATGTCTTGTAGTGTAGAACAGAGTAAACCTTCCGCGAGCGCACCACACCATCATGATACTCACGACGCTGATATTGTTGCGAGGGGTCTTGGGGCCTTCTGCTGGTGCACCCAAAGTGCGCACGACTGGTGTGGTACTCGTCCTCAGGCTCCACATGACAGTGCTTCTGCAGCTCTCTCTCAAACGCTTTTGATGGTCCACCAGGGCATTTCTTGATGAATCCACCGTAGTCTGTGCAGCTCCAGTCGCCAAATCCCACAATCATCCGAGATGCGTCTCGGTCCTCAACGAAGAGCTCACAGAGCTGATGCAGCACTTGCGGATAGCGTCTAAACTTCAGACCTCTCAACTTCTTCCGAATTGAGAAGTCGAGCAGTATATTGAGTCATGGAACCATGAACGCGACGTCCGTGTGCAACTTGGCGAGCAAGCAGGTGTTTTTCGTCGTCATTCCATGTATTGCTTTGTTTACTGGTGGTTTGGTGGTGACGATGTTTACTGTCTTGCCGTCAGTGGTGATCTCTCATGCAAGCACTCTGTTCGGAGAACCATTGGGTTTACGTGGTCCCACTTTGTTAATCTTGAAAAACAAGTGCCAATAGTCGTTCACCACTGCATTCCACTTCAGCCCTTCACTCGGCAAGTCACTATACCCTCCACGTTCCATCATAACTCTCAGGCCCCTTGCAGACATCATAAAGTGAGAGCATCCGAACCCCTTCTTCGACGAAAGCAGTGAGAACACACGAACCTCTTCAAAGTCGGCATCGTGTGCATGCTCCTCGTTGTAGGTTTCAATGTAGTTCAAGAAGATCCTGGTCACTGGCAGCAGAATATGTGCCCGTCTGTCCATGAAACCCTCTTCATTGCGTGGTATGAGTGGTCGGTAACGGCGCATGATTGTGTTGTGTCCTCTGTAGGATCGTGTCAGGATGTATTTGAGTGTATTGCAGCGAGGGGTCCCTGTCAAACCATAGCGTAGATTCAGATACTTCTTAAAGCGGTGGTAAAAGTTGAGTCAAAGGTGATTCGAGGTGCACTCTGTCATTTGTCGTCGCAGCCACTTGAGCCCACCTCCTGTGAATGCAGGTCCTGCCTGGACGAGGCACTGTTAGGTCACACCAGAAGTCGTAGATAGCAACAGAGTCTCTGAAATCCTGAGTAATGGTTGTCCTTGGGTCGCTGAAGTTACTGCCAGAAACTGCTGCCAAACACTGCTGGAAGAAGGATCTGTCCAGCAAAGGAAGCTCGAATCCTAGGTTTCACGAGTGGATCGCATGCATATTGGCGAGCATGTAGGCCTCAGCAATCATCTTATTCATATCCTTGAGGACGTCCTCCCACGGCAGTGCCAGCCCCGCGTCCGTGCAAAACGTTTCCAGCTTCATTTTCACTGAAGCATACCCACGCTTGGCACTACTCTCTGTCTTGTTGGTATTCACTGGACCCTTTGAAGTTCGCCGCTTCTTCGTCGCCCTTTGTTCTTGGCGTGCCGGAGCACGGCGCTTGGAGTCTGCACCACGTCGACTTCGAGGAGAGGCCGAGTGCATGGCGCCTCCGCCTGACCTTGAGGTCTTGCCGTGCCCGAGGCAAAAAGCGAAGTGAGCATAGGCTTATGCATGGCTTATTACTCTGATACCTCAGGTATCATCGCAGCCCGGCGAGTCTCTTCAATCATCGCATCTTGCTGTGCCTGCATAAAACGGCGGTACATCTTGCTTAATACTTCAAACGCGATCTCTTGGGCAGCCGCTGCGCCTTGCACAGGATTACTGGCCTGGTAGTCCATGTAAAGCTGCTGAAACGTGCGAAGCACAGATGGATGTTGTGGGTCATCAACTGAGCGAGTGACCAGCATCCAGGTCTCGTTTCGGAACTGCATCCCGTGGTTTGGCAGCCGAAGTGAATCAGCCCAAATAATTACAACACGACTGGCCTCTTCATACCTTCGCACGAAATTCTGCTTCATGAATTCCAAAGTCCCAATATCACTTTTAAACTCAAGTGTGTAACTCCTCTCAATTGTGTTGGGGTCATTCCGCAAGGCCTAAATACAAAAAAGTTAAGTTTTTATGCGGAGCAAGCTAAACACAACATGCGTGTACCTTTTGCTTGCTGAACCAATTCCAAAGCGTGTCGTTGGCTTTTTGCAGCGAGCATTCCATCGGGGTCGTCGACACGATCTCTAGCGTCTTGCCGAACGGGTGATTTTGATTAACCGTAGCACATACACTGATAGTCGACATTTGATCCGACGGGAAAACCGTGTCAGCTTGCAGATATAACCTCTCCACCCTTCGTGCCAACTGCTCCATGGTGTTCGGTGGTTCAGCCAAAGGTCGACATGGCTGCGCCCACACAAACTCCATATCCTAAAAAATAATGTTCGTTATCACAAAATCAACACTAACGCAATATTCTTTAAAAAAATACCTGCAGCACTGAAGATTTTAGCACGATTGTGCGAAGAGCGTCCTGAACCTTGGCTTGGTCAGCTAAAATGTCTTTCAGTTTCCGGTTGGTCTTCTCAGTCTGGAGTCGATATTGGTACTGTCTTGCCGCTTCGTTGGCCCAATTTAACGGGCCAAATGGGTCTTCCCCTGAAAATAAGTTTTGCGCTTTAATTTCCAAATGTCCTTTTGGAAACTTCTGAAGTTGCAGCATCTGCGCCTCCAATTGTTCCACTTGGGCTCGTAGAGCCATAATTTCAGCTTTTTACGTCGTTGCAACACAGTTGACGAGCTATTGGGATATTTCCGACGAGGCTTCTTGGGCTTGGGGTTCGCGCCCTGGTGCTTCTCCTGCTGTCTCTGCTGTCTCTGCTGAGGGGTAACGCATCTGGCAGGGGAAAAGAAGACGAGCTGAAGACTGAATTGTTGTCCTCTGTGCTGGTACCGCCCCAGGAGTCCACAAACGCTAAAGTCGCCTCCAGCGTCGCGCTCTCATCCACATCGACTAAGAAACTCATAGCAATTTCTGGAATGATATCAAATGTTTTGATTGCATCATATTAAAATAAAATACCAATCTTTTCGAATCGTTTATATAAATATTGGTAAGGAGACGAATATCGACCTTCACTCATAGATCGTATATTACCGAAATACCACTGTATGAATGATCTAAAGTCATAGGAACTAAAGAGTTTCCAATTTGTTGTAGACTCCGTCACAGTGTACACATTATTCGATTGAGAAGTCATAGCTACCCAACACAGTTAACTTTATCATTAAAATTGAAAACTCAACGATTGTAGCGAGCACTAAGCTAAACGTTATGAATTTCACTTACACGCTGTTGCAGAACTTCGCTCAGCGTTTTACCCACTAGCACTTGGTTGTCAATGATTGCCTTGAGAATCCTGTTGGCCTCCTCAGATTTCTTCCGCTCCAGAAATTCCTCCAGCGCTGCCTCTTGCCAATCCAATGGCGTTTTATCCTTCCCACGGATATCTACACAGGAGATGTTACTTTTGAGTTGCTCCACGTACGCCTCCAGCTCCCGCACATGAGCTCGTAGGAACTGCAATTCCGCCCTTTTCCGTCGCTGCAATCCGGTTGAAGAGCTCCACCCTGTCCGTATCCGCCTGCGCTTCTTAGGCGGCTTCGCTCCTTGTGCATCGTGTTTGCCACCACTCGAGACAACGATTTTGTTGCTTTGGATCTCAGACGATGTAGAGCTGTTTTTTCAGTCGATGGCAAGTCGAGGCTCATGTCACATCCGCGTAGAAGATCATCTGTTGAGTCACAGGAATCAATGAAGGAAATCATCTCTTCCACTGTTGCCATTTCATCATCTTTAAGGGAGAAATTCGTGGTTTCCATGTTAGTGTTGGCAGGATAATTCTGATGTGGTCGCTCTATCTGCACTATTTTTTAGTGGTCGTTAGTCGAACGCGCACCGCATTAACGCGGCAAATATCTACTGGAGACAGGCCCATGAACACGCGGGACCGGTATGTTATGTTTCTGATCAATTGCAGATACGGAACTGCAATGTGTGCTGGCAGCTGGCTTGACGAATCATACTATTGCGCAAGGATGCTTTGGCATTCTCCACCATTCGCTAGTAGAAGAAGAGACATCGCCGTGTGGGTGAACGTCGCTTCACAAATGATTGTGCAGGCTGCATCGATCATCCTGTGATTCTAGTTCTCTTCATAACGTCGCCACGACTCAAGCACGTGTGCTGTACATCTACAACTTGCATCGATCATCCTGTGATTCTAGTTCTCTTCATAACGTCGCCACGACTCAAGCACGTGTGCTGTACATCTACAACTCGCTACTAGCGAGTTGCTAGTCTAACGTAGAGGACACAGCAGAAGGATACATATCCCGCGCACGTCTTTCCTGCAACTCTGCTATCTTGCAATGCAGCAGATCGTTGCAAAGTCTGCCACTTGCAAATGACTAGTAGCGTAGTATTGACGCTCGTGTCGTGGACTCTGTGTTTGCGTAACGAATCATTTGCTCACGTCAAGAGTAATTACCAAACTTAGCGAAGAATTTGTTTTTGTAAGTTCTGCACTACTTTTGGATTCTTCTGGTATACCTGCCTGGTGTTCGAGGCGTTCTTCATGATTTTCTTCAACTAGCAGATGAGGTACAAGACAGATCCTTGAACGTGGTAGGCGTCCCATCAACGCGAATTTGCATTGCGGTATGATGGCGAAGAAAAAAATGCTCGTAAACACAAGGTCGCCATCATTTACGCTCTCTAGTACCTGCAGTCTTTTAATGGCATATTGCTGACGCGTGCGATTAACTGATTGTTTAACAAGTAAGACTAGTCTTATAATATGTTGTCTTCACAACAAGCGGCTCTTTATCAGAGATGCGAGCCCAGCTTGATGGTTGTACTCGTAGTGCTCAAACTTTTACAAAATGTACTGTAATACCCGTTGAGATATCCGAATGGAGCTACTACTTCAACGAAGAGAAAACACTGCGTCAATCAAATAGTAATTTATTACTACAGCACGAGTATGCGCTAGAATGGCACACTCATATCCTCGACCAACTCCTTTACCAGCACAGCCCTCTACCGGCAAAAAAGAAGTACTTACGTTGAATTTGGATTCTACAGATAAAGTGCCTTCAACAAGCGTGGTGGTAAGTTCACATCGCACGAGTTCGCCAACACATTTTTCCGTCTCATGCCCGCTGTACTACATGCAAACAAGCGATTGCTGAAGTAGTAGTGAAAGTGCAAGCAACATCCACTGTCGGCGATTAGAGCAAGGTGGTATCGATACTATCACCTGACACCTTTGTAAACGTGTAAAGATTCAAAGAAAGCGACCCTGATCAACACGAGATAATGAACTCAATTCATACCACAATGAAAGGAGTAGTCCACGTTACACTTATCTCTCTAAAAACGCATTGTTGTGACACTTTTTCGTTACGTGGTGAAGGTTCTTGGGCGACCTGAATTTCTAGTCTCCTTGAGCAAGACCTTCTGCTGTTTGATCACACGATCGTGGTAGTCAGTCGTTAGCGCTTCTAACGCAATTTCCTCGGCAAAGACAAGGCCTTCTCGTTGACGTGAGATTTCTTCGTCACAGTTCAGGAAGAGTTGTACAAATTTATGCGCAACACACGCGCGGAAAGGATCAAAACCCGACCTAGTGATGATGAACCACCCTTCCGTTCGAAATTGCAACCCATTTTCTGGAAGAACCATCGCGTCGCTGCGAGCGACGACGAGCCGATCGCTTTCGTCATGTCTGCATAGTGAATTTAGCTGGCGGACCTTCATGGAATTTTTGTGCGTCTTGAGTGTCATTGTAAAATCTCGGTTCAGAGCATTGGTAGTTCGACCTTGAGTCTATGAAACAATGAAAACCATCATGATTAATATCACCTTCCAATGTATAAAGCAGTAAAATCAGTGTACATATACGTACACGAATTCGTCGGAATACGTCCCAAATTAAATCACCGGCCAAGTCAAACGGGCAAGCCAAGGGTGTAATGCTCTCAAACTCCACGATCTTGCCGCGATTTGGGTCATGTTTGATACGTACAGTGCTACTTAAGCACGTCGGGTCGGGTGCTGGTACAGCAAAGTCAGTTCGCTGGTAGAGACGATCAACTACCCGCTCAAGTTGCTGCATCAGCGGGAGTTTAAAACCCACTCCACGGTTGATCATCTCACACTGTGGAGCAGTTGCAACCATCGTATCTATTCCCTACACAAGCATAGCAATCGTTAGCAACTGCTAGTAAAATACGACACATACAGTATACACTCACCACAATAACAGGTTGTTGTAGTAGAATTGCTCGTAGGTCAGTATTCGCCGCCCCTGATCGCCCAAGATCCGTTTTAATTTCCGGTTCAGTTTCTCCGACTGGAGGCGTTGGTTGTACTCCTCGATCGCTAGTTTGCACCATACTGAAGTCTTCCCACTCCTCTCTTCATAACAGCCAGAGGCTTCCGTCACTCCACCCAAATGATCCAATACCGGTACTGACACATCACGGTTCTGTTTCAGACTCTGTAGTTGGCCTTCCAACGTCGCAACTTCCTCTCGCAATGAAAGGACCTCCGCTTTCCTATGGCGTTGGAAAGCAGTTGAAGAGGTCTCTGGTCGTCTGACCCGTTTCTTTTTAGTTGGGCCTTTCGATTGTGCAGTTTTCTCCAGTCCTGGCTCCTGTATGAACCCAGACGACTTGACGTCGCCAGAACTCTGGGAAGTCGATGCAATATTACTGCTATCGGTTGCGGCCTCGTTGTATGTGTCGATGAGTGCGAATGCCTCCTCCAGAACCGCCTTCTCGTCGTCGACAGCAACTAAAACGTTCATAGTATTTGCCTTGGAGAGTGACGTAGTGGTTGACTGTATCTGTATTCTGGTACACTATACCGCTTTAAGTGGTACACTGTACCGGTTCGAGTCAGACACCACCTGCGGTGAACGGCTATTGGCATCTGTTTTCCAAGATTAGTAAAGTGGAGCCACGTAAACCTCCGAGCAAAGTATCTGCACCACTGACGGCAAGACAGTAAACATCGTCACCACCAAACCACCAGTAAACAAAGCAATACATGGAATGACGACGAAAAACACCTGCTTGCTCGCCAAGTTGCACACGGACGTCGCGTTCATGGTTCCATGACTCAATATACTGCTCGACTTCTCAATTCGGAAGAAGTTGAGAGGTCTGAAGTTTAGACGCTATCCGCAAGTGCTGCATCAGCTCTGTGAGCTCTTCGTTGAGGACCGAGACGCATCTCGGATGATTGTGGGATTTGGCGACTGGAGCTGCACAGACTACGGTGGATTCATCAAGAAATGCCCTGGTGGACCATCAAAAGCGTTTGGAGAGAGAGCTGCAGAAGCACTGTCATGTGGAGCCTGAGGACGAGTACCACACCAGTCGTGCGCACTTTGGGTGCACCAGCAGAAGGCCCCAAGACCCCTCGCAACAATATCAGCGTCGTGAGTATCATGATGGTGTGGTGCGCTCGCGGAAGGTTTACTCTGTTCTACACTACAAGACATGTGGCGCAATCATCAACCATGATGTCAATGCCTCGCGGAACATCTTGCTGATGTTTCAGCGTTCACTACGCGGTCTACCACGTGTGCCAGCTTATTGCAGGTCTCAACGAAACTAACGTAACGCAAAAGACTGTTCTGGTGCCGTCTAGACGGTTGTCAGATCATGGCTGGACGTCCTCATGCGGACAAGCGTTACTAGTATCGTCATTGGAGATGATACTTATCGTAGATGGCATTGATAAATTGCATAATGCACTTTACGCATGTTTTTCATCATCGGCCCTTTACGATGAAGACACAACGACACGGCCAGCCTTCTCCATTAACGCGTTCTGTTGCACTTGAAACGTCTTGCGGAATGTGTTACTCAGGCTTCCCATGACGATGTTCTGGGCGTACGCGATATCATCAGGACTTGCTTCGAGACCGTCATCGCGTTCCATGTAGAGCTGTAAAAAGATCTCGACGAGGGATGTATTGGATCCAGCGTCCGACGGGGTGACTGTCATCCAACATTCATCGCGAAAATGTAGACTCTTTGAAGGGAGAAGCATCCGTTCTGCTACGACGAAAACAGTACGATCCATCTCCTCGAACCTCTGCATAAACTGTAGCCCATTGAGCTCCAGCATACCGGAAGGACTGCGTAGCGTCAGTATGAAGCTCTTCTCTTGTGAATTTGGCTTGTAACCTCGCATCTAAATAAAAATAAGGATAAAAGTGTGCTCAGTAAACAAGCTATCCTTAATCATGTATGATACCATCAAAACTTACATATTTGTACACCTTGTCGGGATGTTCGCGGTACGTTGTCAGCTCCTTCCACAAAATCTCGCTAGCCTCATCCACAGAACATGTCATTGGTGTGGTTGTTACGAATTCGATTATCTTCCCTCGTCTGGCATCGTGCTTGATCCGCATATCGCAGCTAATTGCTGGCGTTTGCTTCTTTGTTTTGTTTACATTCTTGAACTCCTGGTAGAGTCGCTGAACAGCATTTTCCAGTTCTGTGATGACCTCCTTGCTACCGTCCGCTCCATCAGTCGAAGGTGGACCCACTGGGCTCTCTGTAGACAGCAGCGAATTCTCCAGCGCCGGTTGCGTCGAAATCACATAGTCCATACTCTAGGAATACAAGAACATACACGAGTTAGTTCATCTCTTGTTTTGCAGGGGGAACTCGAGCATACCACAACTTACATGTAGTACGGAGCGCTTCTGCAATAACCCGTTCAGTGCTCCATTCACCTTCATTTGGTTTGACAGGATAGACTTGAGCCTTCGATTCGTCTTCTCCGACAACAGCCTCTCTTTATACTGTGTAATGGCCATCTCATGCCAACTGCTGTTTTTTTGGCCAGCGTCCTTGGCCATCAACACCTCGTCCTCCTTCTCGTTTATATCCACTTCTAGATCCAGTACTACATCTCCAGGCAAAAACTTTTTTTTCTTGAGTAAATCAACTTGGGTTTCGA
Organism: Phytophthora kernoviae; assembly: GCA_008080845.1. Classification (NCBI taxonomy): domain Eukaryota; phylum Oomycota; class Peronosporomycetes; order Peronosporales; family Peronosporaceae; genus Phytophthora; species Phytophthora kernoviae. The sequence goes on along the minus strand of VKKV01000291.1, from coordinate 60,734 downwards.
GTTCCTGAGCTTGTTCTCCGAGTGCCTGAATCTCGGCTTTTTTCGCTGTTGGGGTCTGGTGGACGAACTGTTGGCATTTCTGGCTCGTCGCTTTTTCTTGGGCTCTTCTTCTTGAATCCGTTGCTGTTTATGTGGAGGAGGTACAGCTGCCCTCTTCTTGTTGGGCGTAACTGAGACCTTGGTGTTTAGTAGTTCCGCGTATGAGAGTTGGTCCAAAAGGTCGAGGGGAGCTGTGGAAGAAGTTGGAGGTGTCGATAATATTGGTCGGAAGCTCGCTTTGCGTCACATCACAAGCGTCAATAAAAGCCAAAGCTTCTTCTAAGGACACAAGATTGTCATCGTCGGCTACGATGAAGTCCATTGTCGAGAGGTACGAAGTATAACACACTGACGACGTGACTAGAAGTGAGTTTTGCTGAATGGGCTCAGATAACAACTATAATAGCAGCCTGGGGAGTTGTAAAAGCGGCATAGGAGTCGGTCGGTAGGCACAGTCGGGACAGTCGAGATGTTGACGGGTCCAGGTGATTACGAAGTGATAAGGGGTAGCCGATCATGGGAAGTGTAGTCAATACACGTAAGGAACAATGAGTAGTGACTGTAAACCCTTAAATATTGACATTGGTGGTGGACAGGACGGCCTTGCAGAGCGCAATGAATGGTCGGACGAGACTATAGCAGCTGGTCGGAGTCACAAGTTCACCAAGACCAGGTGATCCCTTCCTACTCAGGTTATGTATGCAACGAATCGCAGAGACTGAAGTCTGTATCACACGTAATAGACCGAAAAATTGGAGTTTATCTGGAACACAGCAGCTCTCTGGACGGGACTTCACGACATTCATCGAGATTCATGGGGTATAGTCGTCACCAAAGCCACGTCGAGTGTTTTGACGCAAGTTGGTGTCATTTTGGTGGACGATTGGATCATAGATGACTCTATGGTGTGTACCGTGATTTCGTAGCGCTGCTGTGCGGAAGTGTGCTGATTGATGATGAAGGGCGTCGATTACGACCTAAGCAAGTAGTTTAGTCGTGACCTCACGTATTACTCATACCAGAGCTGACGATACCGTCTCCGTTGACGTGGGCGGCTGACGGAGAGACTCTCCTACCAACCGGTTCTGCTCATACTGCCAGTACGCGCGCATCTCTCTAGTCATAGCACCGAGCACAATGTCTTGAGTTTGCTTTATCTCTCCAGAAGGCTGTTCTCCGCTGCCGTTGATGCAGTCTACTTGCAGCTTGAGCATTGTGTGCATGACACTCGTGTTTATCGAAGCGGCATTTGACCGTGCGATGACAGAGTACGCGAGCGTGAACCTGGAGCTTCTTGGAGGGTAGTAGTAGAATGTCGGCCCAAATGATGACGACCCGGTCCTTCTCTTCGAACTTGCGAAGGAAGTGAAGCTTCCCGAACTCAAAGGTACCTCCACAGTGAGAGAGCGTTACATTCGTCTTCTTTTCTAGCGTGTTAGCCTTCCGACTTCGATCCTGTACAGTATCAATATATCACCAACAGAGGACAACGGATAAGAACGTCGCAAGCTTGAAAGCGTTCTGCTGACACCACGTACCGAGGAGTTCTCGAGATATGTCCACATGAGGTTGTGCGTAGCTTCCATCGACCAATCCAATGGTGTCGTTGTCACAAACTCCACGACGGTAGTCTTTCGCTGCTCGTCGTATTTTGGCTGAACCGAGCTGTAGATCATTGACGGTTCATGCGGTTGGAAGATGTGGTGGAAGTCTCTGTAAAGACTCTCGACCTCACCCTCCAACTGGTCCTTCAGGATTTTGGTATAGCCAGCACTTAGCAGCGCGTCTAACACACATGGAGACTCGCCATTTCGTAGATATTCCATCGCCTACACAAATTCCAGAGCTCAGAAAATTGTCAAAAGCCATGCCACGGAACGAATAAAGTCGTGCAACACCTACATATTGCAGTTTTCGCCCCTTCAGGATCCCCAAGTCTCTTTGAGGTCTTGTTTTGCTGCTGCAGGATCTCCTTCAGCCGTCGATTGGTTCTCTGAGCTTCACTTCGCTCTTGATATCGCATAATAGCTTCACTTTGCCATATTGACCTCTTCCCCTCATCGATCGATCTAGTGTAAGCCAAAGCGCTTTGGCTGACCTGATGGCCACCCACTCCTGGTACTTTGAGCTGACACAGTAAAGTCTCCAGCTCCACAGCTCGTTCCCGCAATAACTGAATTTCGGCGTTCTTGCGGCGGTGCAGCGCAGTGGAAGTGCTCGCAGCACTGCGAAATCGCTTTCTTGGGTGGCAGGATCGCTTCGTCCGTTAATTGCTGCTTCACAAGGAAGTTGTTTGACGTTGACTTCTCTGCGACAGCATCGAGCAAGCCATCAATGCCGTCCAGAGGGGGCAAATCGTCAAGGGCGCAACCGTTTACATAAAGCGTTTTCTCCTCGAAGTCGTCGCAGAGCTTGATAAAGGATAGCGCTTCGTCCAACGTCGTCAAGTTCTCACCGGTTGACGGCACTGAGTTCATCGTAGTCATGAAGCAGAACTGAAAGTCCGATGTCTCGATATGATGGTCTCACTAAACGGATGACGCACAGTTGGCAATGTTTATTTATTTTGAATTGCCTGGGGAGTGCGCCTCTCAACATGAACACGGCCAGCTTGCCGTATCTGACGTGACCGCTAACTTGAATTTACGGCTTTCACATCATCTTATACGATCTCTCCCAAGCACCATACGACCATCCTGCAGATGGGGTAGAGGGGACAACACTGCTGGCTTTGTCACAACAACGAATCTCTCGTCTTTAATCTTATGGAGATACCTCGTCGTACGTATGTGCAAACATCTCCCGAGCAGCCGGCTATCCGATCATTCTCGATTCTTCTTCCAATCGGCAGCACCAGCTCTGTCTGAGTTAGAGAGTGAGGATGAAGGCATCGTTGCAAAATGCTTGAGCAAATGTCGCAACAACATCGGACACTTCATTATTAACGTGGTCTCGTCATGAACCGTGGAGGGACTACTTACTGCCAGGCAGCAGCACAAAAGCGGTCGTCTTCGCGGTGGTTCCTCGACGGTCGTCCGTCCCGGGCGCGGCGATGTGGTTTATGTTCTTACCACGACCAAAAGTTTAATCTTGTTTTAATTTGTCGACATTTATTGTTTTGCTGTGATACATGTAGCCGGAGCAAATACCAAGCCGAACTTCAGAGCTCATTTCAATTGTCGTGACTGTGACAATGCATCAGCCAAGGCCCTCCTGACTTTGCAATTGTCACTGACTACAGCAAGACATCATGTAGTCCGAACTTTTCTTCGTAAGAGATACTGTTAGTCAACAATCTTAGATCTCGTGGGCGATTGGTTACCCTGAAGCGAATTCAACTAACCAGTTCTGTTCCTCGTGATAAAATGTACGCAGCATTCGGGTCATCGCACCGAGAGCAATTTCTTGCGTATGCTCCGCGTTCGATGAATTTCAGTCTTCATCTCCTTGCACGTGATCCGAGGAGAATGTGGTTACAGTGCGCACCACGCATGCGTTGGTGTGGTCGTTTTCTGAGGGTGTATCCCATAGTGCGATATCGGAGCGTCTTCGACGGCAACAACATCATATCGGACCAAATAATAATGGCTTTGTCCTCCTCCATGAACTTGCGAACCAAAAGAGCTTGACGATAAGAAACTAGCCATCGCGATGTTCAACTTTCAGCTCAGCCTTCTTTTGGAGTGAATTGTTCTTGCCAAGTCAGGTTTGTAGAATCAATATTTCACAAAGATACCAACATTAAGACTGTACCCCGGATCCCCAAAGAGATATCTACACCCATGTACTCCGTTTTTACGAATGCAGAAAATATCCCGTCGGCGGCATTTTTACGGAGCACTCTAATGGCGTCAGCATCACGAACTCAATGGGTTTGTATTTGCGCTTCTCGTTGTATTTTGGTTCGGCCATGGCACTGATCATTGGCAGTTCTGGTGGAGTAAATACTTGGTCAAGCTGTCGATAGAAACCTTCGACCCTCATTTCCGACTCAGCCGCCAGAGCGGTAGTATTATCTACGCTGAGAACTGAGTCTTGAAAATAAAATGGAGCGCCCTCCTGTACGTAATCCATCCCTTCACAAGACACAACCCACATAACTTAGTGTGGATAATCGCTAGAGCGAACAGTAAGGAAATTTACACGTGTTGTGCTTTTCTTCTGACGAATCCCCGTAAAGCGTTGAAGATTTCTGTTTGACCATTGACAATCGTCTTCATGCTCGTTCTATTTGACGGCGCTTTTAGAAACCTCATCGGCACGATGATGGCATTTCAACAACTGGGCACTATCCTTCAGTTGCACCCTTTGATAGCTCCTGACGGTGCATTACGCTGTTATCGTTCTTTCGCTTGATCCAAGCCAAATATGCCTCCAACTCAGCTGCTTGTTCGCGCAAAGATTGTATTTCCGCTTTCCTGCGGCGTTGTAGCATAGTTGAGGAACTGGCAGTGCTTCGAACATGTGCATTCTTTTGCGATGGTGCTGTTGACTCTTGCTTCAATCGTTTAAAGCTCTCCATCCCGTCCATTCCAGCACTCAGCAACTTATCAATGTCGTCCAAGGGGAATGGTTCTTTGGCAGCTTCGATATCGTATTCGTTGTGTTTTCGTCGCAATAATTGAGGAACACCAGCGCCTCATCTAGCGTCACCAAGTTGTCTTCGGAGGCTCGCGTGAAACTCATACAGTAAATTTGCAAATGAGAATCTGCTGACAGAGGTACATGTGTTTACTTGGTTTGGAAAACACTTAAAGGTTTATTTTTATGCGTAAACACTATCGACTCATGCAGCGGTGATCCCTTGAACGCTACTGGCCTTAAGTCGGACAATAGCGGGTAAGAGGTAAGGACTGTAGTTTGATATTGTCAAGTTACGCTTGCTTAAGTAGAGGATATTCGAAGCACTATCCGTTTTTAGAGCTCATTCAGGTATCAATGAGTATGTTTAAAAATGCAACTACAATTTTCATTATTTTTGTCTTCTTGTCGCGGCAGCATGATGATTGACGTTTAATCACCTAAGTGTCAACTCACTGGCGTAATGCATTTCCTCATCAGCTACCAATGTCCTACAAAATTCTTGGTGTCAAACTACGAGGCATTATTTGAAATTGAATTTGGTGCGGTTTAACCGATACCGCGCTCAGCTGTGAGAGGCATTAGTATCAGGAATAATATTGTGCGCACATGGGTACTGCGCATCAGCGCTTGTAATGCTGCAAATTTAAGGAACCATATTCACATGGACAAGCTAAAGTTTTAAAGCAAATTTGAAGTAGAACGTGGGACTGCAGTTGTCGAGATAGATCTTCTCACGTACATTGCAATCCGTGCCTCACGTATTTTGCGAACCTTCGGTTCTTCAGAATTACTTTTGCATCGTAAGTACAATTTACAAATCACACATCAGCTGCTGCGTTGGAAACTGGAGGAAAAAGTATATTACTAGGGAATAACTGCTATAGGACTAGAGAATATAGTCACTAAGGCAAAAACGCCTTGACACCAGGAACACAGGACGTTGCCCTTTGCTTTGACGTTGGCTACAGTTCTCATTGTTACATTTTCGATTTTCCTCAAGAATTTACTACTAACGCTCAAAATTTCGCCCAGTTTCCTAACATCCAAACGATTCCAGCAGCAATACGTATGCTTGTAAAGGTTCATGGGTGTAATCGAAGCACTGGTAACAGAAAGTCTACGTCTTAACATTTCGATGGTTTCCAAGCTAAAGCACAAACCCGCCATGAGAACAAACGATACATTACGAAGAATAGCATAGCGGTTCTCAAAATTCTGAATCCCTGTTTGTTAACCTATTTATTTGAACACCCACGCACACTTCGAAGCGCACGATTGTATATTCTATGCAAATGGCCACGCACATGACATACTACAGCTAAAACAATGTTGTCGCCTTGTCCACAATGTCGTTTTTGTTTTTGGCGTACATCAAAAAGGTATCAGCTACTACTACGTCTCGAATCTTTATCTCTTCAAAATCCTGTAAGAAAGCAGAGCATGTGATAAGCATTTTGTCGAGGAAAACATCTTAATGCCATGAGAAACTGCCCCAAAATCCATCACGTTTTGGAGAATGCGACCAACGGATTTGGCCATGCGACTTTGACGAGCAGGCACCGTCTTCAGCTCAAAGTTGCGCGCTTCGGCCTCTTGTCGAAGATTCCTCTCAATTTTCACTTGTGTGCACTATCGTGACATGACTGCCGTCTTCTCGTTCGTATCGAGTAGGGCTGAGGGGAATGCTGGGTTTTAGTAGTCCCGGGTCGCTGATGAGACTGACTACGCACTTATTCAACACCTTGATTTCGTTTCGCAGGGTCAGTAGCTTGGATCGTTTTCTCCTGTACCGACGCGCAGCATCTGACTTCTGTTTCCGGCGGCTAACACTTTGTCGGCTCTTGGTATTTGCCTTCTGTTGGTGTGTTTGTCGTGGTGTGGAAGTGGAAGTTGAGTTGATGCTCCTCTTTGCCTCCTCAATATCGCTGGTGTCGAAGGAGTCGATGTAGTCCAATACGTAAGCCAGTGTCGAGTCGAACTCGTCTGGGATCATGAGTTGAACACTCATGCTATCGTCTTGAATTGTAAAGCAAAGTGGGAATGCCGAGGAGAAATACCTGGTGGCTTGGTTCAAAAAGCATCCTAGTGGCATTGTTGTTACGTACCACCAGTGTTGTGGTAGAGGATGTTCACGGTCGGCACGGACATAGCAAGTCGTTAGCAGTAGCTAAGTGATTTTAATGCGCCTCATTGAGAAACGAATGTGGTAGAGTATGTTATGCATATATGCATGCGTTTTTAAACACTTTAGCTTACAGCAATACTTAGTGTATTTCTTCAGGTTCTACATCGTAACGAGGCGAAAAATAAACGGATCGCCAATCATTCCTGTTGCGCTAGGCTATTTAATAGAGGCTACACATTATAACTACATGTATTACACGAACCTACACAGAGGCCTGCAGTAATAAAATTTGGCCAGCTCCATCAAGCAACATGTTCTCAAGTGATTGCCAGCAGCTGCGGAGCTTCAATGCCATGGCCCCGAGAACAACATTTTGTGCGTACGCAATATCCTCCACCCAAACACAAGAACCAGTTCCCCCAACATCCAGGTAGAGTTTCAAAATGAACGCGTGACGCAGGCATGAACAGGAATCGTGTCCAAGGGCATGACAAGTATCCATCCTTCGGTACGGAAGTGTAGTTCTCTTTTAGCTGACAGAACCATGATATCGGTCCATGGTATCAACATTTGGTCCAGGTCTTCAAACCTGTGTGCAAAATGCAGTTTTTCTGCTTGAATAATGCCCGTGCGGCTCTGCATTAGCAGCAATACCTGCTTCTGAAGTGAATTCGACTTGCTCCCCAGTGACTGCGGGAAAAAAATAACAAAGTCGTCAGTAATTAATTTGATCTGGGGCTGCATAACTCCACAAACGAAAACGTACCCTGGCAGCTTAAAAGTATTTCCAGAGCAAGTTGCATGTCTCTCGAAAAGAACATTGCAAGATATGGTTGTCTCAAACGCAATGGCCCTGATCTTCCTCCGCTCATCGTATTTGGTTTGCATCGAACTGTTGACTGATACCGATTGCTGCTTTGATCTGAAGATGAATTTGGTGCGGAAATGGAGATTTTCGGCAGTATCTTTCAACTACAGCATCAATGCATCCACATGACGAATACCAGATACTTGTCCGCTAAACCTCGGGACTGCGTTCCTCATCGCACAGTCCATGTCCTGTACCACACACAGTTAGTTGTAAATGAGGCATCAAGCATAGAAAACGAGAAATACTCACACCAAGTACGGGCCGTTTCTACAGGACTTCACGCAATAACTTGTGTTTTTTGCAATTCGCCTTGATGGATTTGTGGTATCGGTTTTGCTTCTCTGCCTGTAGTTGCTGTCGATATTGCTCGATTGCAAGGGCATGTCATTAAGACCTTTCTGCCTGCTCATGCTGGACAGCGACACTGAACCTTGTCATATCTGTGCAGCCTTTGCCAATGAAGTTGGCAGCATTTCCATGTACAATGCTTACATTGTTATCAGGAGCACAGTTAGTGTCGTCTTCTTCGCCTTCACAATCACTGTTGTTTGTTTCGTGTGCGCTGTTAGAGTCACTGCCGCTTGTCATATTGTTTGGAACAGCTGAGCGCAAATGCACACGAAAATTGCCCGGACCAGGATGATGCAGTAGCCGTCATTGAGTCGCTGATTGTTGACGTTGATCAACATCCTCATCTTCATTTTCATCAAGGTCAGTGTCGTATTCAGCATTTTCATCCGCCGAGTCTACACCAGCATTACTGCTTTCTTCATTTTCCTCTTCCATGGCCATGTTACGATCGCTATCGCCATCACCAGCTGGTCCTCCTCAACAGTATCAAACTGTTGACTTTACGTCCAGTGAGAAATGATTGATGGCGAAATATCCTCTCGATCCCCATACAAAATGCTCTCATTTACTCGAACATCGAACACGACGCGTGCTATATGGTACTCTGGGAAGTAAACTTTAGTTCCAACACGATCTTCTGCATAACCTAGCGAGTAACCAACCTCACAATTGTTTGTCATCTTTTGCGAAGCGCTCGAGGAATGTGTGCGTACGCTAGCGCTCCAAATGTTCGTATGTGGTGGATATCTGGTCGCTTCCCAAAAAACAATTCAAACGGTGTTCGTGATTCAATGCTCCTGCATAGAACGCGATTCTTGATATACACTGTGTTCTGTAGCGCATCCGGCCAGAAACTTTGAGGCAGTCCAGATGCGACTAGCATCGATTTCATCATGTTACGCAGGGACTGTATCGCACGCTCAGCTAAATTGACAGACGATGCTCCTGGAGCTAAAACCACAAAGTCGATTCCATGTGATTTATACCACGCTTTCATAGCGCTGTTTCCGAACGCTGTGCCACCGTCTGAGATAACACATTTTACGCAACGACCGATTTGTCGTTCCGCCCATGTGATATACTGCTGCAGAATTTCATTTGTTTCTGTCTTGACTTTTAGTGGGTAAAGGCGAATTAATCGCGAGAATCCATCCACTACAACGAGTACATGCGTAAATCGAGTGCTGTTGTGCTTTCCAGGGTCCATTAAATCAACGAAAAGCACGTCATTTGGCTCCCGAATGTCACGATTTAGTGACTTGAGGTGCTTCTTACTCTTCTGTTTAGATAGCTGGCACATCTCGCACATCGGTAGTTCTCGTCCTTTCAACATCATGCCATCCACTAAGTTCTTGTCTGCCATGGACTTCAGGTATTGGGCATTGGTATGTCCAAGTCGTGTATGCCAAACACGAATATTTGCTAACCCATCCGTCTTTGTGAAACTTACAACCTCCGCAGCTTGAGCATAACTGTCGTTATGAAAACTGTTCTTCACGAACGAATTGTAACTTCGGAAACTCCACACATGATTAGACTGCAGTGTTGCTGTCAGTAGGAACTTGTTACGATCGTAGACATTGTATGCACCGGTTTCCGACTCCTGTAGTTCGGTCAGACCTTGGTCCCTCGCAACACCGGCTGAAAACAAATTCCAACGGGCACTTGGAACATATAGCACCCTATCCAAGGTGAACTTATGTAATTGACCTTTCTCAGACTTGGTCACTAGTTCAACTTCACCCATACCGACTGCATGTGTCAGCATATTCTGGGCAAATCCACGACACGGGTCCTTCACCATATCGAACTCCTCGTAAGCCACGAAATAATTCATCGTGCCTACTATGTGAGCACTTGAAGCGGTATTGTAGTGCCATAATCCAGGATCATAGCCATCCTGTAGCTCTTGAATATCTAGCAAGACATCCACTTCGGACACTACGGGAGATGTAAGCATGGGAACCACTGCGCAACTTACACTGCGCTTCTTCGCGCCACCACTTCCAGCCTTCTGCTGGTACTGACTTTCTGTTTCTGCTGGGGTATCTCAGGCTTCACATGTGCGCCGGCTATAGTTGCTAGTTTCAACTCTAGTTCAGGACAAAAGCGTTTGATATGTCCCATTTGATGGCAGATGAAGCACTCCAAATTTGATCTGTGTTTCTTATTTTGCCATGTCTTCACTGAACCACTTTGTTGCTCCTTGTTGTTGCTTGATTTTCCATTAATGCCAACAGACCTACGAGCTCCAAACACATCATCAGCTTCTTCTTTAAGCTGTGCTTCTGCAACCAAAATCAAATCGCGAATCTCCTCAGGTTTAGACTGTCCTCCAATTCCAAGTCGCACCATTTGCGCTAGTTGTTGGTATTTCTCATTCGGAGGCAGACTATTCAGTAAAGCGTCTACCATATCCACATCATGAACGGGATACTTCAGCAGTGTTAGCTGATCCCTAATGTTCATCATTTTGCCAATATGTAGCACCATATTGTCCCCTTTAGACGCTCTGTGCCACAGCTTATGCAAAAGCTGTCTCTGCTTGTGTACAGCCAATATCTTGTTGGGGAGCCTCGTAATATTCCAGCAACGACATCCACATCTCTGTACCCAAAGACTTCTTCATCACCCTCTGAGCCAATGTGAGTGAAACAGAGCCCAGTATCAATCGTTTTATCTGCGCCTGCTTCTGCTTCCACTCTAACCGCACTCTCTCATCAGCTCCATCATCCAAGATTTTTTCACCGGATGCAATGTTCTCGAGGTCCTTCTCCTCGAAGTAGCTAACCATTAGTGCCTTGTAGTATTCCCAGTTTTCACCATTCCAGTTGATTGAACTCCCTTCGAGCTAAGCTCGATCATGTGGACGTTCTTAGCTAGCAATGGCACCGTAAGTTTGGGCTCATAACCCTGACGAAATGCACAACTAATTAAAAGAATGTCACGCTCGAGGTGAACGAAGGTAACTACACCAGAACTTCTCACACAAAGCTCACTTGTTATTCACTGGGTAAATTCGAGACTGAGGTTCAGTCTCGGAACCCAAAGCTACCCTACTTATATATACTACTGGTGACAATCCTTTGAGACTTTCCATAGCCGCACAGTCTGAATACTCTGAGAACACGACTCGTGTGCTTCAGACCTTGTTGAGTACCAGCCAGTTCATCAATGCAGTAACTTCACACATTTCAACAGGCAAGAAGCGCGTTATATTGAAGACCTTTTAGAATAACTTTCAGCACCATCGTCATCAACATGTGTCGTAGTTAGAACGCGTTATCGACCTCTAAGGTACGTTGGCTTTGGCCACAACATGGTTTATCATCAACAAATGCTACTTGAAGCACTTTCACGCAAGAACCCTGGCGAAAAATGCAGTTAACAGAGAAGAAGACATCGACTCGCCAAAACTCGAATTCTTGACAACTTGCCACGCATCAGCAGCAAATTCAGACGAACCTTTGCTGACATTTACCCTGATTTCAATGGATGTGCTGGCCGGCGTTGTGCAGGTAGAAATATATCATACGACTTTAGCATGTAGCAGGAATCCGTCCTGGGTTTGGTTGGGGTTGCGCGTCCAGGAACGTCGCACGTATTGAGCGCATGTTTGCCTGCATCACTGCACCCAGATTCTGCAACACAAACACATTGGTCGCGTCGATGTTTGACGTTGATCCGTAGGGAAACGGCAACGACTCAGCATCCGGTGATAACCGATAACTCGCTTGAATCACAGATGCACTCTGCGGATTCGACGGTGATCTCAAAACCATCACCCATCCTTGTTCACGGAACTTCGCTGCGCCACCCATCAGTTGGTTGCTTACCAGCGAATTGAACGTAACAAGACTGCGATCGTCTTCCTCATAACTGCGAGCCAGCGACATGGTGCTGACGGCCATCGCCATCGACTGGTCACGCAGCTCCATCTCCGTTTCCTTTTTCATACCGAGATCCGTCATATATTTCCTCTGAAAACAACAACAACATTCATCGTTAAAACATCACCACACAAAAACAATAATCTCCAAGCCTACCAACGCACATATTTGTTGTAGTGGCAACCCTTCACGCTCAGATCGTCTTCGCAGCTTCTCGCAACTCCAAGCCTGCATATATTGTTGTTCTGAACTCGACATATGGCATCCCTGATGCATCTCTTCTGATCTCAATGTGTTTGGAACCTCCTCCATCTCCGTCATATCTTGTGGTGCAAGAACGGTACTAGCATCCATATACAACTTCCCAAGTTCGACGCCAGGTCAATGTAGATGGCGTCATTCAGATTCGGCACAAAGCCCTCAAAGCCAGCGCCTGCAGGCGACGGTGTCCGTAATGCTTCCTCGATTTTCTACCGGCCGCACATTTAAAAAACTCACTTTAATTTAACCCACTCAAAAACACACACACACCTTAAAGAAACGTACCACCACATTGGTCACGTTGCCCAGTAGGTTCCGTACAGTTTCAGCCATACTGCTCTGCCTTCCCACCACGACCTTGAGCTCTCTGTTTTTGGCTTCACTTTGCAGTTTCAACTGCTTCTCTATCTGCGCCTTGTGTATCCAGAGCTGGACGACAGTCTGCTGTTGGGTTTTATCCAGTCTTTTCGATAGGGTATCATTCCCTGACTGATGAAACCTGTTGCTGCTCCCTGTTTCAACTCCTTTAGACGCGCCTCTAAAGCTGCAGTTTGTGCTCGTAAAGCCAAAAGTTCCGCTCGTTTCTTCTGTTGACAGCGACGTGAAGCTGCAGCTTTTCGGGTTTTTCGGTTCTGGGTGGTGTTTTTTTAACTTGGGTGGTGGGTTTATTAAAACTAGGGGACGCCTGACCGTCATCACTGCTGCTGCACGTGCTGCTGTTGCTGCTGTTGCTGCTGACGGCTATGGAGGTGTTGCCGTCGCTGTTGAATGTGTCGATGAATGCCAAGACGTCTGTGAGTGTTGGCTCCAACTCGTCCAGCGGCAAGAAGCTCATGCTCATGGCCGATACGTTTGGTTAATCAAGGAATGATGGTATTTGCACCATACTCAATGAAAAACTGACAATTTTGACCAATCATGTGCATGGGGATAGGGATAGGCTTACTTGGCTGGTATGCAAAAACTATCATTATGACTATCGAACTCTGCCCTTAGAAACCTCAACGAGATACCTATTCAGACATGCCACAAGGAACAGATTGTACATGTCCTAAGCTTTACTCAACCCTCCAGAATTACCAAGGAGGGTAATAAACGTTTCCTTCATTTCTTTAATCAGTATCTTCCGTTGCATATCCATTCCCTCGCTCTCGCGGCCCACTTGTTGACCCAGTCTTCCCGCGGAGGGAATCATAGGCTGAAGGGGGTTAGCCCTCTCTTCTTCTTCTTCTCTGCTGACGCCAAATCATCATCGTCTTCTTCATCCTCAACCACCTTCTTGCTGATTTGAAGGAATCACTTGTTGTTGCCGTTCTGGGGTGGATCCACCGAATGCACTGGCTGGCGAGAGCATTTTCGCGACCTTGGACTGGTGTGTCGCCGAGACAGCATCACTGCCAGCGAGGAGGGTGATTGCGGCCACTAGTAGAAAGTGGATAGGAGAGCCCACAGCGCCAGCATGAGCACTACGAATACTTACTGGTGTTCCTCTACTTGTAGGATTAGTATTGCCAAAGTACTGTCACAAGACAACTGTTGTACTTGTAGGCCAGCAAATCATGAGAGGAAAGCTCAAGTGATCGGCTAGAAGACAAGCAATCGACGCCTTTGCATTTTTGCCTTTCACGTCAAATGCTTCCAGCGCTTGGGCGCCAGGAGAAATGAACTCATGCATGCTGCATGTAGGTGCCAGCGGCAGCCTCTTTCCGTTAAGCAAGCCCTGGCTTGTTAACGACCAAGAAAATTGATGAGCAAGATAAAACTATTGTTTTGAGTGTCCAGCATGGGAAAATGCAAGTCATCTCAACAATGTTAGCCTTGCCGATAACTGATCTACCAATGGCATCGCATACCGTTATTAACTGTGGCTCCGCTCAAATCAAGGACAGTGTTTGTTATTTTTTCATTGTATGGAAACCCGCGACAAGAAGGCTAGGTACAAGCGCAAGAAGAATCGACGTAAACGAAAGCACTGCCTGAAAGAACAAAGTGTAGCGTGCGGACCAAGCTCCGACGATCCGTGTCCGATGGAGGTTTTGCCCACACTGATCGTGCCGGACGACCCGGAGATGGGGCCATCGAACGGTCCAAGACTCCTCCGCCGGTTGAAATCGACGATATTCAATTGCGGCCATGATTGTCGCCTTCGAAAAGCAAAGCTAAACGATGGCCATGACCATCCTCTTCAGCTTATAGTGGAAAGACAGGAGGTCATTATGGATTACCATGTTATCGAAGGGGTAGTTGGCGTTTACCGTGTATGTTTTTGTGTTACCCACCTAGGACTTACTGGCTTCTACCCACTATTGTAGTCGGTGGTTGCTGTCGTGGAGTATCTTTATTGGTTACAGTAACTGCCCATCGAATCATTCATCCCGCTCATGATGATGAACGATCCATTTACCATGCCAGGAAGGTGTCACTGTGTAAACTTCGGCCTATTGGTACAAACGATACGTACAGAACTGTAGACTTCACCTCAACACAGCATATATTTGTTTATCGCAAAGCCCATCGCACGGCTAGAAGATTGCTTGCTGCACCACATTTTAGCGCGACATGTGCGTTGCTCGCACTGGTGGCATGAGTACATTATCGGTCGGTGTACAACGCAGTCCTGGCTATCCTTTCTACATGTACATAGTAGACAACAGTCACAAGATGACAACTTGCCATCGGCAACCAACTTGGATTCAAGTTCGAGTAGACATGTCATACAACAAACATGGTACGCCAGCAGCTATATACCGATGGTGAGGTCACCTCTCGTCAGCCCTTGCCCCTCACGAAGACTGTAGGAGCCACCAAAGGCACCACTCCCACGAACCAAGGTTCTTTCATTTCGGAATTCGCCCCTCAACACCCGAGTTCTCACAAGCAGCCCAACCACCCTGCAGCGAGTGTTTCTCCTGTCCAAGACCAACCCAACTTAACCCGACGACGCATGCGTACTACATTCTACTCGTGTCCGCAGCCACCCTACTCGCGAACAGCAATGCCTTAACAGCGGCTGTCCAAACAAGTCCCACGACAACGTCGGGTAACGCCGTACAACCGACTGATTCTGCCCTAGCCGAAGATACTAGTCATACCTGGCGCGAGGTTTCTGCGACGCGCCAACATGAACTGGGAGGAAGAGTCCCTCTACGACAAACCTATCCGTGGGTCCATGGACATCGATGGCTCCAAGCGAACGGGTTTAATGTCGAGCAAAAGCGACTGAACTTCGAGAAACTCTGACCCGAGGTGAAAGTCAAGTAAGATGGTGAGAGAGATGATTTGTGAGTAAGTCGCACTTTGTTTGCTTATCGAGTAAAACATACGTGGCGTTTGATCGTTGTTAAAAGGTCAGACAAAGATCGTATTCAATGATATTCACCAATGTGGAAGCAAGTCTGTGGCTTTCGTCGTGCAAAATGAAACCCTCTGCGTCACCATAGCCGTTGCTGACATCAAGTATGTCGATTACTCCGATGGTATACGCACGATTGATGAATTTGAGAGCTTCTGGCTCTCCATCTCAGCCTGGGCAGCCTTGGAGCACTTGGCCATCCAGAAGAAAACCCCTGTAGCCTTGCTCCACAAGAGCACCCGCATACGGCAAATTGTTATTGAGGTCACATAATCCTTCTCCACCCCGACTTCGGATGACTGCCGTCATTCTCAACGCCCATTGTGAGCGCAAATGGCTGAATATAGGGAAATACATGGAAGATGTCTAAAGCTGAAGCTCAGCAGATTAAGGGCTAGCTGGCATAAAACTAGGAGCCTAAAACGACGGCCATCTCGAAGTTAGCGATCACAGATGCTACTCCTCCAGTGCACGACGTTTTGGCTCCA
The DNA here is from genome assembly GCA_008080845.1 of Phytophthora kernoviae. NCBI lineage: Eukaryota > Oomycota > Peronosporomycetes > Peronosporales > Peronosporaceae > Phytophthora > Phytophthora kernoviae. Next base: position 44,773 of record VKKV01000291.1, on the reverse strand, counting down.
GAAACATCCTAGCAGTGTTATCGTTAGGTCGACCTAGTTTTATGGTTTGAGGTAAGCTATCTTTGCATGCCATGCATGTGCTTAATCTTCTAAAGTAGTTACAGCAAATTGTGGTCAGCAATACAGTTTCTGTTGCTACAGCGAGTTGATAGTTTCGCGTGTATGCCAAACGTCTTTTGGCCCCTTAATGTTGAAGTAGGTGGTACATTCTCAAGCGCGATTAACTTCGTTCTGTTCTATAAAGAAAATACGATGCTACTACGATAGTGTATGTACAGGACTTTCGGTGTGGCTGAACTCAAGCCCCCCATTCATTATTTTAATGAAGTGAAACTTTAAATCACTATATAGAAAGGAGAAGCCCGGTTGGCTAACGAATTATTGAATCTCATTTTGACCGTTTTTTAGGATTTTAGCCCAACTTTGCGTCCCAGAGGATTCAATACATCTAGTTCTCTACTGTGCTCTCCACTGAGCTAGCGTCGCGATACCAGCCAGCACTAATTCGGGTTGCCAATGGCTAACAATGCTACTACTGATGCGACAGTAGTGCTCTCAAGGTTGATCTTGACGTATTAAAAATTGTGGGATGACCAGCGAAGGCACTTCTTTAGGCAGGAATTAATAAACTCCTAACAGCAAATGACGTAAATGGTATCTTACAGTGTATGTTATGGACACGCTAAGTCTCAATTTCGTCTCTTTTAAAAGCGTTGCTTCTGTTGTGCGCCTCTGTCTACAGGTAGTTGGAGTCCACCCACCATTCAGATGCGTAACCCTCACCCAGGATCGTCGTGATGTTCACAGCTTCATCCAGTTGTCCGCTGAAAGCAGCCCTCTGGCCGAGGGTTGCGCCAAGGCCGCTGTTGTTGAACTCCTTGTAGTAAATATTGTCCGTACTGGAGACATTGTCCCAGGGTTTCCAGCCTTTGGGGTTGATGACGTCGCTGAGCTCACTGTTCTGCCAAACGACACGGGAGTAGGTCCGCCACGGGCGGCCAAGGTAGTTCGTCCCATTTTTGGCGTTACCGAACACGTTGGCGCGGTTAAACACGTACCAGGACGGGTTGGACTCGTCTGCACGACCATTGGCGGTGATATAGCCTTTACCAAGCACCTCAATATCGCAGGACTCGAACCACGCCGTCGCATAGAGGCCGAAGATGAAGTCGACCGCGCCGTTAATGTACGACCGAGCAAAGAGCTCGCGGCCCTTGTTGGCAAGTATAGTGTCCTGATAGCCAGTGAAGTTACAGGCGTAGAAGCCGTAGTCAGTCGCATCGACATTGATAGCCAGTGCTTGGCTGCCTGTGCCGTTGAAGGCGGCCGTGTTGGCGACGTTAAGGTTGTACACTTTGACCCTTTCCGACTTGAAGCGCATCGTGCTGGTCAGATCATTGCGACCGTCTGTCACTTCGGGTGGGATGTCTCTCTGCGCCTTGTTGTGGGTGATAGTCACTTCATTGCCAGTGTACGACATCGCGTCGCACGTGTAGCCCTGAAGCACGAGCGGACCCACCATCGGCGTAATGAGCACCTGCTCGTGGTAGATGCCCGGGAGCACGAAGATGGTCTGCTCCGCAGTCGTGTTTGGATCGAGGCTCGCCACACCCGCTGACATATTCCAGAAGCTACCGTTGTACGCACCCGTGGCGTCGACGACGATGGCGCCTGCAGGGGGCACAACCCGCGCGTTAGGTCCACTGCACGCATCAATAGCTACGACGACAGCGCTCGTGGCGAGGCTGGCAAGCGCCACAAGTGGTAACACAGAAGTGTGCATTGCGCGTTGGGTAGAGTTGGGTGGCGAGGAGAATATCGCAAAATAGTTCAGCAACGGCTTGGTTGTTGTACCCGTTCACGTTGATGTTTACCTGTTTGTCATATGAGCAAAACAACACTACGATAGGCGCCAGGATAGTAATTCGCGCTGGTGTAGCATCGCTGGGTATTAGTTTGTTTTTGTACCTTTACGTCATTATCGATTCAATTCGGTGAGCATAAAATAAAATTTAGAGAAGAGAGAGAGAGAGTACCCGGCGCATGCAAATGTTAGACCTACACACGTAGAGAAGACTGCTCGCGTAACGCGTTCAGAATACAATAAAATAAAACTCAATGTTCTATGCTGTGTGTAGTTGTCTCGCTGGCTGAGAGACGTCGTCGACATCTCGAGTGACGAGGCCAAAGTACTGTGTCACTTGTGGTTGCTCGCAGTTACTTAATGCAGCGCGATGTAGTTCTGTTTTGTTTTTTAAACGAAATTGAACAAGAAGCCGAAAGCCCAAGTACAATACGTATTACTGGTATCTTCAATTCGATCATAAACGAGACCAGGAGATACTTTTTCGTGCTAACGTTGCTCCATGCTGCGCTAGCTCAAGCCTATTTGTACCTCTTGTATTCATTGCACACTTCACCGCGTTGTCTTCTAATAACTTCCCACCATAGAGTGTTGACAAGAGGAGTTTGTCGTACTTAAACTAGGTATTTCACTGATCACGTTACGGGCACTGTACGTCACCTTTGGATAGGCAGTCTTCAATAGGCTATCCTAGATAGGACAGCATTATTCAGTACGTTGGCATTTTACTGTACTAGTACGTGCGTAGAATTGTTCGGTGGCGCGTCGGTTCGATGAGAAAAGTCAAACTGCTGCACATCCGAAGACCGCTGGCGTGCGTATTCGTCACATTCCCGCGAGTGACCGAGCACTTCAAAGATATGAGCTGTTAGGGTAGTATCACCACCACTCCAAACTGTTTCGATTGTGTGGATTAACATTACGCAGCTACCAACGTTAGTAGACAGCAAAACATGACGACCAACTTCGGTGCCTAGACTTGGGGACATTGGTTTGCATGCGTCATATTACTACTCCCACTTGATACGAGCCATGGACAACGCATTCCAACAGGGCGATTTACATTAACGCAGACACTAAAATTTTCGTGACGCAAACTCAAAAGCATCCCGACCAAATGACGTCTAGGCGCGACGACGACGGACAGAGCACTTGTCCGAAGCAGTATCGGTTGACGGTGCACTTGTAGCGGTGGGGGTCGCAGTAGTCGTTGCCGGGGCATCAGTAGTCGTTGCCGGGGCATCAGTCGTCGTTGGCGTGGTCGACTGTGAGCCCGTGGTACTAGGCGTAGAGCCCGATGACGCGTCGGTGCTTGTAGAAGTGGAGGTGGTGGAGCCAGCAGGCGACGTTTCGGTCGTATCGCCCGAAGAAGCCTCAGTACTTGCAGCCGTGGAAGCAGCAGTGCTGGCAGCAGATGCATCAGTAGCACTGGACTTGGTATCTGTAGACGCAGTATCCGTGCTAGCATCTCCAGCAACACTTGTACTCGAGTTCGTCGATGAACCTCCGAGTGTCGCGAACTTGGCAGCAGCTTTAGCGATGGCTGTGGTGAATAGATCGTCTGCATCGTAGATCGTGTAGCCATCGTCCGTCGTACTAAGCGACTTCACGCCGAACTGCCAGTATTGCATATGCGATTTCTTCGAGAACACCTCATCACTCCAGGCCACGTATGTGGCCGAGTCCAGCGGCTTCACGCCATACTCTTCCAGCACAACAGGCTTGCCAGCTTTCGCGCCAGAGGCTGTGTGGTCATCAATCCACTTCACACCCCACGATTTTGCCTCCGCGGTGTCGACACCCCACGAGTCCGGATAAGCGTGATAAGCACCGTAGTCAATGCTGTCAATCGCCAGATTGGCGTCAAAGTCGACACCCGATGGACCCGAGTACAGATACACACTCTTGTCCGTATTCATGAAACCCTCACTTCCGGATGCCACGAGATGGTTCGAGTCCAGCGTCTTGATGTACTACAGAGCAAAAAAACAAACCGGTAAATACACAGCACCATAAGTATAGTCATTGTGTCTGAACTTACCGACGACATCTCCGTTATCCAGTCCGTCAGCGTGGTGGTAGTACATTTGCCGGAATCCTTGATATCTCCAGACCCCGCACAACGGCACTCATTGCACAGTTGCCACGCCATGATCGTCTCCTCATCCGCATAACGGTTGACGAACGTCTTGACGAAGTTCTTGTAGACAGCCTTGATCTTCTCGTCCGTGTAGAAATCATCGTGGTAGGTGCCTCCGAGTTGCTTGACGTACACATCTGCAAACGAAAAATAAAATCAATGGACGTTGCCGTATACCTCTTAAATAACCAAGCCCAACTAACCGATTCCGCCGTAGTCCGACCAGTTGTTCACGAATGGCACCACCAACTTGACGCCCGCAGCTTTGGCCGCCGCAACGACCAAATCAAAGTACCCAAGTCCGTTGTCCCCAGTGTTTACCGTCGCTTTGCCGTTCTCCCACAATTGATAGACAATATTGTATGGCGCATTGCCGGTCGCGTTGAGGTCAGCAAAGCCCCACAAGCGGCAAACGGTCAAGTCATTCTTGGCCATCGTGGTGAAAATCGTATTCAAGTTGGCCTCACTCTACAGAAATACAGTCAGATAACGCTACAGTTCAACTGTCAAATGCAGTCAAACAATTTACCCAAGTGATTTCCGACGCCCAGTAGGCATTCGTGCCAAACACGTAGAACGGTTTGCCATCCACTTGGAACGCCGTATCGGACGTCGTGACAAAGCCAGCATTGGCAGATTGGGTGACAAGAGACGCCAATACAGCTAAAACAGTGGCGAGAAACTTCATGACGATGCGCGTTTTGCTTGGCCTCGTAAATCTGCAAGTGAGTCAGGCGGAGACCATAGAGATCAAGCAGTTCTTGGCAACAGCTTCGTGGCACATGGTAGAGGCTGGTCTCAATTCAGTAGAACCATGTGTCAATACCTGTAAACTAACATAGGACTGGATAGGCAAAATAGATGAAAGTGCACATTTTCATCGATCTGTAAACTTCTTTGTAAGAATTGGTGCTGGCCAGTGTATCGTAATATGTAGGAATAAGGACATAAAGGGGGTCTATAGTAGCAGATGAGCAAGACGACAAGCAGAAGCAGAGCGATTTGCAGGATCGGGCCAGCATGTTTCTTGTTTCCAGCTGGCTGGCTGTGCATGCGCCAGTCAAAAGCGCATTTTCTTCTTGTTGGTGAATAAATGAAGGATGGCGTTGAAAGGTGGGCTGCCTTCATCCAGTATTAGTGACATTGTGGACCACTTCTGTTGCCCACGAACGCTTCTGCTTGCTTGAAGGGACAATCTCTACTACGTATACGTAGAATTGCTTGAGATCTGTCAACGCAATCTCTTGGCGCCGCGGTTCATATCGGTACTGGTACGCCACCCGAACTGTAGATGCTGGTATCGCTTCAACTGCTCTGGCCGTTTTTATCTTTCCCTCGACTGCTTCATTTCGAGGCTTGGAATGCAAACCAAACCGACATCGACTAAAAATTGTGCAACGAGGAGCCAAATATTCGTACCGGGACACAGCTTAATTTGAGAAACCCGTCGGCTGCAGCAGTTACCGAGAGAAAATATTGATAGTAGTTCGTTGTAGACTTGGACTGCATCACGATCCGCGACGTCGATTTCGATATGTGTCAAAACCAGCATATGCTCGCTATGCCCGAATGTCCAATCCAACGTATTTGTGTTGTCTCAATAGTGCACGTTTTGGTTGCACGCGGTGCCAGCATAGACAGACCTCGATGCATGACTGAACCTAGCGTTTCTGGTAGCGCGCGTCTCTCTCTCTCTCTCTCTCTCTATTCATCAACACATCACAAGAGTCTCACGTCGGCGCGCGGACGAGAATGGTTCTCGGTACCGGTAGGAAGCTCTTTCCGCAGGAACTCAAGACTAGAGCCTCGCATGACCACAAACAGGGTACAATTAGACCAGCTCGCAGCGAGAGCGACGCAGGCCGTAGCTCCTACCGTCGCCAGAGATTCACCCCGCTGCTCCCTGTAGCTGGTATGGCCATGTCAAGAGGGGCAACCCTGCCGTTATACCCCAGGACACAATGACCAATTCGACTGCAAGGTTCCGTCGGAAGCACAAGCTGCAGAGTGATGACCTCCCACCGGAAGCTGCAGCTCTGAAGCGACGAATTTGGGAGTCGCGTCCGCAACAACTGTACAAGTTCCGTCTTGGCAAGATGAAGCACGTGGTGCAGCCTCCCGTAGAGATCCCCACAGATCTTGCCGACCCGACTCTTTTGACACGAATAGTGTCAGGGAAAGCCATCCCTTTGACCAGGTTCATGTGGCAGCAACAACGTGATCTCTTCAAGATAAAGAGACTACCGAGTCGCATTCGTGAAGGCTGTGCATATTAGCGGCGGATTCCTGCTGGGAAGTCGTAGAGTAGTGTAGCTAAAATAGTTAGTAGTGTGGTCCAATGCTGAAGCACTTGTTGAAGCACAAACGTTTTGTAGCTCGGAACGAATGCGCAAGTGAGCTTGCTCAGAGCAAGCTACACGCGAGTTTCAACCTGAATATACTATGGTTTACAACTCCCAAGTCAAATTCCGATTTTTGATGCGGTGATGTGCAAGTGGATTCGTAGCGGGAAACGGTTGTCTCCGGCTCTTAGTACACCTTACAAACATCAAGTGGATTTCTTTTTTTGAAATGCGCATGCGATACGCAACCTTGTCCCGCGAGACATAGAAGCGATATGAGTGCTCATGCTGTACAAATGCCAAGTCAAAATTGCGGCGGTCGAGCTTCGTATCCGCAGCCCCGAACACCGAGTACAAGCAGTAGACGCCATTTGGCAGGGCTCATGGAATGCACGTTTTTCCATGGTCTGACAACTATTTCTGGTTATGATGGAGACACCCAGTAGCGCACGATAGTGTGGCGACGATATAAAGAGCATTTGTGCAGATAAAGGACGTTTAACTAGGATAATACATATCCTGTTCATTCAGATTTGATCGTATTAATTCTAAATATAAACTGACAGCAACAATATCCTCTGGAACCACGTGTCCAGCAATTTATCCGGATGCTAGGGCTGAGCAATCTGCACATGAGGCGGGAGGGATGGGCTATTTTGGATGCGACAAAGACTTGGATATCCTCCGCTCTGCACCACACGCCAACGCAGCGCTTGCTCCTTGTCATTCTGCAAGTTGCATCAAAGAGCACAAGTCTCTCAAGAAAGAAAACACATTCCACCATTATGGCTATTGGCAAGATTTTTTCCACAAGCCTGCCATGGACGCCGAGGTCCCAAAGCACAAAGGCTTTGCCCTCTTGGGCATCGGCCGCCACCACAAGTCCATTGATGTGACAGTCGAGACTCAATCGTCTCGACGCGTTACTCGCAAACACAAGCGCAACAATGTTGCTCACCCTCAGCCCCTTGAGTGCACGTGCACCGAGGAAGATAAAGCGTCCGTCTACCACCAGTGCCTCAACGACGCCATGAAGCTCAAAGCTCGTCTTCACCCTAAAAACTCCAAGCCAGCCACGCGTTTCCGCCTTGCGGTGATGAAGCGTGTGATTGTCCCCCTGTGACCATCCCCAAGTCCATTGCAGAGCACCGCGGAAGCAAGGATTTCGTTGGCGGTAACCGTGTGCCATTCACGCGAGGCATGTGGGAGACCGAAAAATGCGTCAACAGCTCGTGCTGCGTCGACTCTACATTCTTCCTGTCCTACGCGAGGACAACTGCTTGGAAACATAAAGATCGTCGCCTCTAGATCTCACTTTCAGATAAAATACCATGTACAAAATATCAATATCAAAACAATTTCCCAAAGTCATACAAAGTCTTTCGTGCCTCTTTCCTGTCTGTGCTGTTTTAATATATTTGCGGGCGTTGATGTGAAAATGGTGGCACCATGTCCAATTTTCTTTCCCGTGACGTCCACGCTTGGAGCGCGGTGATGCAACCGCGTGGCTCCGAGTGCTCAAATCCTCTCTGCTAGGTGCACCAAACAACGTCTCCGCAGCATGGAAACGCTCGGCGAGCTTCAACTCGAGCAACTTGAACTCGTGACACAAGCAAGCGACAAAACTGCCTTACCACAACCTGTTGTCCACAAGGCGCATCCAAGCTGAAAATGCTGATGGCACTGGCACCTGGACCAGCAGTCCTGGACCAGGACCCTTGGTGTACCTTTAAGGCTTGCTGAGCATACGACAGGAGCCTGCCAAACTCGAGCGCAGATCCATTCATCAGGAACCGAATCGATCTACCCACGCCAATGCGAAAATGGCTGGCGCCATTCTTGTGCGACAAAAGGGGAGCTCAGCACTGCATCCTTGCATATCCCGCTCAAATCGGCCAACGGCTCTCACTACAGTCTGATACTTTACAACAGAAAGCGCCACCTGCCAACTGTGAATGTCGACCCATTTTCTGGCCACTGGATTGTTCAAAGCCTTTGGCTGCTGCACGAAACAAACAAGGATTGGACTGCCTTGCTCCGTGCCTGCCAGCTGACGCATCTTCACACCGTAGACGAGTCGAAGAACGAGTGGCTGCAGCGACAAAGACGCTCAAAATGTAGTGCAGGACGTCCGCCCCTCCTCGTCTGCACAATTGGATTCGCCTTGAACTGTTTGAACAGCTCGTTCCCTCGCTCATTTTATCCCAGTAGTGATTGTCATGGCGATCGCAAAGCCGATGGCCCACGTGTCGGTCTCGAACCCCGAGGTCTCACACCACAAGCGAGGCCACAGTCTGCTCTTTCTAGCCCACCACGGCGCGTCCGTGGACCTATCGCAACCTCCGGCGGCTTCGCGACAAAGCAAGCACCACCACCATCACCACAGATACCAAGGGGAGCACCGGCACCATGACAAGACCAAAGCTGGCTCGTCTACTCCAGTGTATGACCGCTGTCTGCACGAAGCGAAGAAGCTCAAGACGCGTATCCTCATCGAACATCGCGAACGACCCACGCGCTTCCGACTAAGCGTCATGAAGCGAGTCGTCATTCCGCCCGTCAGTATTCCAAAGATTATCGCACAAAGGCGAGGAAATCGCGACGTCGTGTCAGGCAAGAGCGTGCCATTCACAAGGGCGATGTGGGAGGCTCAGAAGCAGACGTACAGCAAGTCACACGGCCTGCCAGTCATCTTCGAACATCTCAGCTTGTAGCCACAGCGCTACCGACAAATAGATCACTAGCTGTAAACACCACGTAGACACTCCTAATTTATCGATAATTACTGTATCCAGGATATTGCGCTAGACCCGCAGCACTTCCGCACTTTTATCGCTTTGGCTTGATCTTCTGATACAGTATGATCTCAATATCCACGTAAAACTTCCATGTTGATTCCTCGGCATAGTGTGAAACTCTCAGTCGAACTTGGTCGTAGATTAAAGTGGCGTTCCGCTCTTGCTCCATCATTGAACTTGCACATGCTTCGTCAAACGAGTTGCATTGAAGTCGTGAAATCAGAGACTCCACATTGACAGCAACCTATAAATGAAGAGGATATTAGTATCAGTCTTACTTGAGCCCATTCGCCTCCGGAGCACCGTTATCCGGCGGCGACGTTTGTGGTGTGGCTCTCTATCCGACGGCGCGCCTGCACGATCAGGAAGGGACGCTGAAAACGGTCTCCGTCATTTCACATTTAGAGACGCAGTCCACGAAGATGACAGAGGCGATATTGGCCAGTGTAGCTGTGGTGGGTCGTCAGCACGACGCGATCGGAGCGCTCAAACACGTCGAGCGCTGCATCAGTGAGTACGTGGACTATTCGACGTGCTGGACCGCTTCTAAAGCTGCTGCTGGCGGGCACATCAAGCTGCTCCGAAAGCTCTATGCTGCTGCAGAGAATGATAAGGACAAGAGCGGGTTTTCGACCCGTGAAGTGGAGATTTCATTAGAAGTGGCAGCGCAGAATGGTCACCTTGAAGTCGTCAAGTTTCTGCATATCAATTTCCCTGATCGTGGTAAAACTTGGGCTTTGGAGTTTGCAGCAACGAACGGCCACCTCGCAGTGCTGACGTGGCTGCACGAACATGGTGGTGATAAGGATCGCTTCACGATGTCTGCATTCGACGATGCTGCTGAAAACGGACATTTGGAGGTGGTCAAGTGGCTACATTCTAACCGGTCGGAAGGCTGCACGACGCGTGCGATGGATTGCGCAGCACGCAGTGGGAGACTGAACATTGTACAGTGGCTGGATACTCACAGGCGAGAAGGCTGTACGACACAGGCGATGGACTGGGCAGCACAAGCAGGGCATTTGGAGGTGGTCCAGTGGTTGCATGAGAACCGAAATGAGGGCTGCTCCACCATGGCAATCGACAGTGCTGCATCCAACGGCCATCTCCATCTGGTTCGTTGGCTTCACACACATTGCCACATGGCGTGCTCTTGCCATGGTCACTCGATGGCCGAGGAACGAGGTCACCATCACATTCTCGAATGGATCAGACCCGCAGTTAGCCATTGAGCGCTGAGAGGCGGAGAGGAACTGCATTCTATACATGTTAACATGCTGTGTACAATGCTCGTAATAAAAATATAGTTTGCTGTCGTAAGCAAGAGTCTTCGTCGAAAGCTCCAATTGAACCATGAAGACGGCCCGGTTGACAAGCAGAACTACTCGACCATGGTGAAGTATCGAGAGACTACAGCGTGACTAAAGGCATACTTCTGGAAGTCACACCGATTCTCCATGGAAGTGGACGACAAGATCACAAATAAACGAGTGCTCAATGCACGAAAACGACAACCATTTCGACGCTACTGGCGCAGAATCAGCAAACAACTTCGACCCATGGTGGAAAACTTGAAAGAACGTCGAGATGCTTCAGAGTGGGTAATGGCGACGCAGGATCAAAGACCTAAAGAACTCTGGGCTGGACAGCGGTCCCTCGCCGACTTCCAAGTGTAGACGATGTGCCGAGTTGCTTTGGGACAGCTCAATTTGTACGACGAAGGACGAAAACAAGATTCTCGTTGCCGTTTGACGCCTCAGTGCACAGAAAGAAGGAAACGCTAGAGCACTCATTCTGGAGGTGTCCAAGGGCACGAGCGGTCTGGAGCAAGCTGGTAGCGCACTGAATAGGTATGACGTTGCGTGGTTAATTGCAATTTGCGAAGTGAATTCAATTGAGCAAGACGCTTAACTGTCTACTTGTCCTTTCCTCATGGAGGACCTGCCAGCGTCCGCCAGCTCTGCAGGCATCAATGGTTGGTGCTCCTTCTTGATTATGTAGTGCCGCTTGTTGATGCGGTCTATCGGTGCCGGTTGCTGCGCAGGTAGTGTAGTGGTGGTGCATGGTACTAATCCCCCCTCAAAGACGATAACTACACTTTTAGGAAACATTCGGTTAACCTCTCAAGTTACACGTTCTGAGCACATGCAGCCATGGACTACCTCTGACACCCAACTTCAACGGCAACTAGTACAGATTGTACCCATCATATAGAACCGGCCATAACTTCGCAACCAGCGACCTGTTGAACCTCAAAAATTTACTGCATTTTTCCCTCTCCATGTTTCATTACATACTTGGCTACCAAGGTTGGAATATCATGTTGGATTGAGTGGGCTGGTTCCCAGGAGTTCTCGATACTTTGGAGGCCACGTCAGGCCACCACCAGCAGCAGCAGTTCGCCTGACGTCTTGTTAAATCGGTGCAATACGACCTCTTAGACTTCAAGTACAATGATTTGAAGAGAGACACGCTTGCGAATATCAGCGGCCACCTCAAGATTTCCGCTGTGATAGAACTAGAGCCGCAATCTATGAACGCCATACTCAGCCCCAGTGAGCAGGTGGCGGATGAAAAACGAGTGTGAAAGGGCCTTGGCAACCTGGAACGAGCTGACCCAGTGCACGAACAACTTGCTGCCTCGTAGGCACTGGTACACGCGAGACCACAGAATGTAGTATCCCTCCAAAAATGTGCACACTGTTCCCTTGGAACGAGTCATAGCAGCCATGCGGCGCTGCTTCCGATGACTGCACACAGCGCGATGGAGGCCTTGCAAGTGTCGACGCAACTTTGTCGATGGTCTCCCAGAAGTTGTCCTTGTTCAGCGGCAACGTCCGCGGCATTCAATCGCATGTTATCACCACAACACCCAGCACAGATTGCGTAGGAAGGCCTATCAAGAGCTCCACAGGGGTGCAGTTGCAGAGCGAGAGTACCAGGTTGCGGTTCAGGTTAGCTTGCACAAGTGGTAGGAGGTGGACCCAGTTCCGGGTGTCTAGTTGGCTCTCAAGTAGCAGTCCCTTCAACACTTGCAGTATGTAACGGCTCATTCTTTCTACCATGCCATTTATCCATGGTGAAACAGGGTGGACAACCACTCTGTTTCTAGCATACACTGTATGCGTGTATGAGGAAGCGTAAGTCTTTACTTAGATTTACTATAGAAATACACGACAACGTGTATTTCTAATACAAAGCAAAACACTATTTAGGTAGAAAATTGAAAACTGTATTTATGTTGGCCCGCCGCGTGGCCTCTTAGTAGACCTAGCTAAAAGAATATCTGATTGCATGGTGAGGGCTATGGTTGGCCCTCACGTGTTGCACCTATATGCATGCGCCTTATTGGTCGAAAGGTACCTCTTTCTACCAATAGTAGCGTCCTAAGCGCCCGCCACTAATAACCAATCAGTGGCGGCTCGGAATGATTGTAATCCTGTGTGTGGTCCACACACACATGCAGCCTGCTTCATATGTATACAGCTTATCCGCAATCCCTGTCGGATAGCTATACATATACATATGTATACTTGTGTAGCCCTGCTACACATGGGGTATATACCAGAACGAATATGTGAGCTACACCAAGCCTCTTAGCGAGAGCCTTCATCATTTGACTCCTAAAGTGCGATCCGTTGTCAGATATCCGCATAGCTGGCATGCCAAACCACTTATGCCAGTCTGACAGAGCCTCCGCAGTTGTCTGGCTGTCGGCTAAGTCAGCAGGCATCAGCTCACAGTAATGAGCGCAACTCATCTTTCAGGACGAGGACGTACTTAGCATCACCGTAGCTTTTACTTAGATACAAATAGTCTATTTGCATGCACTTAGTGCAACTAGCCACTGCTCGATCAACCATCCAGTCATACTGGATCAGTGTGTCGCCCTTAACGTGCTTGCACAGCAGACAGTTGTTCATAAAGCGAATTATTTCCTGTTGAGTGTTTGCCAATGCAAAATGGCGGTCCAAAAGTTCCACCATCACGTGTACGCCACAGTGGCCCTGTGCACTAAAATGAGCGATCACGAACAGGCGCTTCATATCATCCTCTGCTTTAGCTGGTATCCATAGCTTGCTATCAACTACGATCGCATCTACGACAGTCGTAGCAACTGCTGGTACGTTGTTGTGGTGCTTTCGTTGAGCGTCCAAAAGCTCAGCCCAAATGGGCCACGTAAACTGTCCGCCCTGCAACGGACGTACCTCAGATAGTGTCTGCACAAATCTCAAAGTCAGTAAGCGTCATATCACCGATGATAGCAGCTGGCTGCCCCCAGCGAGACACAATGTCCACCAGCAGGTTATTCTCGCCTGCGATGTGGTAAATCACATACCAACAGCTTACCAACTTCAGCACCCAGCGTTGCAGCTTCTCTTTCATGTGATGATTTACTTCTTTGTCAGGCAAGAAAAGCAGAATGAAGTTTGAGTGGTCGCAGTAGATATAAAATCTTTCTCCCTCGTCAACATGTAGTCAAGGTCATTGGACGCCTCAACTTTAGGATATCCTCCCTTCTCCACGATTGACCAGTTCAGTTAAGCATTCTCGAACAGGTCACTACGGCAGATAAGAAGCTCGTAGGATTGCTGCTCGACAGGAACGCCTTCCTGTCAGTGATAGATTTGTGTGGTCACAATGGAGTAGTCCGTGAGTGATGCATCACTGAACATGCACACCGTCGCTACTTTGTCAGGAAAAATAAGTTTGCAGGACCACTCCGCCATTTCTAAGGTAGTTTGGAATGCCGTCTGCTCGTCGCCCGTCCAATCGAGTTTGGCACGACTGAGCTAGGGTTTGCGGTACCATCGCTTTCGTATCATCTGCTCAAGCATTTCCTGCAGAGGTATCACCGTCCGAGAAAAATCCTGATCACAACGAAGATGGTGAACCCTAACATCTCGTTGTTGGGGTGTCGCTACAGAGGCGACGGCTACACGTTTCCAGCACACTGCAAGTGATCACAAGCAGTATGGGTGACGTTGAAGGTATGGTGATGCGTGGATGCAGGCGGCAAGGAAGCCACCACTGCAAGTGTAACGGGTCAAGTGAGTGTCTGTCACTAGAGTACATGTAGCGATGAGGAAGCTGCAAGAGGACTCACAATACTGAGACCAAGTAATAAATCTAGAGTAAAATCAACTCTGTTTTAGTTTAGGGCCAGGGTGGCTGCCTCTGACCTCATATGAACCACTCAGATGCAGGCCTGAACCTGATTGGGTAAAATGGGCATGGCTCCCTACTTTCAGCCAATCTGGGAATGACACTTCAGCACATGCTAGCCGTGTGCTAAACTACCTACTTATGTAAATCGTTGTAAACAAAACTACCTACTTATGTAACTGGGGAGGGCCCATTACAGCAAGCAAAATATGGTGTTTGGTGCTGTGCATCAGCCACAGTGAAGTGTGGCGAAGGACTTCCAAGAAGGTAACAGATACGCATGCATAGGAGCAGGCTAGACATTGTCGAAGACGAACAAGAACTTGCTGGTATATTTAAGTCCCCACTTTCCAATATACGTTCAACTTCCGAAGTGATCTTCGAGTCGTGTCGAGCCCTACATACCTGCAAGAAGCACTATTAAATCCACTTGCATTTTCAATCACAGATGAATTACGTTCTGAAGGAGCTCATGTTTCGTAGTGTCCTAGTGTGGATCGATGATGTCCTACTCTACACCCAGACGCCTGGAGCTTTCGTGGAGAGTTTGGAGTAATTTTTATTCTCTATTCTGGGCCACCACAAGCTGAAGTTAAATGCCAAAAGTGCAAGCTGTTTGCCCAGCGTGTTAAGTGGTGTGATAAGGTGATCGATGGTGAAGGTATTGTTCATGATCCCAAGCAGCTTGCTGCCCTGCAGAAGATGCCGCTACCACCCACTGGAGCTGCTCTTCAGCATTTCCTTTGTACTTTGAATTGGCTACGAAATTCCATGAACGAAGTCACTTGCACCTTGGGGCACATGTGTGACAGGGCTATACAGCACCTTGCACAGATGAAGTGCTTGGAGTCTACAAACTCCTAGTGAATGACAGTTCACTCGATTCCTGGTCTTAAGGGAACGGTTGCAGATTAAGTAGCAAAATTAAACCTGAATATATTTATAGTTAAGGTTAGTTTGGTATGCAATACAAACTTCGAGTTAACTATACTGAATCTAGATCAATGTAGAATGGTTGGTTCTAGAGGTCAGTGATATGTGACACATTAGTTTGTGTGATACGTCAGCTTATGTAATACACCAGTTTGTGTGACACACATCATGGGTACATGTTGTATGGTCTCTAACCAGGACCCATTGGTCCGGAAGAGTGACACGCGTCACTCTTCATGTAACTAAAAGACTAAAATGCTATTTTTGCATCACTGTAACGGCAAATGCCATTTATTCCAATCTCTAATTGTCCATCCAAAATCCCATATTATTTTCAGCGGTTCTTGTCGACATCGATTCTAAATTAACTAAGACTCTGCGCTGCAGCTGGTACGTGTAGCTGCGTCGAGATTTGGATCCCTTAGCAGACACTGAATTAATGCTAGCACTATCAAACTTATTGAAATCGCTACCACACTCACTTTTCTCCATACTATAAAGCTCTACACGCTCAAAATCAAAGAAACAGACCATTGAACAGAAATATCCAGATAACAAAGCTTCTAAACCATACATGTGTAGGCTCTCATTCGAGCACACATGATGAGCAACATCTCCACACACACAGCAAATTCTAGCCTCTTGAGGGACGCAGCACACAGGGAAACGGCACGCCATCCCTGACCGAATTTCCTCAAACTAAAATGAAATGAAAAAGGTTGAGATACTGGGACCAGGTGTTAAGTGCATCCTTGTTTGTCGATATGATGGTCAGCGGTGTCTATTTAACTATAGTAATTAAATCTCTGAAATATCTCGAGTCACCGCACGATGGGTGGTTCTTGCCGCCTTCGTACAGCCTGTCACGGCAGGCAGACTTGATCTTGTCGCCTTTACTTCCATGTACTCGAAACTATTCAAAACCTGGCGTATTCAAATACCGTGCATCTTTGTCTCAGGTCGTTTGGAGTCGCGTAGCGCTGCTGTTCTCAATTGTCTCATCGTCCCTTTTCCATATGGCTTGCTGACTTTGTTCCGCTGTGATTTCCTCATGACTCGGTTCCGTTGCATCCAAAGGCCAGCCGTAGCAATACTGCAGTACGCCCACCATATTCGTCGTGCCACTTCAATGTAGCCCACATTGAACTCTCCATACCGCTGCGTACTGTGATCCAGTAGCTGGTAGCTAATTTGTAGTGATACTCATGCTGCGACGAAGTACTGGTATTCGTCAAGGTGATCCTGTGTCGCGGAGTTGCCTATTCAGTGCGCTACCAGCTTGCTCCAGACCGCTCGTGCCCTTGGACACCTCCAGAATGAGTGCTCTAGCGTTTCCTTCTTTTCTGTGCACTGAGGCGTCAAACGGCAACGAGAATCTTGTTTTCGTCCTTCGTCGTACAAATTGAGCTGTCCCAAAGCAACTCGGCACATCGTCTACACTTGGAAGTCGGCGAGGGACCGCTGTCCAGCCCAGAGTTCTTTAGGTCTTTGATCCTGCGTCGCCATTACCCACTCTGAAGCATCTCGACGTTCTTTCAAGTTTTCCACCATGGGTCGAAGTTGTTTGCTGATTCTGCGCCAGTAGCGTCGAAATGGTTGTCGTTTTCGTGCATTGAGCACTCGTTTATTTGTGATCTTGTCGTCCACTTCCATGGAGAATCGGTGTGACTTCCAGAAGTATGCCTTTAGTCACGCTGTAGTCTCTCGATACTTCACCATGGTCGAGTAGTTCTCTGTTTCCAGTAACGTCTCCGAGTTGCCAGTTGACTTCGCCAGGTGCTTGGAGGAGCCCTATCGTCCCAGAGGGTGCCGGAGTGAAACAATGACCCCTTTCTTGCCGAACTGCTGTCTTACCTTGATCGGGGTCGCAATCAGAATCGCTAGAAACCACTGGCGAAGTTTATCCAGCGAATGGTGGTCCTCTTGTCCTCTGACCTTGGATTTTTCACCTTGTATAGCTCCTGGTCGATGCATTGAATGAAGCTGCTCGAGGCTACATGGCTGAATTCGTGGAAAATCCTTCCTCTTGAGTACTTCTCCTTGAAGTCCACAGATCCAGGGGTTGGCCACCTACGAGAACGTTTTCCAAAAACTTGCTATATGGCCTGAGACTGCATCTAGTATAGGGAATGATCTTCCAGCCGTCAGTATTTTATCCGTATCTTCCTCGTTCCATCAGTTAAATTACGTCCTATAGCCCTTGGAACGTCTCCATGCTCTGTTGTTGCTCTTTATGCCCGTCATCAAGTGACATCCATCTGCCATTCCGGGGTTTGTAGACGTTTTTTGGGGGAAGGGGGTAATGATCTGCACATGCAAGACCGGCACAACGAACATCTTCTGATGAGTCCTAACGTATGAGATTGGAAGCCATCATCTTCATGTTTCAGCCAGTGCCCAGAGAACACCCCAAGAAGTAGAATACGAACAGCAGAAACATGAAGCAATAATCAATCGATCATTCTGTTGCTTACCTCAAAGCACACAAACAATTTCCGAAACCTTATAAAAGGGGCTCGGAGGAGCGGTGCTTTCGGATTTGACGCCTAGTCAACAGCCGGAAATGGGTTGTATATTTAGCGTATTGATTGTTAACGCCACCACCAAACCTCCTGCTTTATGCGAAGCGTGTTGAATTATGTACAGATCAGGAGTGTTTGTTGATGACCATCTAGCTGAGACTGGTAATTTTGCCATTTGTATATTTTTGTGAGGATAACTGAACCTTTTTTGCCAGGACGGGGTGAAAATAAATTAAATGAAATGCTGAGTGTTTTATTTACTATAAACTTCCTCTAACTGAATCGCTCGTTCAAGAATTGAAAAACCATGCCATCCCTCCTCCGCTCCAAACTCCAGATTGCGGCACACAGTTAAGCTATGGTGTTGCTAAACACTTTGAACGCGAACGCATCTGTTGTGTCGCCTCCAAAGGAAATGTAGAAGTAAGTATATTTTGAACGCTTAGTTAACTCGTCCTATATACTATTCGTTCATATGCATGGAACATCGTCAGCTGCGCAATCACTAGATCTTGCTCCAGCGGTCTTCCGTGGAAATTCGCTCGTGAGGTACTGGCGTTGTTGGCTTCCGACACCTGCAACGCTGTACACTGTAGCTGCCGCTACAACAGCATCCCATGATAATAGTTGATCGGTATACTCAAAAGTTGATCCGCCTCATTTCCGAATCCGAACTGCAGCACACAAGCCCAACTGCGCACTCCTGGTCTCCAACATGGCGGTTCTTATTGACCGCCCCAGAACAGGCGCCAAACCAGGCATCCGTCTGTTCTTCGTCCTGTTGATAGCCGCGTCAATTTTTTTCGCAAGTAGTGACGCTGTCAAGCCAGCCACGGATTTTGACCAAACCAAGTTAGAAAACCTCGTACGACAAAGCGCAGGCACTTGCTATCACCTCGGTCGGCGGTGCTAGCACTCGCTCTCTTAGAAGCACCAAAACGAACGACGCGATTGAAGATGAAGAGAGACAAGGGGTTTTAAGAGCACCGAATGAGAGGCTTGTCAAATGGTTGGGGAAGATGAAAGAACCGGACGACGTCAGGGACGCACTGAGAATCTCACTACTCACCAACAAGAATGATCCGCGATACCAACTGTACAGGAGATATGTGATGGTGTACCTGAGAGCACTTGGTGGGCCTTCTAAGAAGAAGTGGTGGAACTTAAGGATTATGTTTAAATCCCTTTCCAAAACAAAATCCAAACCCACGCCCAAGCTCAAAGCAATCACTAACTAGAGAGTAGGGGTACTTGATCGCGACGTCACGGAAACAACCTGGGTAGATGCCATATTCACGACCATGAGCACTAGAGATCTTCTATCAAGTAGAGAATGACGTTGCAAGTCGTCGTATACTCCTAGTTATAAAATACTTGCACCATATATACTTCCAGTTTTGCAGTTTTGGGACAACTATCATAGCTTTACAATTAATACCATTTGTTTGGCTCCAGCACTGTTCTAAACAAAATTGCAATTGGATGTATCGTTCTGGGTATGAAACAATCGCGATCTTGTAATTGTTCCCACAGACTACATAACCGACCCTAAAATCAACACAACTGCAAGGCCACTCACTGGGCATCAAACTTTCATACGCTTCGCAAGATTTCGAATTGCTTTTATCCCATCAATAAATAAAACAGATTTTGCATTGGGAATTTTCATCCGCGTTGGGTATGATACGCGCCCTGTCAACTATGTCGATGCTTTGGCAGCATGTTTACTACTACTGGGTCTCCGAAATCAATTGGGTAGGTGACGCCGGTATGATGTTCTTCACCTGTGACTAACCTGAACAATTGTGGTTCATACAGAGCGAGACCAATCTATCCATCATGTTTACGTCGATGGCTGATAATGACCTCACGGTCTGCCGTACCATGGGATTTGCCGACTTGACTTCGGTCAGGACTGCCCTCTGGAACATCGTGTACCAGTTGTGGGAAAATGGCATCGCCACCATCAACACGGAAGACAACGGTCTCGGGTACTTCGACAGGGTCATTGCAGCAGCTAAAGTCGCTGGCGTCAAGCTCGTCGTGCCACTGGTGAACAATTGGTCGGACCCTGCACCATGACCACCATCAACAGCTGGATGACTGAGATGTCGGCGGTAAGTGGCACAATCTCCTGGCTATTGCAATAATTGTGTCTCGGAGCTTATATATTCACTCTGCTGCAGTACATCAAAAGCCTGGACTCGAACCATCTCGTGGCATCCGGAAGTGAGGGTTTCATGAATACGGACAAGAGTGTGTATCTGTACTCGGGTCCATCGGGTGTCGACTTTGACGCCAATCTGGCGATTGACAGCATTGACTACGGTGCTTATCACGCTTATCCGGACTCGTGGGGTGTCGACACCGCGGAGGCAAAATCGTGGGGTGTGAAGTGGATTGATGACCACACAGCCTCTGGCGCGAAAGCTGGCAAGCCTGTTGTGCTGGAAGAGTATGGCGTGAAGCCGCTGGACTCGGCCACATACGTGGCCTGGAGTGATGAGGTGTTCTCGAAGAAATCGCATATGCAATACTGGCAGTTCGGCGTGAAGTCGCTTAGTACGACGGACGATGGCTACACGATCTACGATGCAGACGATCTATTCACCACAGCCATCGCTAAAGCTGCTGCCAAGTTCGCGACACTCGGAGGTTCATCGACGAACTCGAGTACAAGTGTTGCTGGAGATGCTAGCACGGATACTGCGTCTACAGATACCAAGTCCAGTGCTACTGATGCATCTGCTGCCAGCACTGCTGCTTCCACGGCTGCAAGTACTGAGGCTTCTTCGGGCGATACGACCGAAACGTCGCCTGCTGGCTCCACCACCTCCACTTCTACAAGCACCGACGCGTCATCGGGCTCTACGCCTAGTACCACGGGCTCACAGTCGACCACGCCAACGACGACTGATGCCCCGGCAACGACTACTGATGCCCCGGCAACGACTACTGCGACCCCCACCGCTACAAGTGCACCGTCAACCGATACTGCTTCGGACAAGTGCTCTGTCCGTCGTCGTCGCGCCTAGACGTCATTTGGTCGGGATGCTTTTGAGTTTGCGTCACGAAAATTTTAGTGTCTGCGTTAATGTAAATCGCCCTGTTGGAATGCGTTGTCCATGGCTCGTATCAAGTGGGAGTAGTAATATGACGCATGCAAACCAATGTCCCCAAGTCTAGGCACCGAAGTTGGTCGTCATGTTTTGCTGTCTACTAACGTTGGTAGCTGCGTAATGTTAATCCACACAATCGAAACAGTTTGGAGTGGTGGTGATACTACCCTAAC
The DNA here is from genome assembly GCA_008080845.1 of Phytophthora kernoviae. Taxonomy (NCBI): domain Eukaryota; phylum Oomycota; class Peronosporomycetes; order Peronosporales; family Peronosporaceae; genus Phytophthora; species Phytophthora kernoviae. Next base: position 23,716 of record VKKV01000291.1, on the reverse strand, counting down.
AGCTCATATCTTTGAAGTGCTCGGTCACTCGCGGGAATGTGACGAATACGCACGCCAGCGGTCTTCGGATGTGCAGCAGTTTGACTTTTCTCATCGAACCGACGCGCCACTGAACAATTCTACGCGCTTAAAATAAAGTTGATCTAGATAGATAGATAGATAGATAGATAGATAGATAGATAGATAGATAGATAGATAGATAGATAGATAGATAGATAGAGAGAGAGAGAGAGTACCCGGCGCATGCAAATGTTAGACCTACACACGTAGAAGACTGCTCGCGTAACGCGTTCAGAATACAATAAAATAAAACTCAATGTTCTATGCTGTGTGTAGTTGTCTCGCTGGCTGAGACGTCGTCGACATCTCGAGTGACGAGGCCAAAGTACTGTGTCACTTGTGGTTGCTCGCAGTTACTTAATGCAGCGCGATGTAGTTCTGTTTTGTTTTTAAACGAAATTGAACAAGAAGCCGAAAGCCCAAGTACAATACGTATTACTGGTATCTTCAATTCGATCATAAACGAGACCAGGAGATACTTTTCGTGCTAACGTTGCTCCATGCTGCGCTAGCTCAAGCCTATTTGTACCTCTTGTATTCATTGCACACTTCACCGCGTTGTCTTCTAATAACTTCCCACCATAGAGTGTTGTTAAGGAAGCACTTGTGAAGTTGGTGGCAAATGCCGAAGTGAATGTATTTATCGTTTAGCTTTACTTCCTAAGCCACACAGCCAGCCAAGATGGTTGGTGTGCAATAGTCATTCGGTTCAGCCTGGGTTGTCCAACGCAGTCCTTAACCGCCCATTGGCAGTGCCTCTCCAACACTCCCACTCACTGCTAATGCAGGACCATTTTGGCTTGCACGCCACTTGCAAAGCTCAGGTATTTCAATGTCTTTGTCCGAGAGCCTTTGTCAACATGTCAGCCAACTGGTGCTTGGTGTCAACGTAGTCCACCTTGATCGTCATCCGTTCCACATTCTCACGTATGAAATGATGGCGTATGTCGATATGCTTGGTCCTCGCATGATAACCGGCGTTGCTTGCCAGTGCGATCGCTCCTTGATTATTCTCCCAGATCTGCGTTGCTCCCACTTGCTCTAGACCCAGGTCCTTCAGCATCGCTCATGTCCATAGTACATCTTGTGTGCATAGGCTCAAGGCCATGTATTCCGCCTCAGCCGAGCTGAGGGCAACCGTCCTTTGATACTTAGACTTGAATACCACTGGGCGTTCCCCATCATCACCATGACACCTGAGACAGAGCGTCTATCGTCGATATTACTTCCCCAATCGGCGTCCGTGAATGCCTCGGCAATCACGTCTCCTGTGCCACCTTGGTACACAATACCATGCTCACGAGTTGACTTCAGGTATCTCAACACGCGAATAGCTGCCTTCCAGTGCTGCAGCCCTGGATTCTCGAGAAAACGAAAGTTGGGTCACCACGTACGCGATATCCGGGCGTGTGCACGTTGTGATGTAGAGTAGACACCCGATCAGAGAACGATACGGTCTAGATGCCATCTCAGATCTTTCCTCATTGGTGGTTGGCGATTGCATCTTCGACAACCTCAGATTCGACGCACATGGATTGTCCACTAGTTTAGAGTTCTGCTGGTTAAAGCGTTCAACCACGTCGTCAATATATCGTGTTTGCTTGATCATTAACTTTCCAGCAGCTTTATTGTGGTCGATTTCCATTCCCAAGATGAACTTTGCGTCTCCCAGCTCCTCCATCTTAAATGCGTTCTTGAGCGCCTCCTTGACTTCACGAATCTCGCCGCGGGTCTTCGCTGCGATGATCATATCATCCACGTACAAGCACACGTACACGTATCCGTTCCGGTTGCGCCTTACATAGACGCATTGATCTGCTCCACAACTCTTGAAGCCGATCCCCACGAACACACGGTGGATGGTCTTGTTCCAGGCACTGGCAGCTTGTTTCAACCTGTAAATAGCCTTATCCAACTTGCACATCATGCCTTTAGCGTTCTCCATACCGTACGGAACTTCCATGTAGACGCGTTCTACTAAAATGCTGTTCAAAAATGCTGTGTCCGTGTCTAGCTGTTCCATCGTATACGCCGCTGCCACACATACTGCCAACACAACCCGGATTGAGTTCATGTTTGCCACCGGTGAATATGTCTCAAAGAAGTCTACACCGAACTTCTGTTTGAACCCTTTAGCGACCAGGCGTGCCTTGTAGCGGACCACGCAACCATTTTCATCACGTTTCTTAGCGAATACCCACCGGCACCCGATCGGACGAATTGCCTTTTCCCGTGAGACCAGCGTCCATGTACCGTTTCGTGCGTGTGAGAGCAATTCCGATCTCATTGCCTCAATCCATTGTGGGGACTCATCGGTAGCCATAGCCTGAGCGTAAGTAGTTGGGAGGTCCACCGTCTCCAATACTTGCGGCGTACGCCAATACAGCTTCAGCGATCAGGCCGTCTTCATCAATCTGAGCCCGCTTTGGTGAAGGCGACCCATCACTACCTTCTGCCTTCTGCTCCTCGTCATGGTCTAGACCATCCTCCAGTAGGAATACTGGATCGCGGGACCGCCTAATCCGATTTGTTTCAGGATGGAATACCAAACGTTCTTCCGACAATGCTTCACGGGCTGGTCGGTACTGTGCCAGCTCAAGATCAATTGGGGCCGGGAGATCAGGTTGCTGCTGTTGCGAAACCACTTGTTGATCGTGTTCCTCATCACCCATTTCCACGTCTTTGCAGGTTCCTCGATGGCGTTCATGGGTTCATCGATGTTCAGTTGGTGCTTCACACTGATAGGAACGTTTGCAACATCATCGTTCTGAGTTACACGTATAACTGTTTCCTGCTCCGTAGATTGCGTGTTGTATATACTTCCCACTTCACGCTCATCCAGTTTCATCGACCGTGATACTTTGATTTTGTCACTGTCAGGTCAAATACACGGTATCCTTTCGTATTCTCTGCGTACCCGAGGAACATGCATCGAAAGCTCTTCGGCTCCAACTTTGTCCTCTTGGCATTGTCAATGTGAGCGTAGCCCTGAGACCCAAATACACGTATATTGTCCATTTGCGGTTTCACCCGAAATCCCAGCTCGTATGGCGTCATGTCTGGGTTCGCTGAGTTTGTTGAGCGATTGATGAGGTACACCGCTGTACTCACCGCTTCTGCCCACCATTGTGTCGACACGCCCTTGTAGTACAGCATACTACGTGCCTTCTCCATAATGGTACGGTTCATGCGTTCTGCCACGCCATTTTGCTGGGGACTGTACGGGACAGTCCGCTGGTGTACAACACCACTTCGCTGGCAAATTTCAGCAACCTTCTTGTTTACGAACTCCGTTCCGTTATCCGACCGCAAACACTTCAAGCGTGTTCCCCACTGATTTTCATATAATGTCTTGAACACTTTCAACTTGCTGGCCACTTCTCCCTTGGTCTTCAGGAAATATGCCACGACATACCTCGAATAGTCGTCAACAAATATCAGGATGTACTTGGCACCTCCCTTTGAAGGTGTCCGCATCGGTCCCATGACATCAGTGTGCACCAGCTCCAGCACATGTGACGTCTTGGTGAGCGATCGGGACGGGAAATGCATCACTGCTTGTTTCCCCTTCATACAGCCACCGCATAGCGTCTTGACTCCTTGGGCCACGATTGGCATACCTGTCGTCGCACGCTGGGTTCTCGTTAAACCCTCAATACTTGGGTGGCCCAAGTGAGCATGCCAAAGCTCCCACTTACTGCCCGCATCCAAATATTGGACGGAGCGGGCTTCCTCCTGCTGATAATCCAGCATGTAAGCCTTTCCGACTCTCTTCCCCAATGCTACAGCACTTGACTTACCCCAAATGATGCATGACATGCGTTGAAATTCAACGCTCATGTCACATTCAGCCAGCTTTCCCACAGAAAGGAGCCTTCGGTCAAGTCTCGGGATATGGAGAACTTCCCGCATTTCGATGCGCTTTCCATCCATTCCCATCAGTCGGACAGACCCCTTTCCAGCAACCCTAAGCTTCTTGCCGTCTGCAATGGTCACTTCGACCGCAGCTCCTAGCGTCTTGTACTCCATAAGGTCGCTCCGATGGGGAGTCATGTGCGCTGTCGCACCGCTGTCGATCAGCCATCCAGCCAATCGTTCTTCTCCGGCTGCGAACACTGCGCCATCGTCGCTATCATCGTTTCTGGCAGTACAGTCCCGCTTCATGTGCCCAACCTGATTGCACTTAAAGCATTTGCCTTTAAATCCACCTCCGTTCTTCCGTGAACTGTGTTTCCTTGGACCAGTCCACTTGCGACCATTGCCTTTTCCGCCTTCGAATCTCCCGGTGATCGCCTTGAATGTCCGTTCCGTGGTCTCCTTCTTGTCGAGCTTCTCGTATTCCTTCAAAAGTTTCTCCTTCACCTCAATTAACGTTACATCTTTAGCGTTCTCGACGATGGACGAGATCAGCTCGTACTCCATGAGGAGGCTACTCAGTAAGATCACGAGCTGTCGCCCCTCATCCAACGGTTCCCCAGCGTCTGTAGACCCACGATGAGCTCTTCGAAATCGTCCAGATGCTTGGCCATTGTCACCCCGCTCTCCATCTTGAATTCGTGCAGTCGGCGTGTCATCGTGACACGGTTATGGAGCGTGGTTCGGTTGTAGAATTCTCGAAGCGTTTCCCACGCTTGCATCGCTCGAGTCGCAGATCGTATCTTCGTCTGGTTGTAATGGGATGACTAAATCCATTACATGAGGTGGTTGTGTGGGACACATCACCTTCTGGGTTCATTGTGGGTAACAGTTATCTGTTATGATAACTGTTAAATAACCGATACCTACATGAACTATTTGTAATAGGCACTCTGGTCTATTACATGGGCAATGTGATCACAGATTGATGTGGTATACACACTTCCGTCATGAAGGTGAAGGTGGCGCAAATATGGGAACATATTTGCTCGCATTCACCTTTGGCGCAATCAGTGATTACGCCAAGTGTTCTCTGCACTTCTTTGTGCATGATGATGGTTCCTTCCCTGGGAAAGTGTCTGGTAACAAGGCCGGCGAATCACCTGAGTTCTTGTGGCCAATCACAAGATGCCACGCGGCAGGAAGATTCTTCGAAGGAGAATCTTCAAGTTCAACCTGATTCAACCCAAGGATTTACATTTAACCTCTAGGACCTCTAGTGGTTTTATTCATAGGATTCAGGAACCATAAGATCATTTTAATTCAGTTGCAATTTTACCTTCAAGCCCACAAGTCGCCTCCCAAGACAAGAGCATTGGCTCACAGCTTTGTGAGTCCGCTTGCTCTTCAAGACCGAACCCAGCCTAAGCATCCGGCTCGCCTCTGTGCGAGTTCCGTTCGCTTCAGGCTTCAGCATCGGCTCGCACTTCTGTGAGGCCGTGCTAAGAACAGCTTCCTCTGTTCGGGTGTTCGGGATCAGGTCAATCAGCTCTTCGCTTTGCGTGAGCAGGTATGGACTGAGTCCCGTTACACTGGTGCTGCAACTCGACACCTTGCGCAATGATCCCGAGTGCCTTGGCGTCGTTCACGAGCCATGCCTCCGTGATTTCGTTTTCCGGCTTGACGACCTCAACATGAGCCAACAGTCCCTTCCTTGCTAGGGTCATTCTCATGTTAAACTCCCAATGGAAATAATTTCCACTTCCAAGGAGGACTTCGGCTGTTTTGGGCGTCATGATCTTGGTCGGTCTGAGTGAAGAGTAGCTTGCGGCTGTTAACCTGTTAAGGAAGAACTTGTGAAGTTGGTGGCAAATGCCGAAGTGAATGTATTTATCGTTTAGCTTTACTTCCTAAGCCACACAGCCAGCCAAGATGGTTGGTGTGCAATAGTCATTCGGTTCAGCCTGGGTTGTCCAACGCAGTCCTTAACCGCCCATTGGCAGTGCCTCTCCAACAAGTGTTGAGAAGAGGAGTTTGTCGTACTGAGTTTGTCGTTATATTGGAGTTTTTGGCACAGATGCCTTAAACTAGGTGTTTCCCAGCCTACTTATTTAGTTCGCAATTTTACGTTACGGGCACTGTATGTCAATCTTTGGATAGGTAACCTTCAATAGGCTATCTTAGATAGGACCGAATTAAAGTGATCACAATCAATGATTACATGAAAGTACAAAAACAAACTAATGCCCAGCGATGCTACACCAGCGCGAATTACTATCCTGGCGCCTATCGTAGTGTTGTTTTGCTCATATGACAAACAGGTAAACATCAACGTGAACGGGTACAACAACCAAGCCGTTGCTGAACTATTTTGCGATATTCTCCTCGCCACCCAACTCTACCCAACGCGCAATGCACACTTCTGTGTTACCACTTGTGGCGCTTGCCAGCCTCGCCACGAGCGCTGTCGTCGTAGCTATTGATGCGTGCAGTGGACCTAACGCGCGGGTTGTGCCCCCTGCAGGCGCCATCGTCGTCGACGCCACGGGTGCGTACAACGGTAGCTTCTGGAATATGTCAGCGGGTGTGGCGAGCCTCGATCCAAACACGACTGCGGAGCAGACCATCTTCGTGCTCCCGGGCATCTACCACGAGCAGGTGCTCATTACGCCGATGGTGGGTCCGCTCGTGCTTCAGGGCTACACGTGCGACGCGATGTCGTACACTGGCAATGAAGTGACTATCACCCACAACAAGGCGCAGAGAGACATCCCACCCGAAGTGACAGACGGTCGCAATGATCTGACCAGCACGATGCGCTTCAAGTCGGAAAGGGTCAAAGTGTACAACCTTAACGTCGCCAACACGGCCGCCTTCAACGGCACAGGCAGCCAAGCACTGGCTATCAATGTCGATGCGACTGACTACGGCTTCTACGCCTGTAACTTCACTGGCTATCAGGACACTATACTTGCCAACAAGGGCCGCGAGCTCTTTGCTCGGTCGTACATTAACGGCGCGGTCGACTTCATCTTCGGCCTCTATGCGACGGCGTGGTTCGAGTCCTGCGATATTGAGGTGCTTGGTAAAGGCTATATCACCGCCAATGGTCGTGCAGACGAGTCCAACCCGTCCTGGTACGTGTTTAACCGCGCCAACGTGTTCGGTAACGCCAAAAATGGGACGAACTACCTTGGCCGCCCGTGGCGGACCTACTCCCGTGTCGTTTGGCAGAACAGTGAGCTCAGCGACGTCATCAACCCCAAAGGCTGGAAACCCTGGGACAATGTCTCCAGTACGGACAATATTTACTACAAGGAGTTCAACAACAGCGGCCTTGGCGCAACCCTCGGCCAGAGGGCTGCTTTCAGCGGACAACTGGATGAAGCTGTGAACATCACGACGATCCTGGGTGAGGGTTACGCATCTGAATGGTGGGTGGACTCCAACTACCTGTAGACAGAGGCGCACAACAGAAGCAACGCTTTTAAAAGAGACGAAATTGAGACTTAGCGTGTCCATAACATACACTGTAAGATACCATTTACGTCATTTGCTGTTAGGAGTTTATTAATTCCTGCCTAAAGAAGTGCCTTCGCTGGTCATCCCACAATTTTTTAATACGTCAAGATTAACCTCGAGAGCACTACTGTCGCACCAGCAGTAGCATTGGCAACCCGAATTAGTGCTGGCCGGTATCGCGACGCTAGCTCAGTGGTGAGCTAAATGGGTTTAAAGCTAAGCAACGAGAGCCAAAAGACCAAAATTTGGACATTGAATTTGTTCACAATCTTATACAGTACATTACCTGATAGATATGAAACTCGAAAAGAGTTGAACGGGACTATAGTTTTGAAACGGAGTGGTATGTATTATGCATACAGTCCATGAGTAAGAAGGCGAGGCATAGTTTGGTGTATCAATAAGAACAGCGCGCCGCTCCCATTTGCCGCTTCGATCGCTTTGAAGTGAGTCCGTAAGGCATTCTCCTGAGGTTTGGTGCATGAACATGAAACTTCTCGCCCAAACTGGAGTTCTACTGTCGCTTGCAACCCAAGCAGCGACTGCGGGCTTTGTAATGAAGTCCGGGGAAGCGTTTGAAGACGATGGTAAACCGCTCTACGTCTTCGGAACCAACGCCTACTGGGTCTCCGAAATCAATTGGGTAGGTGACGCCGGTATGATGTTCTTCACCTGTGACTAACCTGAACAATTGTGGTTCATACAGAGCGAGACCAATCTATCCATCATGTTTACGTCGATGGCTGATAATGACCTCACGGTCTGCCGTACCATGGGATTTGCCGACTTGACTTCGGTCAGGACTGCCCTCTGGAACATCGTGTACCAGTTGTGGGAAAATGGCATCGCCACCATCAACACGGAAGGCAACGGTCTCGGGTACTTCGACAGGGTCATTGCAGCAGCTAAAGTCGCTGGCGTCAAGCTCGTCGTGCCACTGGTGAACAATTGGTCGGACCCTGCACCATGACCACCATCAACAGCTGGATGACTGAGATGTCGGCGGTAAGTGGCACAATCTCCTGGCTATTGCAATAATTGTGTCTCGGAGCTTATATATTCACTCTGCTGCAGTACATCAAAAGCCTGGACTCGAACCATCTCGTGGCATCCGGAAGTGAGGGTTTCATGAATACGGACAAGAGTGTGTATCTGTACTCGGGTCCATCGGGTGTCGACTTTGACGCCAATCTGGCGATTGACAGCATTGACTACGGTGCTTATCACGCTTATCCGGACTCGTGGGGTGTCGACACCGCGGAGGCAAAATCGTGGGGTGTGAAGTGGATTGATGACCACACAGCCTCTGGCGCGAAAGCTGGCAAGCCTGTTGTGCTGGAAGAGTATGGCGTGAAAAGCCACAACGCCAGTGTGTATCAAACTTGGAGGGATACTGTGTACGCCGAAGAGTCTAACATGCAGTACTGGGAGTTCAGGCTCAAATATCTAAAACCCTACAAAGACGAATACACCACCTACGACACGGACGACATCTTCAACAGCACCATTGTGTCTGCTGCAATCAAGTTCAAAACTCGCAGCTCTACTCCGTGAAAGAAAAAAAATCGCTCATCAAGTTGTGAGAAAACCTTCTCGAATTTTTTGCTGAGCAGTTCTATTATGTTTTGTTCGAGGCGTTCTAGTTGGAACCATTGGTCATTCATTTGTCTTGTGGTCAAAATCCACAAGTTAATGTCTTGTGTTACTCCTCAGATATAACAGGGTTTAGGAGATTGCTTTCTTCAACCATTGAATAAATCTGAATGATTTGGCGAATCGTACCGGGTTCTTGATTGCTGTCTTCAACGCATCTCGAAATGCTGGAGAGATTAGAGCTCTCTCTTCACTTGCTGATGATGAATTACCCCGTCCACTTGAGTGAACGTAAAAACGTTCGAGGAGTCGGTAGAGGGTCTTCAGAGCCGTCGGGGGCATTCTGGTTGTTGATAATTACCATCACATTCGCTCTCGTATTGCCGTCCTTGACATTAAATACTGTGGCCCGAAGATTGGGCGTAGCAGTTGTAGTCGTCGGGATTTTGTCCACCGCGATAGCATCACTAGCAGCTACGAGATTATCACTGGATGCCATCAAGGCTAACATGATCGCTGCCGGGAAGTAACTAAGACGCATCTTGCAGGGTTATAGGCGGGGTCACGTTCTGGATTAACTTGGTTTAAACTTGACTGAGGTCCTGGAACTGGTGGATCGAGAGCTAATTGCGCAATGGCGTTGAGAGATAAAGGTCCTTCTGGGAAATCCGTCCGAATTCCAGTCTGCCGGTATAATACGACCAAGATTGCAGGGAAAGATCTGCATTATTTTACACGCAATCGTATCAAACTGTCCATACGATTCCTACGTACAGTTTGGCCTGGTCGACTGGTCAGACCAGATGATGAAACTGAATACTTGTTAACGTTATTCATGACACATGAAGTAAAGTGGCATATTTCAATGCAGGCGCCTGGCAGATGTCTGCAGAATCCCCACCTGGACTCATCACTACAGGTATCACAACAAGGTGGCAGACAAGCTGGCAAATATAGCCATGGATTCGCACACCAACCGACAAGTGCAACGACCTACATTGGCGGTGATGGAGCAGCGGTTCACGGGTGCTGTGTCTTTGATGGCCAACGACATTGCCAAGTGGAAACAAGAACAACAAAACATGATTGCAACAGAGCAACGCAAATTACAGAACTTTCAACACATGTGCTTCTCGAGCACAACGCCGGATTTCCGGCAGACTACGTAGCTATATGCAGAGTAGATAGGTGATTTGCATTCAGTTTAGGCAAGTTATGCAATACACCGCACCACCGTGTCTCGGTGACGTCGCCCTTTCCCCATTAAAGTGTCGTATTCACTCCACGAAAGCTGATTCCCTTACACGTACAGTACAGCAGACCCTATGCTGGATTCCTTTATGCATCGTACTGTACGTCTACCATGTAGACTTTTGTCAGGACCTTGGGCAACCATGCTTACTTTAATCACACGATTTACTTCTAAACATCGGTGCCTCTGAAAAGCGAGTACAGTATCTCCTATCAGCTGTAGCGAGATGCCGTGCCATATCAAGTGTACACTCTGATTGCTTTCTGTATCTCTACCACGACTACAATACTAAAACGACACTCACAATAAGAACTACGCTTTTCGAAGCAAAAAGTTGTGGCGCTTTTTTCTTCTTCTTCCCTTAAAATCAATCAGTTTCACCTAAACAGCTCCTTTCATCCACTTTAACTTTCCTTGCCCAACTAAAATCGTTTAGGTAGTTAGTACACAGCCATGCTGTCCAGTAAGGGAATATCCGCCTTCTCCGACATGTAGTCGATGTACTCGCGCAGCTTCGTGGGCCACTCGAGGTCCCTCACGAGCGTCAGACCTCGCAGTCGACCAAAGAGATCCACGTCGTCGTAGCTCAGTTGCTCATTCACCGACTGGTTTGAGTGAAACATTGTTGCTAGTTGCTCTAAAAACTTGTTGGCTTGTGCCACCAGTTCGGGGGTTTGGCCAAGTGCGTGTTTAAACGGCCCAATGCTCTTCTCCTTCTTGATTCGGTAGTACTCACGACTTTCGAGCATGGCAAATTCAGCGAATGGCGCGGCGTGGAAGCGTGGGTGATACAGCAGACGGAAAACATCTGCCGTGTCTTTAATCCACTGCTTGATCTCTGGACGGTTAGCACCTGAGGCTAAAACTTCCGGTCCGCCGTAGTGCTGGTCCACGTACTTGACGATGTCCATACTTTCTGGGAATGCTTTCCCAGAGGGAAGTTGCAGGATAGGGGCTTGTTTAGAACCAACTAAACCGATAGGGGTGGCTTCGTCATGATTGGCGAGGAAAATCAGTTCGTGGGGGATTTTCTTCACGCCGAAGATGATGCGAGCGCGGACGCAGTACGGACAATGGTCGTACACAAAGAGTTTAGGTAGAGTCTTGAGCATCTTGGGCTGGCGGAGGTACAGTGCAGAGGCGGCTGCACCCACAGCGGAGCCCACGGCGAAAGTAACGGCGAGTTTAGACACATCGGACATCGTCGCTTTAGGTGAAAAGAAAAGAATGAGGTGATGCACGGGTTACCCTTTGCTTCGCTAAGGATTGTGGACAATAGCCATTTGTTGAAACTCAGTCGGTTACTCTCTTTAGTCAAGCCAAGTGAATGATATATTTTTTCCTTTGGGGTACGCTGACACAGTTTGACTCCCTGGTATATAAAAATGTGTGCTAAAATGACAGTACCGTGAACACTTTGCACATGTCATATATATACGTTGTTGTACTCACAGCTCAATGCAAGTTAGGCGAGATCTGGTACATGCACGTCTTCGCCAACCTGGGAGTATCCGCGATCGTAGAGTGTGCCTTGTCTCCTTCACCTTTTACAAGGTGTGAAGCGAGTAGTTGCTTATCACCACTAACGATGTCACTGATATTAAGGGTGATCGAAAGTATGAGAACGACGTGATTGAGACGACAAACAATTTTGCATTAAGGCTTAATCTAGAGCTAGTCTTAATGTATGTGAATATGAAAATGAGATCAATGCGGTTGTGAGTACACTCGGCGTGCTCAGAATCTACAGGTACTTGGTGTCAACCCACCACTCGGACGCATAGTTCTCGCCGAGGATATCTGTGATGTCCACAGCTGCATTCAGCTGTCCGCTAAAAGCCACCCTCTTGTCAATCGCTGCACCGGGGCCGGTGTTGTTGAACTCTTTGAAGTAGACGTTGTCTGTGCTAGAGATATTGTTCCAGATACTCCATCCTTTTGGGTTGATGACGTCACTGAACTCGCTGTTCTGCCAAACGACGCGAGCGTATGGCCGCCACGGACGCCCTAGATAGCTCGATCCATTTTTGACGTTTCCAAACACACGGGCACGGTTAAACACGTACCAGGACGGGTTGGTCTCGTTGTTGCGGCCGCTAGCGGTGATGTAGCCTTTGCCAATCACCTCAATATCGCAGGACTCAAACCACGCCGTCGCGTTTTGGCCAAAAATGAAATCGACGGCACCGTCGATATACGACCGCGCATAGAGCTCACGGCCGTTGTTGGCAAGCACGGTATCCTGGTAGCCAGTGAGGTTGCAGCCGTAGAAACCGTAGTCAGTCGCGTTGACGTTGATAGCCAGGGCTTGGCTGCCTGTGCTGTTGAAGACGGCCGTGTTGGCAACATTGAGATTGTACACTTTCACGTTGTCTGACTTGAACCGCACCGTGCTGGTTAAATCGTTACGATTTTTAATCACTTCAGCAGGAATATCTCTCTGCGCCTTCGCCTGGGTGATAGTCACCTCATTGTCAACGTACGACATCGAATCGCATGTGTAGCCCTGCAGTACGAGCGGGCCGGCTAGCGATGTTACGAACACCTGCTCGTGGTAGACACCCGGGAAGACGAAGATGTTCTGCTCCGCGGTCATGTTGGGGTCCAGATTCGCCACACCCGCTGACACGTTCAGGAAGCTCCCGTTGTACACACCCGTGGCGTCGACGACGATGGCGCCGGCAGGGGTTGAGTTCGCGCGTTAGGTCCGCTGCACACATCGTTAGCTATGGCCATAGCGTTCGTGGCGAGACCAGCAAGCACGATGAGCGGGAATGTAAAAGTATGCATTGTGTTTTTGTAGACCTGGGTGGAAGGGAGAAAAACACAAAGTGGACTATCGAGAAGGAATCGTCTCATTAGTTCTGCATCGCTGGCAAATCCCAGGTGGCACGTACTCTTCGCGCGGCTTGCATTGTCTCGTACGTGTTGTTGGTCGTATATCTGGGTCATGTAACGCGCGTTGGTAAAACGGTTGTTACGGCTTGAGACAGGACGACTAGGAGGGGGTGTAAGAGGTCAATGGCGAACGTTTGCGAGTCGCACGTTGCCAAAACAAATACGCGCACAATGCCCGCGCAGCAGGATTGCAAGGTATTCGCGTACCGGTAGGCGGGCTCAGCGCCGAGTACTCCAGTGATCCGGGGATTGCAGTCCCTAGTTTCTATCCATTTTGTTTTGCGACTGCCTTTTAGCAAGCCCATGACATCCATCCTCTTCCCTCATCCACAATCTTTGTATTATATGATTACATGTATTGCCATTTCGACTTTAGAACTCTTTCCTGTGTCTCGTCTCAATGCGGGCAAGTATTTTTACGTACCACACCATACGCTTTCGGCGACCGCACGCTGGCTATCTGCCTTTGAAAATACGTCATACGCGTAGTATATTATTAGTAGTTGCGGGCACGATTAGTTGATACTGGACGTATTCGTCCTAAAAGCAAAGCAAAACAAGTGCGATCTGACAGCACTCACTCACTGGGTTGAAAGCGACAATGCAAGCATCGGATATTGCTCCTCGTATCACTCGAAGACGGACCGGAGCCGGCAGACAACAATAACCACTCGCGACGAGGCTGCAGCGAAGGAGTCTTGGCAGTAGGGATGGCTGATATTTTTTCAACGCAACAGGTTTCTCGAGATGCTTCAAACAATGCTTTCTCCAAGAGGAAGCAGCACAAGTTTGGCGTGGCAAAATGATCTATCACGCGATGTCGTAGGTAACTGACTACAGCTAAACTCAAGAGTACTCCAACACGAACTGATTTAAAATGGCTTAGTACAAGAACCCTGGGTTTGAGTATGGTAGAGATCGAAATCCCTTCAAGACGAAATTGCTAGTTGATTTAATGAGGACCGCATTCGTCGTTTCCGCTACTCCCAAAATGTTGAGTCCAATAGATATTGTAGGTAGAGCACCAAAACTGTAATTTGTACTTGGTCGATCATATCCCTGGGGCACAGGATATTGTAGCTGGCAGATATTTCGTGCTATTCACGAAACTCCGTACAGCTCATGCCGATATTTTATCAGAGTAAGCTCGTCCTTATAAAATCTAAATATGCACTAATCTTTACATACATTTTCAAGGGACCCATCACAGGATAACCAGCAGGGCTCATGAAATCCTGCTGTTATTTTAATAATAATGCATTTTGCTCCATCCGAAGCCAGTGCAATTTACACTGTCAATTATGTCCATTATCCCATGATTTTGTTCTCAATAACGTTTACGATACTCCACGATGTCACGTTGCGGCAGTATTCGAGATGCTAGCTTTGCTGAGAATATATGGGTCACGTCCTACACAGCTTCATGGTTAGACGACCAGCAACGCGATTCGCGTTACACGTACAGAGTAACTTACATAAATGCGACAATCCAAGTCGCGCGAAGAGTACGTGCCACCTGGGATTTGCCAGCGATGCAGAACTAATGAGACGATTCCTTCTCGATAGTCCACTTTGTGTTTTTCTCCCTTCCACCCAGGTCTACAAAAACACAATGCATACTTTTACATTCCGCTCATCGTGCTTGCTGGTCTCGCCACGAACGCTATGGCCATAGCTAACGATGTGTGCAGCGGACCTAACGCGCGAACTCAACCCCCTGCCGGCGCCATCGTCGTCGACGCCACGGGTGTGTACAACGGGAGCTTCCTGAACGTGTCAGCGGGTGTGGCGAATCTGGACCCCAACATGACCGCGGAGCAGAACATCTTCGTCTTCCCGGGTGTCTACCACGAGCAGGTGTTCGTAACATCGCTAGCCGGCCCGCTCGTACTGCAGGGCTACACATGCGATTCGATGTCGTACGTTGACAATGAGGTGACTATCACCCAGGCGAAGGCGCAGAGAGATATTCCTGCTGAAGTGATTAAAAATCGTAACGATTTAACCAGCACGGTGCGGTTCAAGTCAGACAACGTGAAAGTGTACAATCTCAATGTTGCCAACACGGCCGGCAACGTCGGTCAGGCGCTGGCGGTCAACGTCGCCGGCACCGACTACGGTTTCTACGGCTGCAACCTCACTGGCTACCAGGACACCGTGTTTGCCAACAAGGGACGCGAGCTCTATGCGCGGTCGTATATCAGCGGCGCCATTGACTTCGTGTTTGGCACCTACTCGACATCGTGGTTTGAGTCCTGCGATATTGAAGTGCTTGGCAAAGGCTGTATTACCGCTAACGGTCGTACCAACGAGACCAACCCGTCCTCGTTCGTGTTTAACCGTGCCCGTGTGTTTGGAAACGTCAAAAATGGATCGAGCTATCTAGGGCGTCCGTGGCGGCCATACGCTCGCGTCGTTTGGCAGAACAGCGAGTTCAGCGACGTCATCAACCCAAAAGGATGGAGTATCTGGAACAATATCTCTAGCACAGACAACGTCTACTTCAAAGAGTTCAACAACACCGGCCCCGGTGCAGCGATTGACAAGAGGGTGGCTTTTAGCGGACAGCTGAATGCAGCTGTGGACATCACAGATATCCTCGGCGAGAACTATGCGTCCGAGTGGTGGGTTGACACCAAGTACCTATAGATCTGAGCGCACTGAGTGTACTCAGATACGACTACAACTACACGCCGCCACATTTTAAATATGGTCTTCATCACATAGAAATCGATGGTCTGGTCTCATTTTACCATCGGCATTGGGTAGTTTTAAGCTTAATGCAAAGTACTTTTGTCGTCTCGATCACGTAGTACTCATATTATGCTACTTGCGACCGCCACTAAGACCGACATCGTCAGTGTTGAAAAGGTAAAGCACTCGTTTCACACCTTGTAAAAGGTAGAGGAGATGAAGCACAATCTAAGGTGTCCTTATGAGTACGTTGTACAGTATCTATAATATAATCTGACGTACATGCTTATGCTACAATGCGACGCTGAATTGGTACTCAGCTGTGGCAAATGTGTACACAGTACAACAAGGTATGTCGCGAAGTATTGCTTGATCAGGAACGCTGGTGTCCCTTCCAGTTGTTGTTGTTGCTGTTGTTGAGAAGTGGGCAGGAAGTACAGTATTGAGACGGACGCAGAAAAATAACGATGAAGATAGACGCATCCGATATGGTCGCTTTTGATGGTGGTGGGTTGAAGAATGGCTTCTCAGGAAGTTGTCGTTCAAATCTTCAATTCGCGGCTGTCGTATTAACATTTCAAGAATACAAACATACCATACATACGAGTGAAATGATACATTCACTAGAATTCGTCGTACTATTTTCACGAAGCATTTCAGGGTTAAAATAGTGACAGCAGGCACTGCCAAATCAAACGATTTCATGCTTTAAACTCTCGAGCTAGCGCCCACCACGACAACTGATGCGCGGCGAAGACGAGAAGGGCAGACGGCTCTGTATCTGTGCAAATTGGAGGCCAACTGAGTCGGTACTGTAGCTTAGAGCTGCACGCTCTGCAGACAACATCATCAAATACAGTTCTATTGGACGAATCATGCGCAGTAGCTCCACAAATTCGGACCTTCATCACTCTGGTTGACATGCTTCATTAGTAGCCGATGGTAGGTCCCGCATTACTTCTGCTGCCGCGTCGTATGATAAGCCTCGGAGGATAGAACACACGCTACACATGACGTTCCAGCAAATTAGGATGAACGAATGGCCAAAGGGATCTCGTTTTTCAGCAGACTGCTTTGGTACCACGTAAGACTCTTTTCGTCACTGTTTTAAGTGACTTGAGCCACTGCACGAAAAAATAAGTCGTTTGAAACGAAGGCATGAGGTAAAGAGCATTCTACAGCGGTGCTATTTGACCGCACATTGCCAATGGTGAAATGTGCTTAGCTATGATACCTCTACAGAGTAGTCTCAGCATCATGCCTGTGATGAATCCCTTGAAAACAGCGGTGAGCTTGCAGGATGCTGCTCTACTGGAGCGAGCATGCGTTATTGGATACCGTAACAACCTATTATTCAGACGAACTCTAGTAGACCATGTGGCAATGCTCAATCCATTGATCGAATTTAGCGCTCCAGATTTTAGATGGGGGATAAATGGCCTTCTATTTGGGTTTTATGGGTTTTGTCTTATAGAAGCCTAGTATAAAATAAGACGAGACCAAAAGTACTCTTTATTGCAACATCCATTCTGCCCAATCAGCGGCAAGAAGTTTTACCAATGCTGAATTTTTGTTAATCTAAAAAACGCAACCCCACTGCGGCGCGCTAGTCAAGAAACAACCACCACAATGCCAGTGAGGCCATCGGTAAAAAGCAAAAGCTGGAAGCCAAACAAACACAAGAAGATATCCGAAACGTTTGAGATTAAAGCTGCAGTCATATTAGTCGATGCCCAAAATTGTCGCGGCCTTTTAGATCGTGTTAAAGTGGTACGGTGGCTGCGTTCAGCGTGAAAAAGGCTAAGTCGAACAGCAGCGCGTTCAAGCAGGCCAACCTTCTTTTCGACGAACGTAACCAACCATCGAGTGTGGTGCACGATGATATAAATGTAAACAACGATTTAGTGGACCACCCTTGAGTCGTTGTCATGCATTGGCTCGACTGTCGGCGGGGTGGGTTAGGATGACGATGCCGTAGGTCCATATTTAAGGATAATGCAATGTAACATTCATCAAACTTCGAGGTCTTACAGTTATATATTTTTATCGACACATTCAAAGGTGACGTCTTCTAAGTGGCTTGGCGTTGATTAGTTGTGCTCAGTCGGAGGTAGATTGATAAGTAAACGATATTGACTCGATAGACTTGGCCCTGGTTCACGACTACTTCCTAGGGTGCTCTCCTTGCGTTTCTCTTCAACTTGCGCTACATCCAGCCCCTCTATCGCCATGTACAAATGAATGGGTAAATCCTAGCCACGATACCATGTGAGATCGAGCTAGAGTTGTTGTGACAGCGTCTGAGCTACGAGCATCACTACAATTGCAATCAGCTGACCGACGACAATCCGTACGCAACCATGGGGTCGGATATCGCCATTGCCGCTCTCTTGTTGTCCATCCTGCTGGCGTGACCGTCAACACACATGAGGTTTTATTCTAAAAGGGTTAGGCTCACGAGGGGCGTGTGTAACAATCAACACCAAGATTACGGTATTGTCGTCCAGTACTCAAAATAAGGCGGTTACATAGTGGGTTACGCTGGCCTATTGTGGACAATAGCGATTGGATCAATCTTTATCTTACTTTTTGTATGAGTACGTTCATTAAGTTGACTGGAAAATAACTTCGTCTTTTTGAAGTAGACCACTGTGCAGCATTTTTCAGTCCTGTCATACCGTCCTTAGTATACCTTTGTCACAGCTGAGTACAGAATCTGTAGGCGCTGCGCCACAGTACGCAGTAGTTTTTCGGAGATTGGATTGTGCACGAATACAAAGGGCTCATATTAATACTGTACATGTAGCTCGCAAACCAGGTGGTTTCCTCGATCCTTTATCGTAGATTGTGCTTTGTCTCCTTCAACTTTTACAAGGTGAGAAGTGCTTCGGTTCATCAATATTGGCGATCAAGTGCATGTATGAGTACAACATTATCGGAACTATGAACGAACATTGCGTTAATGCTTAATCGAGACAGCCAATGCCAATAGAATGAAAATGAGACCTCAAGTGTGCTGAAGACTGTATTAAGAAGGCACCGGTCTACAGCATGTAGTAGTAGTGATACAAGTACTAGTAGTTTGCGTTCTTTGTTGACTCAACGTATCACTTGTACAAGAGCCCATCACAGGATAACCAGCGGGTAGTTATGAGCAGCATGAATCTCTGCTGGACATCCAGGTGTTGCTCCGTCCGGATACTTCTTTGTAGTACTGTACAGACAAACTTCTCTATAAGAACAGTGTTGGTTTTTATGTTTTGGTCTTAAGAAAGGGGCGAATTCAAACTCGCTTGGCAGGCCGAAGCTGTGACGAGCGGTTTATAATCGAGTGCTCCGGACAAGCCTTAACCCCCCTCCCCTGGTCACATTCCAGCTGCAGTGTGACTCTATTGGACTCAATTTGAGCCGGAAGGGACGGTCTTCAAATTCCCAAATCCTAAAGGATGGAGGTCAAACCTTGTGACTTCCAGCACCCGTGGATACACAGATCCGTGATCGCTTAGCTTAGGTCACAATGCTACGCTGTTGCAGTCTACGGTTGCCGTACGATAGCGTCGCTGAAAGCGTATGGTATTACAGTACAAGAATTTACTTGAGCAGCTTCATAGATAGATGACCAACAACACGAACGCGACAATTTAATCCACTAGTAGCGGCTCGCCATCTGTGATTTGCCACGTTCAACAACGCTGACACATATAATAATAAAACGCTCCATCTCCGACAGCGCACTTTGTGTTTTCTCCCTTCCACTCAAGTCTACTCAAGGGATTATAATGCAGACCTTCGCGTTCCCGCTTGTAGTGCTGGCTGGCCTCGCCACGAGCGCCTTGGGCGCAGCTAACGATGCGTGCAGCGGACCTAATGCACGCGTTGAGCCCTGCCGGCGCCATCGTCGTTGATGCCACGGGTGCGCATACTGGCAGTTTCCTGAACGTGTCAGCGGGTGTGGCAAGCCTGGACGCCAAGACGACCAACGAGCAGACCATTTTCGTGCTCCCGGGTGTCTACCACGAGCAGGTGTTCGTCACGCCCCTGGCGGGTCCACTCGTGTTTCAGGGCTACACGTGTGACGCTATGTCATATACTGGAAACGAGGTGACAATCACCCACAACAAGGCGCAGAGAGATATCCCGCCAGAGGTGGCTGGAGAAACCCGTAACGACATGACCAGTACCATGCGCCTCAGGTCGAACAATGTGAAGGTGTACAACCTCAATGTTGCCAACACGGCTGTCTTCAACAGCACAGGCAGCCAAGCCCTGGCTATCAACGTCAACGCGACTGACTACGGTTTCTACGGCTGTAACCTCACTGGCTACCAGGACACCGTGCTTATCAACAAGGGCCGTGAACTCTTCGCTCGCTCGTACATCAATGGTGCCGTCGACTTTATCTTTGGCCAAAACGCGACGGCGTGGTTCGAGTCCTGCGATATTGAGGTGATTGGCAAAGGCTACATCA
This sequence comes from Phytophthora kernoviae, assembly GCA_008080845.1. Taxonomy (NCBI): domain Eukaryota; phylum Oomycota; class Peronosporomycetes; order Peronosporales; family Peronosporaceae; genus Phytophthora; species Phytophthora kernoviae. Next base: position 3,374 of record VKKV01000291.1, on the reverse strand, counting down.
CCGCTAGCGGCCGCGCCACCGAGGCCATCGACTCCTGGTATGTGTTTAACCGCAACCGCGTGTTCGGCAGCACCGGTGTTGGATCGAGCTATCTAGGGCGTCCGTGGCGTCCGTATGCTCGCGTCGTTTGGCAGAACAGCGAGCTCAGCGACGTCATCAACCAAGAGGGATGGACGAGATGGGACAGCGCCACTAGCACAGACAACGTCTACTACAAGGAGTTCAACAACACTGGCGCCGGCGCGACTCCCGACAAGAGAGTTGCTTTCAGTGGCCAGTTAAATGCAGCCATGGATATTAAGACCATTCTCGGCGAGAACTACGCGTCCGAGTGGTGGATTGACACCAAGTACCTGTAGATTCTGAGCACGCCGAGTGTACTCACAACCGCATTGATCTCATTTTCATATTCACATACATTAAGACTAGCTCTAGATTAAGCCTTAATGCAAAATTGTTTGTCGTCTCAATCACGTCGTTCTCATACTTTCGATCACCCTTAATATCAGTGACATCGTTAGTGGTGATAAGCAACTACTCGCTTCACACCTTGTAAAAGGTGAAGGAGACAAGGCACACTCTACGATCGCGGATACTCCCAGGTTGGCGAAGACGTGCATGTACCAGATCTCGCCTAACTTGCATTGAGCTGTGAGTACAACAACGTATATATATGACATGTGCAAAGTGTTCACGGTACTGTCATTTTAGCACACATTTTTATATACCAGGGAGTCAAACTGTGTCAGCGTACCCCAAAGGAAAAAATATATCATTCACTTGGCTTGACTAAAGAGAGTAACCGACTGAGTTTCAACAAATGGCTATTGTCCACAATCCTTAGCGAAGCAAAGGGTAACCCGTGCATCACCTCATTCTTTTCTTTTCACCTAAAGCGACGATGTCCGATGTGTCTAAACTCGCCGTTACTTTCGCCGTGGGCTCCGCTGTGGGTGCAGCCGCCTCTGCACTGTACCTCCGCCAGCCCAAGATGCTCAAGACTCTACCTAAACTCTTTGTGTACGACCATTGTCCGTACTGCGTCCGCGCTCGCATCATCTTCGGCGTGAAGAAAATCCCCCACGAACTGATTTTCCTCGCCAATCATGACGAAGCCACCCCTATCGGTTTAGTTGGTTCTAAACAAGCCCCTATCCTGCAACTTCCCTCTGGGAAAGCATTCCCAGAAAGTATGGACATCGTCAAGTACGTGGACCAGCACTACGGCGGACCGGAAGTTTTAGCCTCAGGTGCTAACCGTCCAGAGATCAAGCAGTGGATTAAAGACACGGCAGATGTTTTCCGTCTGCTGTATCACCCACGCTTCCACGCCGCGCCATTCGCTGAATTTGCCATGCTCGAAAGTCGTGAGTACTACCGAATCAAGAAGGAGAAGAGCATTGGGCCGTTTAAACACGCACTTGGCCAAACCCCGAACTGGTGGCACAAGCCAACAAGTTTTTAGAGCAACTAGCAACAATGTTTCACTCAAACCAGTCGGTGAATGAGCAACTGAGCTACGACGACGTGGATCTCTTTGGTCGACTGCGAGGTCTGACGCTCGTGAGGGACCTCGAGTGGCCCACGAAGCTGCGCGAGTACATCGACTACATGTCGGAGAAGGCGGATATTCCCTTACTGGACAGCATGGCTGTGTACTAACTACCTAAACGATTTTAGTTGGGCAAGGAAAGTTAAAGTGGATGAAAGGAGCTGTTTAGGTGAAACTGATTGATTTTAAGGGAAGAAGAAGAAAAAAGCGCCACAACTTTTTGCTTCTAAACACTAACGTTAAATCTCAAGATTAAAATCTTAGCGATCATTATGTCCTCTTTGGCAGTGAAAGGGCTTAAATCTCTAGTCAAATTGCTAAAGTTTTGGTGTGAAGGAAGGCCCTTGAATGTGTAAGAAAGAAGAAGCCTTGTGATCTCATGCATTATCGAGTTTCGCCTTTGCAGTTTTCCAGTTCTTGACTGTACAGTACTAATAGTATTCTATTCACTTTCCAGCGAATTTTAATTGAAAAACTTGGCATCACCAGTGCGACGCACCCGATTAATAAGGCAAAGGATAGGTTCAATGTGTACCTCGCAGGATGCAAGCAGGAGGTACTTAAGTACCAATTACTGCTGTATCGCTGGCGATAGATGTTTTTGATGGATTTGAACCTTGTTAAAAGTTATTATTAATGTTTAAAAGTGCCATCCCACGAGGTACACATTGAGCCTATCCTTTGCCTTATTAATTGGGTGCGTCGCACTGGTGATGCCAAGTTTTTCCTTGATCTGAGCTGGCGTCCGTACAGACCCCCTCCCTCTTTCGGTTCACCTTTTGAACCAAAAGGTGCAATTGGGCAGCACGTCTTGAAACCTGATCACAACACCGACAAATCATCATAATATAATACGTATTATGCATCCTATGACATGAGTGATCGGCTCTCTCTCTAGTACTGTCATTTGATGTTGGCTGGCACGAAGTTACTACGTAGTACAAAGTTTCCCAACTCCAAGTCCGCATGAATACAACCCACGAGCTAGTGGCAAAGCACACAGCAGGTTTTCACAACAATTCGAACAGGCCACAATATCCTTGTTGTCTTCGTGCGGCGACAGTGGACTAACATTTATAGCGGGCGGGATTATCGCTCGACAAAGAATAATCAGTAAATGAAGTCACAGATCTCTATGTTATGGATATGTCGACGACTCTACCTCTTCTCCTTCGTTTTTGGACCCTTCGACACCTTACAACCTAAATTGTTGACTATGAGGCGTCGAACACCTCTGCAATGTTGTTTTTGAGATGCCTGAGTTGGACAGAGACCCCAAGACTGGTTTGTCATTGTGGCCGTATTTGACAAAGCTCCGAGCATTTGAATCTACAAGTAGTCGGTATCAACCCACCACTCTGTGTCGTAATCCTCGCCAAGGATGCGATCGATGCCCAAAGCTTTTTCCGCTGCCCGCTGAAGTCCACCCTCTTGTCAGGAATTGCACCAGGGCCAGTGTTGTTGAATTCTCCGTAGTAGACGTTGTCCGTACCTGAAGTGGCGTCCCAGGTACTCCAGCCTTTTGGGTTGATGACATCTCCGAGCTTGCTGTTCTGCCAAATAACACGAGTAGGGCCGCCATGGACGTCCTAGGTAATTCGATCCAGCAGCGGTGTCACCGAACACCACGGCGTTATTGAAGACGAACCAAGATGGGTTCGACTCGGTATCGCGGCCATTGGCGGTAATGCAGCCTTTACCAACAACTTCAATGTCACAGGATTCGAACCATGCCGTCGCGTAAGCACCAAATATAAAGTCGACGGCTCCGCTGATATACGACCGCGCAAAAAGTTCACGGCCCTTGTTGGCAAGCAAGGTG
>VKKV01000290.1:0-83909 GCA_008080845.1 Phytophthora kernoviae | reverse complement strand
AAAAACAATGTTTAAAAAACGATATTGTAAATCCTCTAAATAAGCATAAATAGGATGACCAAACAATTGTATCGTCTCAGACAAAAATGTGTCTTCGAATACAGTGTCCACATTGGCTATGTTGTGACTCCTACAGATCTTATCGTCCCTGCTACTTCAGTGGAAAAATAAAACATCTCGAGGCCTTTACATTCCTCCGAGTGCTTTCCGCCCCGAACTTCAAAGGCGAACTCGACGCTTGTGGCTGCCGTGCACTTCGCTCAGTTGCCGAAAGACCGGTTTGGTGGATGGTTGACGTTGAGTTCATCGAGTAAAACCGTGTCATGGAAACAAATCGTCGACTAAGCGGCCAACGCGATGCTGCTGTTGTTGCTGCAGGGAGAAAGTGCCACTGCACCGACAGAGACAATGCACCGATATCTCCAGATCAAATGCGGGCCGAAAGTCCCAACATTTTCCTCCATAGACTAAGCTGCTGCCTCGATAGAGCAAAGTGCCTTAGTACTTTCGTTCACAATGCTCACACGCATTGACAACCTCATTCGAAGGAAGCTCTGCACTGCCGCCCTTGGACACTCAGCTGTTGGTTACCAACAGAAGTGCACTTCCGACACAGGGCTGACGTGTGCACTTTGTGTTTCACTGAGGACCACAGTGCAGCAGAATATGAGTTCATTGGGGAGATTGAACCCGAATTCCTTAGCAAGCATTTGAGCGCCAACTACACCCTTTGGTGTCAATGAACTTCAAGTACCAAAGTTGAAAGACATGTCTGAACAGGCCATCGCGTGGCCGATGTCACGGAACGGAGACAGCACGAGTAGCATGTCAAGAACTTTTGATGTCACACATGCGATAAACACCACACGGTTCCGAGCTCCATTCTTTTTGGAGTAAAGGGGTCAGTGCGTGTTGCTGGTCAGCGAACCTGAATTCGTCCTGCGAAGTCATTTCTCAGGTCGCCGGGTTTTGGCAACCATCAGCTAAACAATCGATCACACCGTTAATTAACCTAGTTGCAAGTATGGCTGCCGCATCGGTATCCGACGCCGTAAATTCTGTTGGAAAACCAGCTTAGTATTGAAAATTAACAGCACGAATTGTAGATCATGCTGCGTTCGTTGGTCTGTATTGCCAATATAGCTCTGACGCAAGATGCTTCTCGAAATGATGATCGATGTAGCTTTAGCTAGCTAATGGTGCCTTGGGAGGTTCTGCTATTGGATTGCTTCCAGTACCATAGGCACGACTTCGCAGTTGCTAGGAAGAACTCGGGTGTCTGAACCGGTGGCAACAGCGCAAATCGCCTCAATGATACTCAAATGCGCTGCCACCACCACGTATCGCTCGGGGATCTCGCTGAAAAGCTCGAGCAGAAACGCTCTGGCTCGCTCCTGAATCTCCTCTTTGTCTCACGATGTATTGTGGACCAGAGCTGATCCTCCTCGTCCTTCATGCGCGAGAAGTCGATATCGGGGAATCTGCTCTTCAATTCCGATAGAGACCTTCGCTTGTTGCACGTGTGGCAGTCAAATATTTCTCGACAACTTTCAATACAAACAAACGGTTCATGAGGCACCTGATCCTTTGTGAAGAAATTATGTGCCGTCTGAATGGCTCGCGAGATCGGAGACACCACAACACGCTCAATTGGCGGCATGCCTCGCTCCAGCTCCATCTTGACACTGGACGGGCCCTTGCTCTGAGCATCTCGTACGCCAAATGGTGTCAATGGGGCATCTAAAAACGCATCTGTGCGTGCGAACTCGTCCTCCCAGCGTGGAGATCCGTACTTGGTGTGGGCCTCGTTGTGAGTGCCCTCTGCATGGCGCAAGAAGTAGACGACTTTACTTGTCTAGAACTGTTTTCATTCTCGTCTTCCTTGTCCAATTGAGCGATTTTCTGCTGGAATTCCCTCCAGGACGATGGAGCCATTTCGTATCGCTTGAAAAGAGTCGTCTGATCCCCCTCGACGGGAGTTTTGGACACGAAAAAGCCCTCTAGAGCCTTCACCGTAGTGTGGGCGGCACTGGTGGGGTTGCTATCGGTGTCGGAAGTTGTTGCAGTCATTGTCGGATGTTTTTGTGAAAGAGAGTGCTTGGGCAATGAGGTAGGGTGGTGCTTGGCAAGCTTCTGCTTGGGTTATTCGCGATGTGGCGAGCTGTGAATAACATTAGTTGTCTATCATTTTAGCCTCATTTTTAGACTCTTTTTAAAAAAAAGGTGCACGACTGATTGGCCAACTCACTTCAACAGCTACTTGACCGTTAACCAGCAATAACTATGCGGCTATATCATGCAAACTATCTCACGAGGTGAAGACACAATCACTGTAATACGCGTCTACTTCATCCATAAAGAAAGACAGTGACTCTCACAGTCACCCTTACCAGCAAAATGTGTCGCAACCTCCATTTGCCATCCTGAAGTCGTGCTGCTCGGGATGAAAACGATCTCCTGCACAAGTTATAATCGTTGCAGTCTAAGTCGTCAACAATCCCTGAGCGTACACACTTGCAGCAGATTAAGCTTGGCGTCAATCAGGACTTACAGCGCACTCAAGAAACAATTGGGTCGATACTTAAAGTACTGACAGCGTCAAGATTAAGCCCAGCTGTCTACAACGAGGGCATATTTTTACACAATCAAGCACGCAAGCAGCGACTCGTGTACGCCGTGAACAGAATTTCCCTTTCACCTTTTAGCGGCTGTATCCTGTGTGAATACGCCTTACCCGAACCATAGATGTGGGTTGGCCGGGACTTAGACGGTTCTGTGGACGTGGACGCTTTCGCCTCAAGGACATGAACTCTTACCTGTGCTTTGGCAGCGACGTTGACGTTGCCACCTCCGTGGACACGGATATTTCGGCAAGCACGTCCACATGGGCTGACTGCCGAGTATATTGGGCTAAGCAAAACCCAAACGGCCTCCTATCCTAGTATGACATTGCGCGCTTGATTGCAACTTGCGAAGACGTTTATCTGCCTACCTGCTTGTACTTCCCTCGTGACCCTACCCTGTGTAAGTTCATACCCCCACCAAACTTCACCTGACAATGTATTCCACCCTCAAGGTGAGGAGGTGGCAGTGGCCGCAAACTGCTTTGGGACTTGTCGGGATTGGGTTCGAGACAGCATTGATTTCGCCTTCCACAACCTGCTGTACGACTGCGGTATTGGTGTCTATTCTAACCTTTCCGAATCTATATGTGGGCCTGCCCTATTGCAGCCCCCTCCACCAACCGTTGCTCTCTTGACTTTGTAGTGCCGCTGTTGACGCGGCATGATTATGAAGATGTCTCACTGACACGGTCCGTCGGTCGGCTGCGCTCGTGTCGGTTATCGCTGCTGCGTCGTCGCCGTGCGTGGCGTCGTCGTGGCATTTGGAATACCCACGCCTAGTTCCATTGAGGTTATGACCACAACAGCCAGCTCAGACTTCAGACAACGTTATCCAATCGTCCATTCGGATGGCTGGCAGCAGTAACTCTGCTACTGTCAATGAAACGATTATTGTTCTGGTCACTGTAGCAGGCTGCCCACCAGCCTGCTACACCCGCAAATTTGACTTGAGGTTGGAGGCCAGCAAACTTACGTTGAGATGACTCAAAAGCCGTAAAGCCATCGGACACGTATCCGGTGTAATGGAGTAGGATACTCCGTTGGATAGTGCTACCGATGATGGGATATATCTTTTTGTTGGGGGTCGGATCAAAGTAGCACAGGTGCGCTCACACCATCCGACGACAGCAAAGTATCCTCCAATTTTCCACACTACAGCCACTCGAAAATGGCTGCGGCGGCTTCCGGCACCACTATGGACACCAGCTCCACCCAAGTTGGTCTGTCAGACCGTCTGACTGCAGTGAAGGCGGTCGAGGGATTTTTCGAGCGCAAGAAGTCAACTGAAAGCGAACGACCAACATTGTCGCTCTTTAAGAACTTTGAGATGCTACCATCGTCCTGGACCGAGTTCCAGGAGAAATTGGATCACTTGCAAGGCCGAAATGTCAAGGTGGTGTTTTTGTGCGTCACGCCCAAGGATTTCACAACCTCAAGAATCAAGAGCAAGGAATAGGAGCCTGGGCCTGCACGGACGAGTTCCTGGACCCAGATCTGACGCCATTAGGTATTGAGGACGTCAAGAGCCGAGGTCCACGTTGCTTAAAGAAGGAGCTAGAGCGAGGTATACCCCCGTCGAACGGGTCGTGGTCTCACCGCTCTCGCGAGCTATTCAGACAGCGCAGCACTTCTTCACAACGGACCAACTGCCGAGTGCGCCGTTCATGTGTTTCGAGAGCTGTCGCGAGGTTTTCGACTGCTACACGTTTGACAAGAGGCAGCCGCTATCAGTGATCAAGCAGAAATTCCCGGACGTGGATTTCTCCCACGTCAAGGACGAAGAAGATTTGCTCTGGTCCTCGACTCGCCACGAGACACTGGACGAGATCCAGACCAGAGCAAAGGCGTTTTTATCGGAGCTCTTCGATGCGGTGCCCGACCGCTACGTGGTCGTTATATCACATGTCTGCTTTATTCAGGCAGTCTGGGCCGTCACCATGGGCGGTTCTCACCCGCATCCTGACAACTGCGAAGTCGTACCGCTTGTGCTGAAGGAGTCTTGAACTCATGCTCACAAAGTGGACTGATTTCAGAATTTGCTAGTAGTAAGACGCCAAGCCACTATGTGTTTCAGACTTGGGAATTGTTTGTGCTTCTAGTCTGAAAGTGCCTTATGAGCTCATTTCTTCCGCGGCAGATTGAGATGAGGACGGTCATTCATTTAGCGAACGGTCTTTTCGGGAAACGGATCCTCGACCAGTCAGCTTCTCACTAGCACAAGGAGACAAGCATGGGGAATCTGCTAAGCGCACTGTATCCGACGCCCTCAGCGGAGCAAAAAGAATTTGGGTCGATGGCGACGCCGCCTCACCAACGTCACCAAGCAGCGAGCCGCCCTTTCTCGATGAGATCAAGGTTGAGCGAGCCGCTTGGAGTGAGGAGAGCTACTGTCGAACATTCCAGCGCTTCTTCGGCTTGTTACCAGACTCGCCCGTACGCTTTCCGCAGCTATTCATGCCCTGCATTAATCGTTAATTCGTGCTAATGTTGTGGTGATGGAGCAGGGGAGATCTTAAAGAAGGAGCAGCAGTACCCACTCTTCAAGCACCGATCCCCGTACGCACTGCTGCTCAATTAAAATCATAGGGATGAAAGACTAACATGGTGTGTTTTGGTATTTCCTTGTGTTCCAGTGCATTTGTTTTTGTCGTTGGCAACCGCATGAGCGCCATTATCACCATTCAGCGATTGTACCGACGATATCGCCGAATGAAAAATTGGCACAACGTGGGCGATCACATTCTGCAGCTCGCCCGCGCTCAATTCGCAGAACTGCGAGCTCAGGAGGAGGAGGACATATCGGCAGCCAACTTCCGTGCTCTGCTAGCCGATGGATTCTCAGCCAGTAAAGTTTGCATCTCAGGAGGATTAAAGACAATCCAACTACGGGTGGTGCTCAATTCAGAAGCCGGCGAGTGCTATCTTACGTGGACACCGTCGAGGAAAAGAAACCACGGATTGATCTACGTGAGTATTGTCTTGAAATCTGAGACTGCAAGGAAGATCTTTGTGTGTTCTAACGATGCAGTCTATTGGCATTCTGGTTAATATTGTGATGTAGATGATATCGGCCAGGTCGTCGCAGTTCAAAAGGAAGGAAATGTAGAGGCTCCACGACTGGCGAAAAAGGTGAGCTATCGTCGCGGACTGATCATCGTGTGCAAGAGTTACCACCGCGGACGTGTTGTGCTGGAATTGTCGTCCAAACAAGAACGAAACCTGCTTCTACGTGGGTTTCAACGACTACTTGATGAGATGAGCTGGGACGAACCAGCCTTGGACCATGCTGGGGCGATTCGCAAACAACTCCCACGACGCCAAAGCGTGCTCGAATTTTTGATGCGGCCCAAACATCGCGAGAAATTCCACTAACTGGCGTTGAGGACCCCAATGCACTTGAGCCCGGTCAACCATCGAAGCGAGGCTCTGTGGTCGTAGTTCCCTCATCATCATTAGTGAATGCACCGCTACCAGGGAATCCAGCCGATAAGGGATTGCACGTCGATACAGAATCTGTATGGCCGGACGCAAAGGCTATCGAGCATTTCTACCAGACGCGCTTCGATGACTCGCCCGGTAAATCAGTGCCTGTGTCATCGCAATCCTCGCGGGCGTCTAGCAGAGTCATGGAGGTAAGAAACTGAGACCTGAGTGGCATACTGCCAATAACAAGCTGTGCACTCTGTGATCATAACTTAATGCGCCTTAGCGTTGTCAGTTCGTCCACACGCAGCCGCTGCTCTATTGATTCTCTAGTCGGCCTTAACGTACTTGATATTCAGTGGGAAGGTTTTCCCGTCTCGCTTCCGGAAGCTTGGGCTATGCAAAGGCACAAACCAGTACGGGATCTCGCGGAACGAGCCAAAAATCTCCTGAAAGTTGCGTAGGATGCCGACATTGAAGTAGTTGATGTAGTCGGGGTCGTCTCTTTTCTCGCAGTACTCCAGTGTGCTGAAGTTGCAGGCCGTGAAGTACAAGTGCATCATCCAGAAGCACGCTAACGCCAATCCTAAGCACGTACTTCCGAAAAACACGCTCACAATCTGGCATAGCATCAGTGGGAAGCAAACAGCATTAGAAACAACCTCAACAACAAGATAAGCCTGAGGAGCTCAATCCTACCTGTAGATGTGGTGACAGCAGTCCAAGTTTCCCAAAAAGTACAACGTCGTCGTTCGCTCCATACTCTCCGCCAGCGCATACCTGAAGAGCAAACTGCTCTGGTACAAACACGTCGCAGCGCTCCACCCGAGGAACAAGACGAAGAATTTGTAGTTGAAGTAGCCAATACACCTAAACCAAACATTCACCACAGCAAAGTCAGCACCTTCCTCTGATAGTTAGGAGCCAGGAAGACACTCAATATGCAGTTCTCTCTGTACTTGTTGATGTAGACACAATGGTGGTCCATTTTGAACACACAGCGGCGGCAGGTGCTGCAGTGGTGCGTCCGATCCGGCTTCAACGCCCGACACTTACGACACGTGCGACGTCCGCCATTCATTTTGCATTCAACTAGCGAATCATCCGGCTCTTGTTCCGCTAATTGGTCCTTCGAAATTGTCCTCCGGGGACAAAAGACTCGGTGGACATCAGAGTTTGGGCCAATGACCAGCAGAGGAGGGCAGTCATACAGTGGAATGCCACCAGTTGGAGCCACGAGGCGCCACCCGCCAACACGCGAGAGTGAGCGCAAACCACGAAGGAGCTGTAGAGGTACAGGATCACCCCAACGATCACACAGGGCAGCACGAAGCGCAGAGGTCGAGGGGTGCGCCACTCGCAACAGCAGCCCATGATACAAAATGGCTAGACTCAGATAGCTGTTGGGAGTATCAGATCTGATAATTATTCAAACATTCTGATTCTATCGTGATTTTCTTTCACTAGAAGCGTCAACCACAGCGCGACGTCCTACTCGCTCTACCTGCTGGCTGTGGCAATCAAATGACCTCTCCCGTCAAACAAGAGACGCTGCCAATGGTGGCAATCGCCCCCACACCCACCACTTCGCATCTGAAAGCGCCACCACAAACAACAGAGCAGCAAACAGTTGACAACCAGACGGAAGCGGCCTTGGAAATCACTCAACAACCGCCCGAGACCTTCTACAAAGATCAATACGGACGGAAAGCTACGTTCGACGTGGGGTGAGACGTTTAGAAAACTGCTGTATACAGTGTGAAGGGCAGAGATTGCTGTCGGTGCAGCTTTTATATGAGAACGGGTGAGAGATGGAGAGAGTGCAACTGACCTCTTTGGAGTGAAAACTGAGTGTATTTTATTGTTGCTGTTGTTTTCTATCGTTGCTAGTAAAGTCGTGGAGAAGCAAGGGGTTCTGCATGTTGCTTCAGGACTATGTCTCAGTAAGGACAAGGAGAGCACGATTGCGGTTCGAATCGCGGAAGTCTCTAAAACCATTTGAACCAGGTGCGTTTGATGCGCGTAGGCATTAATCGATGTTGTTTGTATTGTTTGTGTTTATCCTGTGTAAGATCCTTATGTGGGTTGTGTGTCTGTAGCGCTTTCAATTGGAAATCGCAGTGCCGCCGTGTCCTGGAGCTTGTGAGTTCAGAAATTCCGTTGTCTCAAACCCGGTGCTGGTCATGTCGAAGACGGTTGGTCATATATATATTTCTTTCTTTCTAGTCTGGGCGCTATAGGACAATGTGGTGTATTGGATTGATGCTGAAATAATGAATATTTTTGTGGTGTTGATGCAGAAGAAGCGCCCTGTAAAGCGGGGTGGAGAGACCGAGTCTCCTGCCAAAATGAAAAAGCCAAAAGCGCACAACCCATTGCGCAAGGCACACCGACAAAACAGTCGAGCAGCTCTATAGACAGTTCACCAGCATCTTCGACGGTCACTGACAGCGTGGCTGCGGCAATAGCAGAAATGGGAGAGTCAGGACCCCCGACTGCGGCTAGCGAGATGGCCCCTTTTGCACCGGACACACCGAACCTCTGTTTGTGGGCGAATGCAGCGTTTGATCTTTTACACAAGCTGCAATGGCAGCGCCTGCCTGCTCCTTCAACCGGCAGGCCAGGAGCAAATCTCGACGAAATTTTGACCCAAGCTTTATCGAGAGCGTATAAATGCCCGTCATGTCATGAAATGTACGGTGAAGTGCCAGCCCATCGTGATGACTGTGACCTGAAGCTTCTACTCGAACAAGGTGGTTCGTATGCAAATAGCTACTGCTGGTGGGTTGATGAGAAATGTAGAGCCCAACTGACACGTGTGGCATTATTTTTAGGGCAAACGGAGTCACCTACAAATGCTACACAAGAGGAAAGCAGCGATTTTACCGGGGCCCATTCTCTTCGGTGGTCATCTGATAAACAAAACTTCAGTTGGCCAGAGCCACCGAGGGTTGGAATGTACAGTGGCGGATGCGTCACTCCAAAATCCAGGAGTCTCCTTGTAATCTCACCCAGGACCTACTTCAGTTGCCCAAGCCTGGAAATGGGGACGCCCAAGAACCCCACACTGCAGCTATTGATATTCCAGCAAGCAACTTGAATCCTCGTTCCTGGAAGGCCTATGCTACACTGTCCAAGCTCATTCATAAGTATGTCACAACTCTCTCTTATGAAAATTTATCACGAACTCAACCTTGACTGCTCTAATATTTCAACAGCTCGGGTGATTTGGAAGAAAAAGCGCCGCAAGTGGGTGCAGATACCAGCTCTGCTGTGCAGTGGACAGGATTGCTGCCACCGGTGGGGACGCTTTCAACTGGCTTCTACTCTTCCCAGTGCATTCAAAAGTACTGAGATTCGCCAGGGCGGAGACCCACAGAGTATCGCGTTTCAGCGTTTCTCGGCACTATTGTCAGCTTCGAAGACGATGTCGCCTGACACGGCTAATCTGCTACGGGAAGGCGAGGCAGCACTGAATGGGAAGGCAATATCACGAATTCACTCAGCAACTTGAGTCTGAGCGACTTCTTGCGGAATCCAGGCAACGACCTACGACTACTGCAATTATCAAATTCCCTATCAGCATTGCTGGGAGGTGGAGATTCACCGACAGTGGGCCCAGCAACCGCTGAAAAGGCTGTACACAATATCGTGGCGTCCGACTTTCGAGACTGCGGATTCCCAGCTTTTGACGCCTCATTCCGCCTTTTAGGCTTTTACTGCCTCTTACACGCAACGGTACGTAAGTTGAGAGTAGTTTTATCCCATGCTTTCGTCACTTGCATACTGATGTGCAGTTTAATGTCTAAATACTGCTGTTGATAGCACGACAGTCCCATGGAGCTGCGCTTCATGCCAAACCTGTACGCGCTACCGGAAGAAATGTTGCGCGAGTTAGAAATCACAGTCACTGACTGGAAGAAAACCCCAACCATCATCCAGACGCGACAACCAAGCGAAACCAATCCAGATGAGTCGTTAATCCGCTTGAAGGACGCAGTTCTCCACCAAGTCGTTCATCAAGCACACAACTAAAAGATGTAGCCATTTTCCGAAATATGTAGCCATATCCATTAACACGTTATTTAACCTGTATGTTACTTAACTCCTCGATACTAAAGTCAAATCAAAAGCGACTCGCCGCCATAAAGTAGGAGCAAAGAGACCATGGGAAGCACGATTTCTTGACGCCGAAAGCCATCGGCATCCGCATGAAGGTTAGCCTTACTAAACCATGTACTTAATTTATTGCAGTTTTGTTTTCCTAACCTCTATTTTATTTCACAGGCTAAAGGTCTTCAGAAGCTCCGTTGGTTCTGTCAAGTGTGCCAGAAACAATGCCGAGATGAAAATGGCTTTAAATGCCACACAACTTCTGAGGCACATCAGCGTCAGATGCTCATTGTGGCTGCAGACCCAAACAAGTTCATGAGCGGATACAGCGAGATGTTCGAGGAGGCGTTTCTAGAAAACTTACGACGTCGCCATGGCACCAAACGCATGCGAGCCGCACACGTCTACAATGAGTACATTGCAGACAAACTACACACCCACATGAACTCTACGCAGTGGGAAACTCTCGGCAGTTTCGTTCAATATTTAGGACGCACTGGCAAGTGTGTGGTGGATGAAACGGAGAAGGGCTGGCATCTCCAGTACATTGACAGGGATCCACGTGCTATTGCGAGGCAGGAGGAGCTGGAGAAAAAGAAGAAGGCAGAGCTGGACCATGAGGAGAGGAACAGAGCGTTCATTGAGAAACAACTGAAGATTGCAAGTCGCCAGGAGGAAGCCGAGACGGAGCAGCTGCCTACCAAGCTGCAGCGAGCGGACAATGGCGAGAAAATCAAGATCTCTTGCTGCAAAGTCAGTTGGGAAGGAAGGAGGATCATCGGGTGCAGTTAAGACTTCTATCTTTGGTAATAGTTCGGGTGTTTTTGGAGGAGATAAAGGTGGCAAACCGGACAACGAACGACAGGAGCACGACAGGAAGCGGTCCAAGAGAAATGCTGTGGATGCAATTATGGAGGAAGAAGAGCGACGGAAGAAAGAGCAGAGTCGGCGGATGGAGGAGGAGTTGAAGCGACAACGGAAGGAGAACTGGATCGCTACTGGAATCGTAGTGAAGGTTGTAAACAAGAAAGTGGGAGATGGTCGCTACTACAAAAGTAAAGGAGTGATCAAAGACGTGGAGGATAAGTACTGTGCGACCGTGGAGCTGCTGGAATCTGGAGACGTGTTGAAACTGGACCAAGACGACCTCGAAACGGTGATCCCTAAGCCCGGCCGCAAGGTCAAGATCGTGAACGGAATCGGACGTGGGTCGATTGCCAAGCTGTTGGACATTTCTATGGAGGACTTCTGCGCTCGTATCCGGATTGATTCAGGTTTTCGACGTGGCGAGATTTTGGATCGGGTAGAGTACGAAGACATCAGCAGACTTGCAGAGGACTAAAGCACTGCTATTAAAGGAATGCAATTCAAGTGTTGCTGTAGTTAAGCCTAGGGAGGCATCGAAATTCCAGTGTGCAAAAGTAAAGTTTGACTGCTTCACACAAGAGTGATGGATCAATACCAGTATCCAGAGTTAAATCATCAACTCCTCATAGACTCGCAAGTAAAGATTCTTACCGCTCTTGGGGAGATATCGTGGCAGGCTGTCATCAAACAATGTTCATCTATCGATTCCCGTGTTAACGGGCCACCAGCTACATCACACCGCCCAGAGTATAATCACGCGCTATCCCCATTTGGTGTGGACTTGTGCTGTTCGACGTCCTCCATTTCTTCATCTTCATCGGCGCGCTGCTTTTCCTCGTCCTCCTCCATCTGCGTGTCCTCATCCAACGTAGCCTTCAGATTCTGGATCGTGTTCATAAGAAGCGCGAATTGCTTGGTGCGCAGGTCCAGCTTACTGTCTACTGCTTCAATCGCACTCGTTGCTTCCTCCAATCGTTTGTTCTGCACCGCAATCTCACTAAACACGTCGTCAAGCCAGGTAACTCACAATCAGAATAAAAGTTCTCGATGAATCTACAGCTGGCACGTACGCAGTGATGTCTTTCCTCGACGGCAGCTCGTTGATTACACGAGCAATGGACTCATACTCCTCCTTATAGGCGCGCACAGTCTTCTCGATGTGCACCTTCATCTTGAGCTCCTCGATCTCCTTCATCGCCTTGCTGATGGATTCATCTACAGCCATCCACACAAAAACAATAACAACAACTCCTAATCAGCTTCTTCTACTCTTGACAGCAACCTTGTAGCTGCGTAGTATTAACCGCACCTATCTCTGAGTTGAGCGTCTCGTACTCCTCTAGCTCTCGATCGCACGTATAGTTCCAGATCTTGGTCTTGTTGGCCTCGAACTCCAACTGCTCCATCTCCCAGAAGAGCGACTCAATCTCTTGTTTACTGGCATCAAACAGAAGATCAACGTCAGTCAGTTGCAGCGGTCAAAAGAGACGCCCTCCTTCCTTCCTCCTTGGAGACGCACCACGTCTCATCGTCCACTGCGTCGTCCGCCATCATGTCCATGAGCCCCAGCATCGTCTCGGCGCACTTTTTGAGCCCCGTCTTGCCCACAGTTGTGGTGCGCGTCAGCAGCCGCCGACGAATCACCGTGTCTGTATGCACATAAAGATCAAAGAATGTCAGTAGCCCCATACACGAAGGACCCAAGTCACGCTTACCATCGTCTGCCATAGTCGGTCGATTCCAGTGTACTGGTCACGATTTTTGATTTGACTTGAGTATGGTAAGTTAAATAACAGGTACAACTGTTAATTTAAAAGAAATAAAGAGTTAAATAACGTGTTAAGGTTGTTAAGTAGCGTGTTAATTAAGGTTGAAGTTCCATTCCACAATGTGGTTCGGCGTGGCGCCGCCGAGTCCTTCGCGTGTGAGTCGCAAGAGCGTGCACCCGCCGCTGTGTTCGTGTACGTTGCACCGTCTAGAGCGTGAGAAGCGGCTGGAGGCTGAGCGGCAACAAGAAACTCTGTCTCCTCGACGAACAGCGGCGGCGGTGCTTCTTCCTCATGCAGCGCACGGATCGACGAGTGGTATACTGCGTTCAAGACAACGAGGAGCTACGAGTGGCAAGACAACTCCAAGGAGACAAATACAGACGAAGATGAAGCTGCAAGAGCACGAGGAAGACAGAAAAACACCGAGAAAAGCTGAAGAGAACGTCAAGAGTCACCAGTTGCAGCCAGAAGCTCATGAGAGCGAGCAAGAGTTAGATCAGATGGTGGACACGTCTCAATCTGTAGATTATACTAGCACCGGTAGGGCTGCTACTGCTGCTCATATAATACCACAGCAACACACAGGGAAAGAGAGTGAGGTGAGGGGTACAGGAGTTGCAGCGGAGAGTAGTTTTCAGAAACGAACAAAAGCGTTCAGGTCGACAACAACTGAGAACCAAGCAGACAGTGAGCATGAGCGTGGGCCTGTGGCTCTGCAACTGAGCTCCCGATCACGTCGCCCCTCAATTCATCGTGTGACGCTAACACCACCGACAGGTCCAGGTGGGAGTGGGGGCAGCAACAATTCGAGCATTGAATGGTCGACGGCTTCCGTACCCTTCGTGTCTCTACGTCCAGAACACCTTGTAGGGCACACATCGAGCGTCTGCGCGCTCATAGCGCATGATGATCGCTTTATTGTGTCTTGCTCTGTTGACGGGTCTGTCAAAGTGTGGTCGCAAGCCACTTTTGAGTGTCTCCATACGATCTACGGCCATCAAGATGTGGTTTCTTGTATTGATTTGAATGAGCGATGGCTGGTGTCCGGGTCACACGATTGCACTTTGCGCCTATACGACTGTACAAGCTCCAGTTTTGACCTGCTTCACGTCCTCAAGGGACATTTGGGCCACGTAACTCAAGTGCGGTTGCCCTCTTCCCTGCCGCTATATTTCGTCAGCTGCTCTGACGACTACACGCTGTGTCTGTGGAATGCTGAACGTGGTGAGTGTATCTTGGAACTCCGAACACACCTGTCGCGGGTGACGTGCTTTGACGTTCAACCAGGCCGCATTTGTTCCGGTGCCGCTGACGGTACAATTTGCTTCTGGGATATTAGTTCACTGGACTCGAACCATGAACAGCCTACGATCCAGTACATCACGTGTGCCAGGATTTACGACGCTCACAAGAGTACAGTGCAGTGTATCGTCGACATGGGCAATAGCAAGACCACGACTTACACAACCACAGCTCGTGCTAATTCAGAGTTTTACTCTGTAGTGGTGAGTGGATCCAACGATGGCACCATTCAGCTTTTCAGTGCTGAGACTTTGCGCACCTTGGTCGGCTCGATACCGTCGGCTCGCCAGTGTATGCAATGGCCGCTCTTTCCAACGGACGACTACTCTGCTCGACCAAGGACGGACGATTGCTTCACTACGGAAATTTGTTCCGTCCAACATCTAGGAAGGCGCCAGCAGTTCTACAGCTGGCTACAAAATGGATTTCCTCTCTTCAAGTGGTGACCTCGTAGCCTGCAGCTCCGAGGAAGTGCTCTACATCGTTGACACCGCACAAATGTGCATGGTTCTAGTCTTCGAAACTCAACACAGTTTTATCACCTGCACTCGTTGGATTCACAAAGCCGCCTTGATCACAGCTGGACAAGACAATGTTATCAAGATGTGGTCCATTCCTCTCTCCGTCGCTGAAACTTGAGCGCCACATGCTGCCGCTGTAGCGGTATGAGGAGTTTGGCTTTGATTTACAGCGTCATCGACAGTGCTATAAGTCGCATGCGTAAAGCGCTTGCAGTGGAGATCTAGCTAGAGCAAAAAGACTGTGGTATGCACTGTACCAGTTGTCATCGGTCGATCTTTGTGGAGCCAGCTGTCAGCGGTGCGATCGCGGATGCCAAAAAGGTTCGGCATGACTTGTTGTGGGAATACATTCACCGTGCGTTGTTTGTGGTGGCGACATGCAGATACAGCGCCAATGTAGCAAAACGCATGGCTGCTGGTCGGTTTTTACATCTGATCAAAGACCATAGCGGAGATCATGAAGCAACGCTCGGAAGTGGATCCCGATCATGCGTTCTTTGTCTGACGATGTCTGTGGCCTTTCACACATCGACGGCGACTTCAAGATCCTGTGACAGAGTTGCTGTCTTGCCATTTGTCTTCGAGGAACAGCACGTGCGCTCTGTACCTGCTCGTCACACCGCATTTGTTCACGCCGGCTACAGTAATGTATTACTGTACGACTTAGTGATTGAGTCGTCCTCTGTATTCCTTGACCCAAGAAATGCTTGAGTCAAGGAATGCAAAAGACCTTGAGACAGACGGTTCGACTTAAAACAACTGTCATTACCGGTGTGCTCCCGCACCCTGGAGACCTGCCATTTGATTGCTTTTAGCAAATTGGCGCCAACGCTTGGCAACGCAATGCAGGTATCCCATGAACCACATGGTGCAACAACGTGACGCCGCATCATTCCGATGATTTCAAGTGCCACTACAAACCTAGAAACGCAATCCCAGCAAGTACTGATAAAGATGCACATTCGATCACCAACAAAGGCACACACGCTCAAGTTCGAACCAGCTGCAGCAAGCTTTAATCACCGAGTTAAGTGACGAACTTGTTACACAATTAAATGCTTGAATGCTACAGCTAAATTAGCTCAAGCAGCCAAAGTGCCGCTTTCAGCACTTCCTCACGTCATGACACGCTGCAGGAGTTACTCCAATCTACCATAAACAAACTGCTGAGCCACACGATCGGATAACCAGCAGCGATGGGACATCGAGAGTCACCGATCACAGACAATCAGCGTTGAAATGGCGGATGGCACGGCCCTCAAATCGTTCCTTTCGTGATGTTGCTGCTGTGAGAAAGACACAACTGCAGATCTTATGCTCGGCTGCATAGCGCTGACCTACAATCTGTAGTCGAAGCCCTATAAGGTCAGTACCTTCTCAGCGGATACATTACCGTATTGGTAGGCGGCAAGTCTGGAGATTGACAGCAGATAGCGCACCAATCACTTCCACATTTGCCACCAAGCGCACAAGTCCTCGACACTAGAGCACCATGGTCGCCACCTTCTTCGATGGAAGCCGTCGTGGCATCCGCGCCGTCCTCGCCCTCTGCTCCCTGATCGCCGCCCAGCAGAGCTCTTTCGCGACTGCCGCGCAATCTGACCTGGGCTCTTGCTTGACTGCTGCTGGTGTCGAAAACTCGGTGCCCACCACAACCACCTGGACGACCGACATTGAGCCATGGAACTCTCGCGTGACCCCGACCCCATCTGCTGTCGCCTACCCTAAGACTGAAGAAGAAGTCTCGGCTGCCCTGAAATGTGCTGCCCAGAGCGGCACGAAGGTCACCACTCTCGGTGGCAACCGTTCGTTCTCCAGCATGGGTTTCGGTCGTAACGATGGTGCCCTCATCATGAACCTGAAGGGCCTGAAGCTGCTCAAGTATGACAAGACCACCGAACTGCTGTCGTACGGCGGCCCCGTCATGATCTCGGAGGCCGCTAACCTCATGTGGAACGAGTACCAGCGCGCGTTGCCTCACGGCCGTTGCCCTGATGTCGGCATGACCGGTGTTGCTGCTTCTGGATTCGGTACCATGTCGCGTCACAGCGGAACGGTCCTCGATAACATTGTTGGTGTGCGCGTCGCCCTCGCCAACGGCTCCATTGTGGATGCTGATGCTGAGAAGAACCCGGACCTGTTCTGGGGAGTCCGTGGTGCTGCTAGCTCCATGGGTGTTGTGCTGCAATTCAAGATTAAGACGTTCGAGCCTCCTTCGCAGCGCGTTACCAACTACACCATCGCCTTTAACTCGAGCTACAAGCCGACCCAGCAAGACAATGTGGACGCGCTTCTTGGCACTCAGGAGTGGGCCCTGGGCAAGGACAACAACGACCTCCTCTCCATTCGTTTCAGTCTCAGCACTAAGTCCAAGATGGCGGGATTCTTCTATGGTACGACCGAAGAGGCCAACACCGTGTTTGCTTCGCTGATGAAGAACCTGCCCTCCTCCATGGTGCTTACAAAGAATGAGAACGACTTCTGGCCGTCTGAGGAAATCACGACACCTGGTATCACCAAGGAGACTCTCAACCCTCGCCGCTACTTCTACATCACCTCCGTGACGATCCCCAGTTCCACCCACTCGACAACTCCACCGCTTGGGAACTCTACTCCGGCACCGCTTACGCTCCCAAGCTTGCGGATGCTTCTACTTCAGGATTCATTGACATTTGGGGCGGTAAGTTCGCCAAGACTGTCACTGGCGACGCCTCGGCCTGGAAGCACGACGACAACCTGCACTTGATCCGTTGGGACATGCGCTTCTGATTTCAGCGTGCCCTTCTCGGAGAGCTCGATGACGAGCATGCGCACTAACTTCTACAAGTTCGTCGACGCCTACAAGGCGTCTGGTGGTGTCCCAGGTGGCTTCACCACGTACCGTGACGAGAAGTGGTCGATTAAGGAGACCGCTGAGTTCCTGTACGGCGGCGGCAACTTTGAGCGTCTGCAGAAGATCAAGACGGAGTACGACCCGGAGGAGATGTTCAACACGGACCCACAGGCTATCCCCGCTCTTTCGGCTTAAGCTTAGGGGAAGACTCGTAAGACAAGATGTAGGATCAAGAAGACATCACAGTCATGTGTTCAAATGGGAAAAATATTTGGCTAAATAGGTTTTGGTGGGGATTGTCTTGATCGAGCTCAACAACAAGTTGTACTTGAACTTTGTTACACGAAATGGCGTCGCTCTCCGATTGCTTGGTACTCCTTAGCAGGGTGCCGCTAGTACTGTATGCAGAGGCATTAGGTGTGCTGGACGAAATAAAGGCTTGCATGGCAATGAATGCCGTCTGCTTCAGCAAAGATGACAAGTTAACTCAGCAATGTTTGTTAAACTCGAATGATTCTGGTGCTACCGCTCAAGACCGTCGCAAGATTACCGTATCTAATTAATTCCCTACTGGCGCAGGATGAAAGAGTGATGTCGTAGTCACACTGGCAGTATTGCCCATCAGCCATCATAGCGGACTCAAAATATTGTATACCTTTACTCTGTCAGCTCTTTGAGTAGTTTTGGGCATGCTGGAGACCACTACATGCGAAAGGAACTCACGCAAGCAACTTCCTCTGGCCGCGAAATCGTCTTCACAGAGTGGGGCGCTGCAGAAGGGAACGCGAGTCTGTCCCGGGTTAACTAGCGCCTTGATGGCTAGTGCGATTGCTGTTCGTCGCGCCAACCTCGGTCTAGAACGTATATTTCCTGATCCTTCCATCTTCCGATCTCCCTAATTGAGACACGGGCTCTTCTTGCCGACCTTGAAGGAGACATTGCGTAGCGCGCGTACGCTAAGCTAATCTCATTGCAGCAAAGATCGAAGGCTTCGATTCGAAGCTGAAGCTGGAAACTTAGTAAAACCAGAAACTGAATCTCAACAGAACATCGCGGTCTCCACGCAGTTCACGTCCATCAGACCGACTCCGCTGGAGCATATAGGATACCCGACGATCTTTGAAGACGGGTCATAGCCTTCGTCTGTTTGTGATAACCTGGTGCGCTGGTCTATGCAAAACTGAAGAGGTCCGTGTCCCTTTCGTGTCGAACCAGCACACCACGATGCGCCTATGACGACCATCGTAGTGGAAAGCTTCCTCAAAAACGATCTGTTGGCGCTCGCAATTCGTTGCACGGTCCCTCACTCCCACTTTGCATTTCGCCTTCATCCTTGGAAACCCCTCAGCATCGAACACGAATAAGCAACCACAGCATCAAGATGCTCAAATCGTGGCTGTCCGCTGTTAGCTACACCGTGCTAAGCCTGGCTGTCGTCAACGACGGCCATTTCACCCTTGCAGACGAATGGGAGACCCAGGTGGACAGCATCATGGCCAACTTCACTACCATCGATATTGTGGGCCAGATGACAGAGATTGCGGTGTATGGCCTTACCAACTCAACGTATCAGCTAGACGAAGCCGCCCTGCGTGAGTATGCTAAACTGCACGTGGGCTCATACATTGGCTTTCCTATGTCAGTCCTGGGTGAAGTCGATGGCAAGTGGGCATTGACGACAGCCGAAATGCGTGACTTCGTTCATCGTATTCAAGAGATCTCCATGGAGGAGAACGGCGGTCACCCAATGATATACGGTGTCGACGCGGCTCACGGCAACGCTATGGTGACAGATACGGTATTCTTCGGTCAACAGATCAACGCTGCCGCCACATTCAACCCAGACCTGGTGTACGAGCAAAGCCGTATCACTGCACGTGATGCGCTGGCTGCCGGTATCCCCTGGGTATTCGACCCTGTACTCGACATCATGCGCAACCCCTCTGGCCGCGCGTGTACGAGACGTTTGGCGAAGATCCTTATCTAATCTCGGTCATGGGGGTTGCTATGGTGCGAGGTATCCAGAGCTACAACGAGTCAGCCGCATGCATGAAGCACTGGATCGGATACTCATGGAACCCAACTGGTCACGATAAGGACGGTGTCGAGATTTCAGACTTCGACCTGATGAACTCGTACTTCCCGCCGTTTAAGGCCGCAGTCGATGCTGGACTATTGACTGGCATGCAGAACTATATCTCTGTGAACGGTGTTCCTGTCATCGAGAACACGAAGTTGATGACGACGCTACTGCGTGATGATCTTGGTTTTGAAGGTTTGATGGTGTCAGACTACGCGGAAATCAACCACCTAAACAGCTTCCACCGTACCGCTCGCTCGACAGATGAAGCGACCAAGTTCTCTCTTGAGCGCACGTCGATTGATATGAGCATGGTAGCAAGGGACCTGTCGTTTACGAACGGCACAAACAAGTTGATCAAGGAGAACCCGGAGATCATTGGCCGCCTCAAGAAGTCGGTGCGTCGCATCATCAAGACGAAGCTGAAACTCGGTTTGTACGATAACCCGATGCCCGGTGCTGAGTACGTTGACATGGTCGGCAACGATGATGACGTCGCTACCGCTCTAGATCTGGCGCGCGAGTCGATCGTCCTGCTACAGAATAATGACAGCACGCTGCCTCTTCGCAAGAACTCGTCGGTGTTCTTGACGGGTCACAGCGCCCACAATATTGGCTATCAATGCGGTGGCTGGACTCTTCAGGTCCAAGGTGTGTCGGGTAACGACATGTTCTCGCACGGTGTATCAGTGAAGCAGGGCCTTGAAGCGGTTGCAGGAAACAGTTCGTTCACCTATTTCAACGGCTTGAACGTGACGGGCAACTACACCGACACGGACCTGGCAACTGCTAAGGAGTATGCCAGCAAGGCCGAATACACGATCGCTGTCATCGGCGAAGAAGTTTACGAGGAAAAGACCGGCGATATCGATGACCTTGCCCTGCCTGCTGGTCAGATTGAGTACGTGAAGGAGCTGGCATCCACGGGTACAAAGGTGATTGTTGTGCTGTTCGAAGGTCGTCCGCGCTTGCTTGGTGACCTCCCTGAAAATGTGTACGCTGTGATCAACGGCATGTTGGCTTGTGAACAGGGCGGCAAGGCCGTTGCTGAGATCATCTACGGCGATGTGAACCCGAGTGGTCGCATGCCTATCACATACCCCAAGGATTCAGGCAACGTCTTGATCTCATACCGCCACCGTGTGACTACACAGTGTGCATCGGGCGACTATTGTGAGCCGCAGTGGACATTCGGCCATGGTCTCAGCTACACAAACTTCACCTACTCGGACATGAACCTCAGCACGACGAACGTGACATCCAGCTCTGACTCGGTGAACGTATCCGTGACGGTGACAAACTCTGGCAGCGTGGCGGGCAAGGAGACGGTGATGCTGTTCCTCACGCAGACGTACCGCTCCATCTCGGTGCCGGAGGTGAAGCAGCTGAAGAAGTTCTCGAAGATCAGTCTGGAGGCGGGTGCATCCGAGACGGTGTCATTCGAGTTGACGGCTGCGGACTGGAGCGTGTACTACCCTCAGATTGGGAAGGGTCTGAAACTGGTTGCTGAGGACGCGGACTATGTGGTCTCGATCAAGCCAGAGACGGACTGTGACGTGTACAACGAGACTGCTACTGCAAACCCGTTGTGTTCGATGTTCGCTCTTTCGACGGGTGAGTACCCATTCGGCTCGTTGGTGGCGGAGTAAAAGTGAACACGGTGCATTAACTTGATAAACGTGTGATGGGGGATCTGTGTGCTTGTGGATCTATCGTGGAAGGAACGTTAGCTGGGCAATATAGACTATGGTGATCCATAGTTTGCATCTCACCGACAATACAGTACTCCTGAAAGCGTATCACACTGGCCACCTGTACCGGGTAATATTGGATTCCTCACGTAGGAAATTGCCACTGGAAAGAAAACACCATCGAGCAATCGTTCTTCTTTGTCCAATGCCCCAGCTTGTACGCCTTGTGGCTGTGTCATTCCCTTCAGATTGTCTTTTGCTGGAACAGTAAGCTTGCCAGATGCCGATTGGAAAGTCTCTGGAATCTGTGGTAGCACAACGTAGAACAGGATGATGTTGCTGGAAGCGATAAATGTAAGTAGCCGTAGTAGTGTGTTGTTCCCAGTCAAAGCTCGAATCTCACGTCCCAATGTCATTTGAGTCAATGGTGTATCCATCTTTCCCGTTTGACAACACAACAGCAGCATTTCACATTCGCAAGTGATGACTCTTGGACTGTTTTATGACAACTGAAGAGGTCCATTCAGCAAAATGCCTTTTCGTGTCGAACAAACACACAGCAACGAGTTGGCAACGGCATCGCCATCGGAGACGCGCTGCACCTTCAATACGATCTGTTGATCCTCGCTGCTCGTTCCGAGCCCTTCGCGTCAATGGATCCCACTTCACAATCACCCTCTCCTCAGACACTACTCGACATCGAACAAGAGCACCGACCACAACGTAAAGATGCTCAAGTCGTGGCTATCTGCTGTGAGCTACGCTGCGCTGGGTCTGACAATTGTCAGTAGCAGCCACTTTGCCGCTGCGGACGAATGGGATACCCAAGTTGACACTATCATGGCCAATTTAACCAATATCGGCATTGTGGGTCAGATGACAGAGATTGCAGTGTATGGCATGCTCAATTCATCGTACCAACTCAACGAGGACAAATTGCGCAAGTTCACTGATGTCCACGTGGGTTCGTACTTGGCTCTCCCGATGTCGATCATGGGCCAAGTCAATGGTAGATGGGCATTGACGACAGCCGAAATGCGTGACTTCGTTCATCGTATTCAAGAGATCTCCATGGAGGAGAACGGCGGTCACCCAATGATATACGGTGTCGACGCGGCTCACGGCAACGCTATGGTGACAGATACGGTATTCTTCGGTCAACAGATCAACGCTGCCGCCACATTCAACCCAGACCTGGTGTACGAGCAAAGCCGTATCACTGCACGTGATGCGCTGGCTGCCGGTATCCCCTGGGTATTCGACCCTGTACTCGACATCATGCGCAACCCCCTCTGGCCGCGCGTGTACGAGACGTTTGGCGAAGATCCTTATCTAATCTCGGTCATGGGGGTTGCTATGGTGCGAGGTATCCAGAGCTACAACGAGTCAGCCGCATGCATGAAGCACTGGATCGGATACTCATGGAACCCAACTGGTCACGATAAGGACGGTGTCGAGATTTCAGACTTCGACCTGATGAACTCGTACTTCCCGCCGTTTAAGGCCGCAGTCGATGCTGGACTATTGACTGGCATGCAGAACTATATCTCTGTGAACGGTGTTCCTGTCATCGAGAACACGAAGTTGATGACGACGCTACTGCGTGATGATCTTGGTTTTGAAGGTTTGATGGTGTCAGACTACGCGGAAATCAACCACCTAAACAGCTTCCACCGTACCGCTCGCTCGACAGATGAAGCGACCAAGTTCTCTCTTGAGCGCACGTCGATTGATATGAGCATGGTAGCAAGGGACCTGTCGTTTACGAACGGCACAAACAAGTTGATCAAGGAGAACCCGGAGATCATTGGCCGCCTCAAGAAGTCGGTGCGTCGCATCATCAAGACGAAGCTGAAACTCGGTTTGTACGATAACCCGATGCCCGGTGCTGAGTACGTTGACATGGTCGGCAACGATGATGACGTCGCTACCGCTCTAGATCTGGCGCGCGAGTCGATCGTCCTGCTACAGAATAATGACAGCACGCTGCCTCTTCGCAAGAACTCGTCGGTGTTCTTGACGGGTCACAGCGCCCACAATATTGGCTATCAATGCGGTGGCTGGACTCTTCAGGTCCAAGGTGTGTCGGGTAACGACATGTTCTCGCACGGTGTATCAGTGAAGCAGGGCCTTGAAGCGGTTGCAGGAAACAGTTCGTTCACCTATTTCAACGGCTTGAACGTGACGGGCAACTACACCGACACGGACCTGGCAACTGCTAAGGAGTATGCCAGCAAGGCCGAATACACGATCGCTGTCATCGGCGAAGAAGTTTACGAGGAAAAGACCGGCGATATCGATGACCTTGCCCTGCCTGCTGGTCAGATTGAGTACGTGAAGGAGCTGGCATCCACGGGTACAAAGGTGATTGTTGTGCTGTTCGAAGGTCGTCCGCGCTTGCTTGGTGACCTCCCTGAAAATGTGTACGCTGTGATCAACGGCATGTTGGCTTGTGAACAGGGCGGCAAGGCCGTTGCTGAGATCATCTACGGCGATGTGAACCCGAGTGGTCGCATGCCTATCACATACCCCAAGGATTCAGGCAACGTCTTGATCTCATACCGCCACCGTGTGACTACACAGTGTGCATCGGGCGACTATTGTGAGCCGCAGTGGACATTCGGCCATGGTCTCAGCTACACAAACTTCACCTACTCGGACATGAACCTCAGCACGACGAACGTGACATCCAGCTCTGACTCGGTGAACGTATCCGTGACGGTGACAAACTCTGGCAGCGTGGCGGGCAAGGAGACGGTGATGCTGTTCCTCACGCAGACGTACCGCTCCATCTCGGTGCCGGAGGTGAAGCAGCTGAAGAAGTTCTCGAAGATCAGTCTGGAGGCGGGTGCATCCGAGACGGTGTCATTCGAGTTGACGGCTGCGGACTGGAGCGTGTACTACCCTCAGATTGGGAAGGGTCTGAAACTGGTTGCTGAGGACGCGGACTATGTGGTCTCGATCAAGCCAGAGACGGACTGTGACGTGTACAACGAGACTGCTACTGCAAACCCGTTGTGTTCGATGTTCGCTCTTTCGACGGGTGAGTACCCATTCGGCTCGTTGGTGGCGGAGTAGAAGTGACTAAGAATTGCTAAAATGGTAAGTTGATCTGGAATACCGATCTGGAATATCATACGATCGAGAACAAGACATTATGAGGACCCAATGCACCGTTCTGATGTGTATGCCACCGCATGTAACGGTAGTGGTCGGCTTAGAAACCCGGCCGACGATATTTGTATCACCACTGGACAACAATGCATCATTTGAGCTACTGGTATTTCGAAGTCTGTGCTGGGATCTCCATCAGTTCATCATGTGTCATCGCTTTCACTGTTCACCCTCCTACTGGTCCTGTTTTCTTTTGAGTCTGCACGTTTGCCAAGTGCAACTTGGAGCGTGCTTTGTGTCGGTCAAGAGCCTCCGAACTCAGGAACTTTCGGCGGCATAGCATACAGCACACCACGTCTGCAGATATAGGACTTCCATCAGACACAGTAGTTTCTCCTTTCTCTTCAGTCGGTCGCGACGATATCAACGTTGCCGGCTCAGATCTTGTCCGAGCTGCTCCAGTTTTGCTCCAAAGTGCCCAATTTCGAGCCTTCCGTCCAGATTGGACTCTAGAATCTCTTGCTGCTCCTGTTCTGCAGTCCGTAGGGTCAACTCCGCGTCTACAGCCCCATTCCCTGCTCCCCTTTCCTCATAGACTCGATCGAAACCTTTGGACAGGAACTGCTGTCGAGCCAGCTCTTCTTCTTCCTGTTGAAAACTTCCCAAATTTCTTGAGGACTCCGTCGACGTTTCGAGCGAAATGTTTTGGTCTCCTCATCAACAGTAGCAGATTCATCATCAGCTTTTGTTTTGTCTCTTTTCCTCTTGAATTGGTTTTCTTCTTCTTAATTGGCTTGGCTTTAGGTGGGGGTAAAACTTGTAGCTTACGTAGATATTCTCGCTGCAAAACTTGGTCCACGAGACACTCGTAGGCTTCACTAAGACGCTGGAAAGCAGCCTCTGCACCTGCAGATCGGTTCTTGTCTGGGTGCACGAGGATCGCCAAGTCCTTGTATCGTCTGGGGAGGTCAACAAAGGGGTGATGTTGATACCTTTTTGTTACATGCAGTGGTTTTATTTTGTTTTACCTTCTGACTTGCTGGGCGCCTGTGAAGACTGGATCGTCGAACTGCAGCACCTGGTAATGCGTACTGCAGTCCACATGATGTTACGATTATATAACGCCTAGTCCGGATAGTCACCGCGTACCTGCAGCCCAAGATCCGCGCAACCTGCAGCATCTCCGCCATTTTGGCCACTAGTTTACAAGCGTTTGTTGTTTCAGTTGATTTCAGTATGGTAAAGTAAAGTGCACGAAAACATGTTAATGGGTCAAGTTTACACATGACATAATATGTTATGTGTAAAGTTTACTTTTGCACATTTTCGGGTGAAGTATCGGCTGCAATATAGAGATTGTGATCGTGTCGACCGACACCAGGTGTGTGTTCTCAATGGCGACATTTTCAGTGCAGACGAGATTTTACGTAATTGCTGGTGTCTGGAGATGTCCGTGGCGCTGCAGCTGTGATCGCCGCAGTGTTGGCACTTAAAATTGTTTGACGAAAGAAAGTCAGTTTAAGTTTCTCCGCTATCAAAGTATACAAACGAGTTTAACAACCATTTCAAAACGTTCATTTATCGCCATTTAACGCCCATTGTTAGTTTGAACAACTTGTATTGCAGAACGTCTCTTTGATACTGTGGTGCTCCTCACGAAGTAGCCGTCAGAGCAGGAATGGCCTGCGGGTCGGTGTTAAACATCTCGCTCGGGTCAAACTCCGTCTTAATCTTTTGAAGACGCTCAAAGTTGCCGCCACCGTAGATGTACTCAGCAACCTCGTCGATCGACCACTTCTCGTCACGGTAAGTGATCAAAGTTCCAGGGAGCCACCCGCCGCCTTGTACGAGTCGACAAATTTGAAGAAACCCTCGCGCAAAGTCGTGATGGAGCTATCAGCGAATGATACATCGTACGTCGGCGTACGCATGTCCCAGCGGATAAGCAGCAGGTTGTCGTCGTGCTTCCAGGCAGAGGTGTCAGCGGCAACGCTTTGGTGAATTCACCGCCCCAAACGTCAATGAAACCAGAGGCGGTGGCATCCGCTAGCTTAGGTGCGTAGGCGGTGTTGGTAAAGAGGTCCCACGCAGTGGAGTTGTCAAGGGACAGAGTTTTTGACGGTCACAGCAGTGATGTAGAAGTACAGGCGAGGAGAGGTGCCCTTCGTGCTGATTCCGGGGGTAGTGATATCTTCAGATGCCCAGAAGTCGAACTCGTTCGAGGTAAGTACTGCTGTATCAGGCAGGTACTTCATCAACGACGCAAGCGACGCTGCAGACTCGCTTGTTGATCCGTAGACAAACCCTTTCATTTTGGACTTGGTGCTGATGCTGAAGCGGATGGACAGCAGGTCGTTGTTGTCCACGCTTTGAGCCCACTTCTGAGTCCCAAGAAGCAAATCTACGTTATCCTGCTGGGTCGGCTTGTAGCTCGAGTTAAAGGCGATGGTGTAGTTGGTAACACGCTGCGAAGGAGGCTCGAACGTTTTGAGTTTGAACTGCAGCACAACACCCATGGAGCTAGCAGCACCACGGACTCCCAATACAAGTCTGGGTTCTTCTCAGCGTCAGCATCCACAATGGAGCCGTTGGCGAGGGCGACGCGCACGCCAACGATGTTATCAAGGACCGTTCCGCTGTGACGCGACATGGTACCGAATCCAGAAGAAGCGATACCTGTCATGCCAACATCAGGGCAACGGCCGTGAGGCAACGTGCGCTTGTGGTCGTCCCACAACAGGCTAGCAGCTTCGGAGATCATGACGGGTCCACCGTAGGTGAGAATGCTGGAAGCCTCGTCGTACTGCAACACCTTCATGTTCTTCAGGTTCATGATGAGGGCACCATCGTTACGACCGAAACCAAGGCTGGAAAAGAGCGGTTGCCACCAAGGGTGGTGACCTTAGTGCTCGTCTGAGCGGCACACTTCAGAGCAGCCGATACTTCCTCTTCAGTCTTAGGGTAGGCGACAGCAGATGGGGTCGGGTTCACGCGAGCGTTCCATGGCTCGATGTCAGTCGTCCAGGTGGTCGTAGTGGGGACCGAGTTCTCGACGCCAGCCGAATTCAAACAGGCACCAAGGTCTGCGATCTGACTGGCTGCTGTCGTGGTTTGACTCTGTTGGGCAGCGATGAGAGAGCAGAGGGCCAGAACGGTGCTGAGGCTACGACGGCTTCCGTTGGTCAGAGTAGCAACCATTACCTGCTTTGTAGTCTAACACAGGTTCAGTGTTTGCGTGGACTTTAGCGCTTGAAGGAAGAAACGAAAATGATTGACATATCTACCCCTGATTCAAATGCGCCATAACCTCCCCCAGCTGCGTCAATACTATTGCCCCTTCCAGCTATCCGATCCTGCTTTTTATCATGAACAACTCGACGAAATTAACGCTTTGAGGGCGACACAGATGTCTCTGCGAGACACGCTTGAGCGCCATTCCATCTTGATTGTGTCTCCTCACCTTTCTAAAAAGGTTTTAGGATAAAATGAGGGAGACTGTCAGTGTAGAAATTCCGCTCATGCTCTGGTAAACTGTATTGCATGAATTCAAATACAATCAGCGCTGCACGACAGCATTGTGCATGCCGCTCTACTATTGCCGACAAAGTTCACAAGTGCCCTGATACACAAACCTAAAACACTTTTACAATACAAAAGTACTCGAGGAGATTAAACAACGAATATTCAAAGCTTTATTGAGCCACGACTTTACCCGATTACTGTATTGGGAATCTCTCACTCAACCACGTCTCATATTTGAGCTTAAGCTGAAAGAGCGGGGATAGCCTGTGGGTCCGTGTTGAACATCTCCTCCGGGTCGTACTCCGTCTTGATCTTCTGCAGACGCTCAAAGTTGCCGCCGCCGTACAGGAACTCAGCGGTCTCCTTAATCGACCACTTCTCGTCACGGTACGTGGTGAAGCCACCTGGGACACCACCAGACGCCTTGTAGGCGTCGACGAACTTGTAGAAACCCTCACGCATAGTGTCCAGCGAGCTCTCCGAGAAGGGCACGCTGAAATCGGAAGAGCGCATGTCCCAACGGATCAGGTGCAGGTTGTCGTCGTGCTTCCAGGCCGAGGCGTCGCCAGTGACGGTCTTGGCGAACTTACCGCCCCAAATGTCGACGAATCCCGAAGTAGAAGCATCTTCAAGCTTGGGTGCGTAAGCGGTGCCGGAGTAGAGTTCCCAAGCGGTGGAGTTGTCGAGTGGGGTGGAACTGGGAATCGTCACGGAGGTGATGTAGAAGTAGCGACGGGGAGTGAGAGTCTGCTTGACAATTCCAGGTGTCGTGATCTCCTCAGACGGCCAGAAGTCGTTCTCATTCTTTGTAAGCACCATGGAGGGAGGAAGGTACTCCATCAACGAAGCAAACACGGTGTTGGCCTCTTCGGTCGTACCGTAGAAGAAACCCGCCAGTTTAGACTTAGTGTTAATGCCGAACCGAATGGAGAGGAGGTCGCTGTTGTCCTCGCTCAGGGCCCACTCCTGAGTGCCAAGAAGCGCGTCCACATTGTCTTGCTGGGTCGGCTTGTAGCTCGAGTTAAAGGCGATGGTGTAGTTGGTAACACGCTGCGAAGGAGGCTTGTACGTCTTAATCTTGAACTGCAGCACAACACCCATGGAGCTAGCAGCACCACGGACTCCCAGAACAGGCCCGGGTTCTTCTCAGCATCAGCATCCACAATGGAGCCGTTGGCGAGGGCGACGCGCACACCAACAATGTTATCGAGGACCGTTCCGCTGTGACGCGACATGGTACCGAATCCAGAAGCAGCAACACCGGTCATGCCGACATCAGGGCAACGGCCGTGAGGCAACGTGCGCTGGTACTCGTTCCACATGAGGTTAGTGGCCTCCGAGATCATGACGGGGCCGCCGTACGACAGCAGTTCGGTGGTCTCGTCATACTCGAGCAGCTTCAGGCCCTTCAGGTTCATGATGAGGGCACCATCGTTACGACCGAAGCCCATGCTGGAGAACGAACGGTTGCCACCGAGAGTGGTGACCTTCGTGCCGCTCTGGGCAGCACATTTCAGGGCAGCCGAGACTTCTTCTTCAGTCGTAGGGTAGGCGACAGCAGATGGGGTCGGGGTCACGCGAGAGTTCCATGGCTCAATGTCAGTCGTCCAAGTGGTCGTTGTGGGCACCGAATGTTTGACACCAGCGGCGTCCAAACAGGCACCAAGGTCCTTCTGAGAAGCAGCAGCGGTTGCAAGCGAACTCTGTTGAGCGACAATCAGGGAGCAGAGGGCGAGGACGGCGTGAACGCCACGACGGCTTCCGTTGAAGAAGGTGGCGACCATGGTGCTCTAGTGTCGAGGACTTGCGCGCTTGGTGGCAAATGTGGAAGTGATTAATATCATGGAATGCACAGCCAGCTATTAATCTCCAATGCGCTCGTAGACAAGGCGAACAAGTATTGTAGATGTAGCCCTACTTTGCATCGTGACATTGTACGGCTTGTTAGTTCCGTTACGTCTGAAGTTAGGCATGCCCAGCGATGCCACGATAAGGACGATTTGAGGCTGTGCCATCCATCCTTTCAACGCTGTTCCTTTTGGAAATCCCCATCGCTGCTGGTTTTCCGAAGCGTGTGGCTCAGCAGTCTGTTTACAATAAACTGGCACTCACGTCAACCCTCTAGCCGCCATGGCTGCGGCATTCCCACCAGGAACTTCCTGAGGAAGAAATGTGTGCCGGTATCGGTTCTTCACTCGAGTAATATTAAGGCTCACTGTTTCACCGTAGTTTTATGATCACTGTCTTCATTTGGCACGGCTATATATATTAATAAAATGCACAACCACTGATGTTATTAATAATGTGTTTCTGGATTAAACTTGCTACAGCAGTTATTGTGGTCGTCGACTTGTTGATGGTGTTTGTAAAGTACAGTACAATGGACATAGTATGTACAATATTACATAGGTACTGCAACCTTGTATTAACGTGGCACTTTAATAACCCCCATTATCAGAGATTTCATATCAACCACGAAACCACACGTTCAACCGGGCATTGCTTATCTTCACCGACAGACGGGCAACATATAGTCACGTCATACTAAATAGCAGGCTTCTTTAGGACAAAAGACATAAACACCAAATAGAAGGCCATTTACCCCCAATATGGCACTTCAATTCTAAGTAACTTTAGCAAAGTTAATGGCGTCGTGTGGTCGCATCAAGTGGAACGTTCGGGTTTTGATAAGACTCGAAAGTAATCAATAAGGTAACAGAAGAAAACAGGGATAGGAAGCATGTTTAGGACAAAACTGGGGAAAAAAGGGTTAAAACTCACGTGGCTCCCACTTTGAGCAATGGCAACAATTAACCATTTGCATGTACTGCATGTACTGGTCCCACGAAGCGGCACCCCAGTCTACCTTGGCGAGTCCAATGCCACCCTCACAACGTGAAGTTCACACGTTACATGGAGGGACACGGCAGAAATGACATGTCGATGTGGTCCAGCGGGTTTTTATGCTCTAGCAGCTGTTTGAGCGCGAGATTTGCTTCAATCGCCCGAATACAGTATTTTATTAATATAATTCTAATAATGGCGTGGATGGCGTGGATGGCGCGGATGGCGTGGATGGCGTGACGTGAATGGCGTAGATGGGGCAGCGTGGCGAGCGTGGATGGGGCAACATGGCGAGCGGGGATGCGTGCTCTTCCTCGAAGACAAATGGTAGAATGCCAACAAAAGCTTGTCAAGGGGCCTTGAAGTTGCCTTCCGTGTAACAGACCAAAGTGGTTGAAGCGGTTGTTTCAAAGATATTGTGCCAAGCCGTTAGAATGCGACGACCAAGGCTTACCTGTTGTGTGTTGGTGTCACGGCATATCGGGCTCCGGTGCGGGGTCACTGCGACAACCGTGCGAGCAAACTGGAATTCCAGTAACAACTGACCTTACTAGATCATCCAGCCTCATGCCTCGCTTCGTAAACTGAGAACCCGAATCATAGATTAAACAACGAATATTCAAAGCTTTATTGAGCCACGACTTTACCCGATTACTGTATTGGGAATCTCTCACTCAACCACGTCTCATATTTGAGCTTAAGCTGAAAGAGCGGGGATAGCCTGTGGGTCCGTGTTGAACATCTCCTCCGGGTCGTACTCCGTCTTGATCTTCTGCAGACGCTCAAAGTTGCCGCCGCCGTACAGGAACTCAGCGGTCTCCTTAATCGACCACTTCTCGTCACGGTACGTGGTGAAGCCACCTGGGACACCACCAGACGCCTTGTAGGCGTCGACGAACTTGTAGAAACCCTCACGCATAGTGTCCAGCGAGCTCTCCGAGAAGGGCACGCTGAAATCGGAAGAGCGCATGTCCCAACGGATCAGGTGCAGGTTGTCGTCGTGCTTCCAGGCCGAGGCGTCGCCAGTGACGGTCTTGGCGAACTTACCGCCCCAAATGTCGACGAATCCCGAAGTAGAAGCATCTTCAAGCTTGGGTGCGTAAGCGGTGCCGGAGTAGAGTTCCCAAGCGGTGGAGTTGTCGAGTGGGGTGGAACTGGGAATCGTCACGGAGGTGATGTAGAAGTAGCGACGGGGAGTGAGAGTCTGCTTGACAATTCCAGGTGTCGTGATCTCCTCAGACGGCCAGAAGTCGTTCTCATTCTTTGTAAGCACCATGGAGGGAGGAAGATACTCCATCAACGAAGCAAACACGGTGTTGGCCTCTTCGGTCGTACCGTAGAAGAAACCCGCCAGTTTAGACTTAGTGTTAATGCCGAACCGAATGGAGAGGAGGTCGCTGTTGTCCTCGCTCAGGGCCCACTCCTGAGTGCCAAGAAGCGCGTCCACATTGTCTTGCTGGGTCGGCTTGTAGCTCGAGTTAAAGGCGATGGTGTAGTTGGTAACACGCTGCGAAGGAGGCTTGTACGTCTTAATCTTGAACTGCAGCACAACACCCATGGAGCTAGCAGCACCACGGACTCCCCAGAACAGGTCCGGGTTCTTCTCAGCATCAGCATCCACAATGGAGCCGTTGGCGAGGGCGACGCGCACACCAACAATGTTATCGAGGACCGTTCCGCTGTGACGCGACATGGTACCGAATCCAGAAGCAGCAACACCGGTCATGCCGACATCAGGGCAACGGCCGTGAGGCAACGTGCGCTGGTACTCGTTCCACATGAGGTTAGTGGCCTCCGAGATCATGACGGGGCCGCCGTACGACAGCAGTTCGGTGGTCTCGTCATACTCGAGCAGCTTCAGGCCCTTCAGGTTCATGATGAGGGCACCATCGTTACGACCGAAGCCCATGCTGGAGAACGAACGGTTGCCACCGAGAGTGGTGACCTTCGTGCCGCTCTGGGCAGCACATTTCAGGGCAGCCGAGACTTCTTCTTCAGTCGTAGGGTAGGCGACAGCAGATGGGGTCGGGGTCACGCGAGAGTTCCATGGCTCAATGTCAGTCGTCCAAGTGGTCGTTGTGGGCACCGAATGTTTGACACCAGCGGCGTCCAAACAGGCACCAAGGTCCTTCTGAGAAGCAGCAGCGGTTGCAAGCGAACTCTGTTGAGCGACAATCAGGGAGCAGAGGGCGAGGACGGCGTGAACGCCACGACGGCTTCCGTTGAAGAAGGTGGCGACCATGGTGCTCTAGTGTCGAGGACTTGCGCGCTTGGTGGCAAATGTGGAAGTGATTAATATCATGCAGTACCGATGTCACCGTTATGAAAGTCAATCATGCCGGTACAAACTTTTCCTAAGGATACCCAGCCATATGAAGCAGCAGGCGAGTCCCTACGATTGTTAGCAAATAATGAGCTAATTCAGTGCAAACATCCAGCTGAGGCCATATCCAACATGTGTACTGTCCTCCTAGCGTCTGTAAACTGCGAAACCAGGTGCTATCCATCGTAAGCTCATCATGAGGCTCAATTGATTAAACGTGTAGCAGCTGCTTTTTAATCCGTCGTGTGTCATGTTGGTGGTCGATCGGTAAGTAACGTAGCTCTGCGTTTCTTGTACATGTAGTAGTTTGAATCGTCAGAATGGCGCCATGCTGGCCATACGCTGTTGATGGCAGGTAGTGGTGACCATCTCTTATACGGATGGGATGAGGTGGTAAAGCAAGTATCCAATAGTTTTGTCGTGAAAGGCTTCTGAAGTTCGCACTGAGCTGTCGACGTTACCGTGGTGTCCATGCAAAGATCGCCCAGTCGAAATATTGTACATGTACAGCTGGAGCAGCCGCCTGTGTGGGGGATTTGCTAAAGCTTAGTTAATCGCGGAGGAGCCAAAGGTTCGCTTGGCTGAGGGCAGTTTGTGCGGCATAGCAACGCCAGCCTTACGCACGTGCTGTTCCTGACAGTCAAATGACGCTGCCACTCGAAAAAGGCGAATTCTTGACAATCGAGAACAAAATTTGTTATTTACTTCGAAAGCATTAATACCGCGTTACCTGGCAATCGACAAGGTTGAGCCAATTCGACCAGACCGCCGCGCGATAAACTAGTTCGACGCGCAATTGCAAAACGAAGTAACGGAGTTATTTCACAGTGGTTGCGATCCGATTGAGTCTTGCTACTGTTGGTGGGCTCCAGGTGCAACTACACGTGCATGTACAATAGCTGCACGCACGCAGCTACGACATGAAAGCATCTCTACGACGCGGCAACGAGATACCAAAGCTCCTTCAGTAACTGCTATATTCTCTGCCCCTGCTCGTCAAATTGACGACGTCAACTATTACTGGAGTACACATTATCCTTTTAGGTAACTAAGAAAGGTTACATTCTGATGGCAAGACATTCTTTGAGCTTTGCTGCCCCTTATCTCGCTTCAGTTCATCCACCAGCCGCTGCTCCAAGGCGGACGATCATTCTCGCTTACGGTGTGTCGTCGCCTGCGCAGTAAAATGAGGATAACATTTCTTTTGTTGAATTGTCCTCCTGTGTTGATTGTTTCTAGCGAAAATGGTGTTGAATTTCATATGTAGCAAGAACTTTTATGCGTTTGTTCTGCTCGTACCCAGTTGAGTTGGTTCTGTAATAGTAGTATGCTGGAGACCATCAGCAGCGGCAATTTGCATCCGAGTCTACCCGGTGAACACGGCGCCTACATTCGCTACGAAGCCGCTGGCGAAAGGATTGTGGCAGGATGTAGCTGGGTTGCCATTTGAAGAGACTAGTTTCGCTATTTTGCACCCATTCTTTGCTGATATTGACGACTCAATTCAAGTTGCAATTACTCGGTATTTTTCAACCACTCTATCTCACATATTGCGTGCAGGAAGCTTCCTATTAGTCTCATTGATTTATTATCACGATTTTTTATCGCGCACGCTGCACCCGAACTACCCGCTACGTCAAAATGCACTATTTGGAAACGTGGATTTCATTTCTCAGCTTAAGGAGTGCGTTAGAGTCCGATTGACAGTATCCATCCTACTGGCGTCCCTCCCCACGTGCATGCACTGGTACTACCAGTCTGGTAGCGATCGACCATCAAGCGGAGCAGCTGTAAAATTGTCGCTGTCAGTAAATGTTGTTGCACAGACAATGGTGTCACTGATGAAAACTGAATTGACCACCCAGTTACATTCACTGTCTCCTGAAGCGCCCAATGTTAGCATATCCGGTGCGCTGAACGAGCGCGGAGTTGCTGCCCTGTTGCATTATGTTCAAACTCATTATCGTTCTCAACGACAGCACACCGTTGGAGCTGGTGAAGCTAGCAGAGTTGCTGAGCATCAGACCAATCCAGATCGCACTACCGGAGTATGATGATGGAAGTTCAAACTAAACCTATTGAGGTATCTAACTGGATTGAGCACCCGACCATTGACCAAGCGTGTACAATGCTACTGAATGTGTCGCCGGGGCTGCCGATCAGCGACTTCACTGCTAAGGATCGCCAACGCCGAAAAAGCCAACTCAAGTGGTTGAGTGCATTGCAAGAAATCAGAGAAAACCGTCGTAATTCTGAGATAAATACGTATTAAGACCTGGTAGGAAAGGTGTGATCGATATGACTTTCTTGCTGTAGGGCGCTCTCCTTAAAACCTGCCGTGTGTACCTGAGCCATGCTGCCTGACTGCCAGACTAGCTAGACCGCAGCACTGATTAGTATCGGACATTAGTGCGTCTTTACAGTAGTTTTTTCCGGAGTAAGAGCTTTTCGTTTACATCAAAATTACAGCAGCAGTTTGTAAAGAGAAACAAACTACTTTGGGCTATACGAAATTTGATACAAATACACCAAGCCGCATATAAGTTCAAGAATCGTGCACAGATTTTGAATTTGATTGCAGTCAAAACTGAGCGTGATCAAATTATGTAATTTCCATCTTTTGGTGCCGTTTACCTCGTTTGTGGCCACTGGACAAGTGCGTCAATGCTGGTCAGAGCGGTCTCTCGTCGTGTGTGGGCGGCGGCAGCCAAGACTCCGGTCTGCACCGCCTCCTTCTCCAGTAAGCGACGCTCTCGCTACAGCAGTAGCCACCGCAATGGATCTCCCTCCGTCTTGGGTCTGAAACAGCGGCAGCAGTTCAATCAACTGCGGGAGGCACTGGCCAGCGAGTCTCTGGCTCAAATCCCAGTTCCATTAACTGCTGCAACTGCAGAGCAGTGCATTGTTGAGGTGCAGACGCCAGTTACAGACAGAGAAATGAAGAAACGCCAACGGAATTCGCCCGGATGCTGCGGCAGAAGGAAGCCAAACACGAGCGAGTGAAACATCTGCCGCTCTTTCGAGAGGGATCTCCACTGTATCAACGCTTTGGGGAGAAGTCTCTGGGAGACTATGACGACCTCCACGCACTAGCTTCGATGGACCCATTGCAGTCATTCATTCCGAGCAGGAAGAGCAGGAACATATGGAATATCTGAGGGACCAAAGGTCTGCAGGCGTTCTAACAAACGCCATTGCAGCTTGATGGCTATGGAGTCTATACAGCTGATGATGTATTGGTGGTTTTATTTGTTCTGGTGTTGGTGCAGGTGGTTGGTGTCGATACTGAGGCGAGACCAGACTTTCACCCACTCAAGGGGAAGCAAAGGGAACCCAGTGTGCTTGATTCAGGTGAGCACGCTCGAGCGTGCATTTATTTATCGCCTGCAGCGAGGCAAACCGCTGCCGCCGATGCTACAAGAGCTGTTCGCGGACCCAAGTGTGATCAAAGTCGGTCACTCGCTGAGCGACGATTTCCGGCAGCTAAAGGCTTCGAACCTCGTGCAGGCCGTCAACTGCACAGTGGACACGCTGTACATTACGCACAAACTCGGGTGCAAACGACCTGGACTCAAAACGGCCTGTCAAGTGTTTTTGAATGGGTACATCGCGAAGGAGATGCAGGTGTCGGACTGGGAGGCACCTGTACTGAGCGAGGCACAGATCAACTATGCCGCTACAGACGCCTGGGCGCCTCTGAGAGGTATGTTGCGCGGCATCCTATCCAGATAAAGCGACCTGCCATGTATAACCGGGACTTACACCTTGTCGATGTGATGCAGTTTTGCTAGCAATGATTCAGATAAAGGACACGAAGGAGTTTCTACGCACGAAAAGCTACAACTCGTCAGCACGGACAGTTGTGAATGAGGACCACGATACGCTGCTAGGTAAATTGCAGTCGTACGCACTTCGCCATCAAGTGTCGACAACGGAGTAAGTAAACCAAGCACCATGTGACCAATAGCTTTTTGGGCACAATGTGCTCTCCCTGGTTAGCGGTTAAAGTGAACTCGCTTGCCGTCCGTCGTCTTCTTTCGCAAGTTACAGTAATGTTGCCGTAGAAGCTGTTCCGGACCACCCCACAACTGGCG
This sequence comes from Phytophthora kernoviae, assembly GCA_008080845.1. Taxonomy (NCBI): domain Eukaryota; phylum Oomycota; class Peronosporomycetes; order Peronosporales; family Peronosporaceae; genus Phytophthora; species Phytophthora kernoviae. Next base: position 46,789 of record VKKV01000290.1, on the reverse strand, counting down.
ACAGATTAAAGGTTGCTGATAAGCTATCAGTGTCAGTAGTGAGCATGAACCAGAGAGCAAAATCAATTCCCGGCTACGATTGCTCTCTCAACCCCAACATACCACCGCTACACGGAATACTAAACATATGGCTAGCGTTTAGCACTTGTTTACTATCTCTCCACGTGCCTCCTGTGCCAACAGCCCAGTGATGTTCATCTTCGCGCATCGCGCTGGTATGCGACGAGCCCAAGCAGCGCACCGCCTCAAAATACAGAACCACAACTCGTACCTCTATGTGTCCAGAAAGTTATGCTCCCAGAGCACTCAGCATAAGCTGAGTCAGCAATAAAGGAGTTTGTCGCGTAGGTTTGTCTCGACTGCTGTGATTGTTGTATCTTGAGGTCTAACACTCTCGGTAGTATCCTCAGGGAAATCTCGCAGTCCGTACACTGTGCCATTACTCAGACCGCTGACCATCAAGTTTGTTTTCCTCTTCATCGTTTACGTGTATGAAGGGATGATTGAGCAACTCCGTCGCTGATGCACGGGTGTCTGGATTCTTATCGAAACAACGGAAGAGAAAGTCATGTGCCATGGGCGACAATTGAGCCGGGAATTCCGGGATGGCGGTGGCCGACGCAATGTGGAACATGGCTGTGAGAGGATTGGACAGGTTTTCCTACCATTCACCGCAAGCGCGACCGCAAAGAAGTCCTCATTAGACGCTGCTCACCTAGATTGAACTTGGACACTACTTCACTTACCCATGGCGGCCGCCCGGTGGCCATTTCAATCGCAACACAGCCAATTCCCCAGATGTCCGCCTTACGCCATGAATCTGCACCCTTTTCAGCGCGCACGAGCTCTGGCGCCATCCAGAACGGCGATCCCAGGCCTTCTCGCACAGACCTGGCCACCGCAAATGATGTACGCGTCAGGTCAATTGCAGTACTAGCGCGGCTCAGTGCGAAGCCAAAGGCATAAAACGCACCTCGCGGACTTCATCGCATAGCGCTCGTTGTCCTCCTCCTCAACCAACTCGCGCGGATCTGGCACTATCGTCAGCTTGGATGTCCCGAAATCTGCAATCTTGACGCCACCACGGTCATCATCCGCAAGCAGTAGATTGGCGCATTTGAGGTCGCGATGGGCGATGCCTAGCTCATGCAGGTGAGCCACACCACGCACCACATCGCGCAAGTAACACTGCACCATGTCCTCGTCAAAGGCTCCGAATTCTTTCAGCAGTCTGCGTTTATCATCGCTGCATGTATCAGTGTCACATTCAACGCTTCAACATTGGTGCAGCGATATCACACGCACTTGCTCAGTGACCCCGATGGTAGATACTCCATGAAAATGTTGACTGTGGGTCCATAGCGCTCTACCACAAAAACCAACAGCAAGCAACAAAAATACAGTTGCAGCAAAGCAACGTTAGAGACTCCATTCAACTACCAATGCACCAACCAAACAGGTCTCACCACTGCCGATGAAGCGCACAACGTTGGGATGGCCATGGGACTGGAGCAATTTCAGAATGTAGAGCTCTCTCTCAATCTGCTCCCAGCTCTGTACACGCTGCAGCGAGAGAGCTCACGTCGTTTCCAAGCTCCAGTTCCTCCTGGATAAAAATCTGTTTGACGGCAAGCAGCTCGGCACTGCAATGACAGCAAGACGCGAATCAGATGAATGCGCATACAGGTGGAAGACTCCCGTCTATGGTCCTCATGTTTGCACCTTGGCAGTCGAAGTGCTGCGGAGACCTGACCGAAGCGACCGCTGCCGACGCTCGGTCCTTTCTGCCACACGAGCGTCCTACAAAAGGCAACACATTCGTTAGCGTCGTGCGTCGGAGGCACCACATTGCCGCAGGGGATGCGCCGCCACGCACTCGCCAGGCAGCAGCGAGAGCTGCAGCGCCATGTCTTCCACCATCACCAAGCAGCAACACCTGTCAACGCTATGTACGGTTACGGACCGGTTATGCGACCCTTCACCAAAACCCCTTCCAAAGATGATACTCAAATACTGATAAAATGGCTTTATTACCATTCAAATGTCTAAATACTAAATTCTTTAATCTTGTTATAACTAATGCTATTATCCATTCCTGTGAGAATTTATCACGTGACGCGCCAAGTGGGTCCATCTCCTTTGAGCTTATTCTACCAGCAAACGACTGGCTGGCAGTGACCTGCCATGCAAGACTAGCATGAGTATTTTCAACGACTTTAACAGCTCTATTTGTGAATTACGTCACGTGATCCCGTTGTGATCTGTTCATAGGCTGGTGGTGGGCCCCATCTCTACCGCGTCAAGGTGTATCATCGCTTCAACCGCTCCAATGTGTTTGCGCGAGACTCTGTAGACTCACAAGAACATTCCGTCTCACTTTTCATCCAATCAAATGTCTCTCTTGGCCTTCTTGTCCAATCACAATATATTGCCTGCGCTTACACTCGAATGCGCAAACGCAACTTGTGACCAGCTCAATTTGACTCCAATAGAGGTCCTTGTTCATGCCGGTGGCATGACACCAAGAGATCTTCCTCATTCTCCGTTTTCACCCTCGAGACGCACCCAACACCTCCCACATACAACAAACCATGCGTCTCTTCCTCAAGTCTGCGATGCGCGCTTCGTCGCCGCTGCTCAAGACGCGCTCGTTCGCCACCAACACGTCGGAACTCAGCTCGGTCGTGTTCAAGGACCACCTGCGCACGGTGCAGATGGCCGACTCCAAGGAAACGGTGCTGCCCGGCGGCCGCGACCTGTTCTCACTGCTGCCCAAGGCTTTCACCGGCATTAAGCAGATCGGTGTCATTGGCTGGGGCTCGCAGGGTCCCGCCCAGGCCCAGAACCTGGCTGAGTCCCTCGAGGGATCGGACATCAAGGTCAAGGTCGGTCTCCGTGAGGGCTCGTCCTCCATCCCCGAGGCCAAGGCCGCTGGCTTCAGCGAGGACAAGGGCACGCTCGGTGAGATGTTCGACGTCATTAAGGAGTCCGACATGGTCGTGCTGCTCATCAGCGACGCCGCCACCGTCAAACTCTACCCCAAGATCTTCCCGCTCATCAAGAAGGGCGCGACCCTTGGTCTGTCCCATGGTTACCTCCTGGGCCACCTCGAGAGCGTCAACGAGACGTTCCCCGAGGACATTAACGTGGTCATGATGGCCCCCAAGGGCATGGGCCCCAGCGTTCGTCGTCTGTATGTGCAGGGCAAGACCGTGAACGGTGCCGGTATCAACTCGAGTGTGGCCATCCATCAGGATGCCACTGGCAGCGCCTCCGAGATCGCTCTGGGCTGGAGCGTCGGTGTCGGTGCCCCCTACACATTCTACACCACCATGTCGTCCGAGTACAAGTCGGACATTTTCGGTGAGCGTTGCATTCTGCTGGGCGGTGTCCACGGTCTGGTCGAGTCTCTGTTCCGTCGCTACGTGCAGGGCGGCATGACCCCCGAGGACGCTTTTAAGAACACGGCCGAGTGCATCACCGGTCCGCTGAACGAGAAGATCTCGCACGATGGCATCAAGTCCGTGTACGAAAGCTTCAAGGGCGAGGACAAGATCATCTTCGAGAAGGCGTACACGGCTGCCTACACGCCGTGCCGCGACATCATCGAGGAAGTGTACGACGACGTGGCCTGCGGCAACGAGATCCGCAGTGTGAACAACGCCGTGGCCCGCCACGACCGCTTCCCGTTCGGCAAGATTGACCAGACGCACACGTGGAAGGTTGGTGAGAAGGTCCGCGCTGCCCGTGACGGCAACTTCGTGATGAACCCGTTCACGGCCGGTTCGTACGTGGCCATGATGATGGCTCAGATCGACGTGCTTATCAGCCACGGCCACTGCTACTCGGAGGTCGCCAACGAGTCGGTGATCGAGTCGGTGGACTCGCTGAACCCGTACATGCACGCTCGTGGCGTGGCCTACATGGTGGACAACTGCTCCACGACGGCTCGTCTGGGCTCCCGTAAGTGGGCTCCTCGCTTCGACTACATCCTGACGGAGCAGGCCTACGTGGCCGTGGACGACAACAAGATCAAGAACGAGGCCAAGCTCATGAGCGAGTTCAAGAACCACAAGATCCACGATGTGCTCAACGTCTGCTCGTCAATGCGCCCAAGCGTCGACATTGCCGTCGAGTAAGCTGCTGACCATTAGCGACGCAGATAAGACGTCCGTCAGTTGACGCGGTAGTTGAAAGCGGCGGCTGGCGATGGTTGTGCCTTGGGTGCCTCGTAGTGAGGCTGTGGCGTACATGTGTTGTGCTTGCGCGTGCGCTTCGCTTTCGGTCTCTGTAGGAGAGGATGGAGCATATGACGCCTATATAATACACTTAATCTCCACTCACTCTGGTTTCACGGTACTTTGGCGTTGCCATGGTGCAGTCACACGTTTGCATGCGTTTGCACAGACCGCGTGTTAAAGCCAAACTCCGTCAAGTCCATTCTTGTTGTTTTCGCTGTTAATAATTCCGGACTCCAATGTGACTGGCACATTAGCCTCAGAGCACTGTATTTGGGACTCCACCTTACGTCACCGCCAGCATCCAAACAACAAGTTTTACTAACTTTCAAGCCCCTCAACAACAGCTCTGCTACCGCTACACTACTATGGATACCATCATGTGCATGCCAAGTGATTGAGAGCTCGACTGCCCCGTTACCAAGGAATCGCGAATGTTCCGTACGGGTACTCACCAGTGCTCAGTGTGAAGTTGGAGCAGAGCGAGTCGCGGACAGCAGTTTCGTTGTACACGTCACAGTCAGTCTCCGGCTTAATTGCAACCCAAAACTCGCTGTCTTCCGCCACCGGTTTCAGGCCGCGGCCGATCTGCGGGTAGTACACGCTCCAGTCATCAGCCGTCAATGTGAACTGTACGGTCTGTGTTTCGCCAATGCCGAGACTGATCTTGGAGAACTTCTTGAGCTGCTTCATCTCCGGCACGTTGAGCGAACGGAATGGTTGGATCAAGAACAGCATCACAGTTTCCTTACCGGCCATTGAGCCCGAGTTTGTCACATCCACGGAGACGGTAATCGAGTCCAACGGACTCTAAATCGTGCCCTTGCTGAGGGTCACGGCCGAGTAGGTGAATTCGGTGTAACTCAAACCTGCACCGAAATCCCACTCGTTCTCACAGTAGAACGGCACTTCGCTCGAGTCCTCGCACATGCTGGTCACAGGGTGGTTGTACGTCATCTCAACGTTGGCAGGGTACTTCGGGTAAGTGATTGGCATGCGGCCACTCGGATTCACCTCGCCGTACAGGATCTCAGCAACAGCCTGGCCACCCATTTCGCATGCTAACAGACCATCAATGACTGCGTACACATTTTCAGGCAGGTCACCAAGTAGTCGTGGGCGGCCCTCAAACAGCACTACGATGACCTTTGTGCCCGTGGAGGCGAGCTGCTTCACGTATTCAATCTGGCCGGATGGCAGTGCTAGGTCTTCAATATCACCAGGCTTTTCAGCGTACGGACCCTCGCCAATCACAGCAACGGTGTATTCGGCGTTCTTGGCGTACTCCATGGCAGTGGAAAGATCAGCGTCAGTATACGATCCGTTGTAGTGCAGGCCGTTGAAGTAGGTGACATTGCTGCTGTTACTGGTGATATTCTCAATATTCTCCTTCACGGTGGAGCCGAGCGGGTACAACTCGTTCATGCCCGAGTAGCCCTGCCACTCGACGGTCCAGCCGCCGCACTGCAGACCAATGTCATCAGCAGCGTGGCCAGTCAGGAACACTGAAGCATCTTCGGACAAAGGGAGCGTGCTGTCATTGTTTTGCAGCAACACAACCGACTCACGTGCCAACTCCAGAGCTGTTGCTGTGTCATTCTCGTTGCCAATCAGCTCGATGTTGGACTTGCCCGGAACCGGGTTGTCATACAGACCTAGCTGTAGTTTCAACTTGACCACACGACGAGCAGACGCCTTCACGCGAGACAAGTACTGCGGACTCTGCTTGAGCAGAGCCTTCGTGCCGTTTATGAAGCTGTCGTCTGTAGCAATCATGCTCATATCTACGGACGCACGAGTGAGTGAAATGCGGGTGGCCTCGTCGTACGTGCGAGCAATGCGGTGGAAGTCCGTCAGCTGATCGATCTCAGCGTAGTCCGTCACCATCATGCCGTCCCAGCCCATATCATCGCGCAGCAACGCGTTCATCAGCTTTGTGTTGGACACAAGAGGGACACCATTCACAGAAATGTAGTTTTCCATGGCACTGAGGACCCCAGCGTCTATAGCAGCCTTGAACGGCGGCAAAAAGTAGTTCAACAGGTCGTAGTCGGACACCGTGACGGCATCCTTGTCGTGACCACTTGGGGTCTTCGTGTACACGATCCAGTGCTTCATGCAGGCGGCCGTGCTACCATTGCTCTGAAGGCCCCGGACTATAGCGTCGGCCATCACCGCGTCAAGATATGGGTCCTCACCAAACGTCTCGAACGTGCGAGGCCATAGGGGTTGCGCGAAATGCCGAGAATGGGACCGAAAATCCACGGAATGCCCGCAGCCAACGTGTCACGAGCAGTGATACGACCTTGCTCGTACACTAGGTCCGGTCGGAACGAAGCAGCAGCGTTAATCTGCTGACCAAACAGTGTCGCTCCACGCACGAAAATGGCGCCGTGTACTGAGTCGACCCGTAAATCATCGGGTGGCCGCCGTTCTCCTCCATTGTGATTTCCTGGACGCGCGTCACAACTTCGCGCCACTTCTCTGCAGTCCACAAATACGTGCCGTTGATGGGCCCATTCGTGAGAGGGCTGTTTAGATACGAACCGACCCGCATCTTGGCGAACTTCCGCACCACACCTTCATCCAGCTCGAGGTCGTCGGTCATGAGTACTGAGATGTCAACCTGAGCCATCTGGCCGATGAGATCTTCCGTACTGAAAGAGTCAATAATGGCATCTGCGCGGTCATCCCACTGATCTGCCGCGACGTACTTGCACACCGATAGGCTCAGCACCGCGCAGAACACTGCAGCGAACCAGGACTTGAGCATATGCGTAAAGTGCTTGAAGCTAAAACTTGAGCGGCTGATGAAAGTGAATTCGAAAGTGAGCTATACAAGCACGAATGTTGCTCCCAAGGATAGCCCTACACCAACGAGCTTAATGCAAACGCATGCGCAAGGGATTTCCGTCTCACCCAACGAAATCTGATAATGCGACCACCACATGTCGGCATGCAACTAAAACATTGGAAATGATCGTCTCCATTGGATCCCCAGACATCTTCAACTTGCAAACACCGCGCTACCTGCAACGTATGGGAAGCACGCTTGGAAAACCAGTGGACGACTCCAAACCAAGCAGCTCTTTATTGCCCTCATAGGAGGGACTCGCGCGCCTGGCTCAAGCGGCTCGACTATGTGCGACGTACACCGAAATTACTTCAATGTGCAAAGCTGAAGTGCGCTCCGCGTGAAAAACAGCCGGCCACGCTTCGGTGTCCCCGCTCCTCACTTCGTTCAACATGATAGATAGAACACCCTAGCGAGTGCAAGGTTCGGCTCGCTGGAATGGAGCCCGCCTCCGCAAATACCGCGTGGGGATTTGCTATGGCTACGCTCGCTCGCAATTGCCCACCTCCGTTGGTGCTTTGTACAACTTTAGAAATATGATTGTCCGATTTATTGGCGTCGCCCAGTCGATCTGTGTTATTCACGCGATTCCTGTGTGTTTTTAATATTTTCTCGTTGAGGTAGTGTGGTTGCGGCATTTGGAAGGCATATGTAGATTTGACATGTGCATACAAAATGTGATATTGTGGATCAGTGGGTTGAGTTCCACTAACTCAATCACAATTGTGGGTCAACCGCCGAATTTTTCTTTTACAGATCCGGGATGGGACTACCCTTTGTGGGCACGAAGGTGGAGCAAGGTAGAGTAGTGTTAACAAACCCAATACTATTACTTTTGGCTTTACAATCTCGGCCACAAGCCCATATCAATCTACTTCCAAGCGTTTTCAACTTCCTTTTGGTTATGAGCCCAAACAGTGACTCCAAGTTCAAGGTCGAGCCGTTCGACGGCTCCAACTACACGCTGTGGAGTTACAAGATAAAGATATATCTGATGTCCAAGAGATTGTGGAAGGCAGTCTCCGGCGAAGGCAAAACAACGGTAGCGAAGGAGCAGCAAGCGCACGCAGCGATTGTCTTGAATTTGAGTGATTCACAGCTAATGCATGTGGTAACTGCGTCAAGTACAAAAGCGGCGTGGACGAAGTTAGAAGGCTTTCATCGCACACAAGACATGGCGAATCGACTGTGGCTCAAGGAGAAGTTTTCATCGTTCAAGTTTACGGCATTTTCCGTCAGTGTGCACGTGATGGAGTTGAAGAAGCTCGTAATGGAGATGAAGAGCGCGGGTTACGGGCCAGGTGAAGAGGATATATGTGCGACGATGCTGCGGAGTCTACCGGCGAGCTTTGAGAGACTTGTACAAGCATGTCGCATGTCGGTGGCAACATTTAGCTTTGCGAACCTAGTAAACAAGCTACTTGCAGAGGAAGTGCGTCAAAGGGACTCGACGCGTATTGAAGAAGCGACTGCGTTACTCGCAAGCAAGGGCAGTGGGAAGCAGCAGCAAATGAAGAAGCAGCACGGAGGGCGTAAGAAGGGAACGTCCGGAGCGTGTTTCAATTGTGGCAAGTTGGGCCACTACGCCAGGGATTGCTGTACTAAGGCAGAAGGTGTGCAAGACCAGTCGAATGTGGCATTTAATGTAACGGGGGGGTTGAAGGTGAGAGCTGGGTCATGGACAGCGGGGTGTCTGCACACATGTGCAAGACACGCGATGCGTTTGAGGAGCACACGGAGGTATAAAACTCGCGCAGTGTGTCAATTGCCAAGAATAGCGCGAACTTGAATGTGCTCGGTTATGGGACAGTGGTTCTACGGATGTGGACTGGAAGTACATGGATCAATGCGCGTCTGGAGAAAACGCTTCATGTTCAAGATTTGAACAAGAACCTGTTTTCACTCACGGCCGCTACTGCACGCGGATGACGGTAATTATCACACGTGACAAATATGTGGTGAAGCGTGGTGAAGAAACTGTGGCGACAGGGAGGAAGCAAGGGAAGCTCATCTACCTGAATACGGAGGCTGCAGATGAGTGTCACTCAATTGGTAACGACACCAAGCTCTAGCACCGGCGACTTGGTCATGCGTCGTTTGGAACACTGAACACGATAGTCCAGGATGGAAGGCTAAGCAGTGCTAAAGCTAAACATGGCGTGGTGTGTGATGTGTGTGCTACCGCAAAACAAGTACGAAAGACCTTCAAGACAAGCAAGGATGAGTTGGAAGCCAGGGAGAGCAAACGCACTGATGACATGGTGTGTTCGGATGTGCTTGGCCCGATTACACCGGAGTCAAAGTCCGGTACAAATACATTGTGACGTTCATTCTGATGAAGAATCGCTATGTAACGGCTTAACCCATGCGTAAAAAGAGTGAGGTACCGGACACGTTTGAGAAGTTTTGCAAGGACATCAAGACTTCTGGGCCAACGATTTAGGTGCTGCGAAGTGACAACGGTGGCGAATACCGCAACGCGAAAATGGAATCATTATGCGACGATAAGATGATCAAACAAGAGTTCACAGTGCCCTATAACCCTCAGCAAAACGATATAGCAGAACGAATGAACCAATCGTTAGTCGAGATGACACGGTGCGTGTTGAAGGAAAGTGGTCTGGACAAGGCTTACTGGTGTGAGACTATCATGACAGTGGCTGACATCCGCGACGTGTTACCTACTACGTCCAGTCCACACTCCAGTCCGTTTGAGGCTTTGCTTAAACAGAAGCTACGTTTGGATCATATGCGGGTGTTCAGCACTGAGTATTACGCTCATGTGACAAAGCAAAAGCGCAAAAACTGGACGACTCGGGTGTGAAATGCTTCCTCCTCGGCTACGCAAAACAGCACAAGGCGTATCGACTTCTCAACTCAAACGATGGTTCAATTGTCATCTCCAGGAGTGTAACATTCGCTGAGCACCCTGTGATCAAGGACTTGAAGGATGACAACAAGGATGTAACATACATCATCGATATCGAAGACGAGGATGAGACTGAAGAATCCAATGTTGAAGATATAATGCAAATACCACCGACTGGACCGCGTCAAGGACCCACCCATGCGGAACATGACAAACCCACTCACTTAGTGCCAACGAGAGGATCAAGTACATCAGGGAGATACGGTGAAGAAGAGTGGATGGTGCGACCATCTCGTAAGAAACATGGAGATGCGGTATGCAGACGAGTACCCTGGCACCAGACGTGGTGAGTTCAGGTTAGATGACTTTGAGGGGAGTTCGAACCCCTCTATTGTCTAAACGCTGAAGATGATGATGGTGAGTGCGCGATGACATACGACGAAGTTATGCACAGCAGGCATAAGGAGGCATGATTGCGCGTAATGGAAAGTGAGATGAAACCACTGGAAGATCATCGCACATGGACTTTAATGGATATCCCGCCTGGCAAGAAAGCCATCGGGTGCAGGCGTGTGTTCCGCATCAAGCGCGATCCAAACGGGGACATTGTGAAGTCCAAGGCGCGACTGGTGACCAAGGGATTTACGCAGCGTCCAGGTATCGACTACACAGAAACATTTGCATCAGTGGCGCGGAAAGAGTCGATCAACACTGTGATTGCAATTGCAGCAGAAGAAGACCTTGAAGCCGAAAACGTTGATGTGAACCCTACGTTTCTCTATGGTGACGTGGAAGAAGAGATCTACATGAACCAGCCCGATGGCTTCGAGGACCAAGCCAACCCGACGAAGACGTGCTTGCTTAAACAAGCGCTCCACGGTACGAAACAAGTAGCGCATCAGTGAAACAACAAGTTGAATCAACATTTGGAAGGTCAAAGCTTCAAGCGATCAGTTGCGAACCCGTGTGTCTACATTCGGCAGCTGGACAATAACTACAGTATTATTATCATCTACGTGGACGACCTCATGGTTTTCATCGGAGCTAAGACTGAGATCGCAGAAATCAAGCAAACAATAAGGAGCGAATTCAGCATCAAGGAGCTTGGCGAGCTGAAGTACTACCTCAAGATTGAGATTCACGGCAAACGCAAAGACAGGTTATGAAACAGGGTGACAACCACTCTGTTTCTAGCATACACTGTATGCGTGTATGAGGAAGCGTAAGTCTTACTTAGATTTACTATAGAAATACACGACAACGTATTTCTAATACAAAGCAAAGGCTATTTAGGTAGAAAATTGAAAACTGTATTTATGTCGGCCGCGCGGCGGGCCTCTTAGCAGACCTAGCTAAAAGAATATCTAATTGCATGGTGAGGGCTATGGTTGGCCCTCACGTGTTGCACCTATATGCATGCGCCTTATTGGTCGAAAGGTACCTCTTTCTACCAATAGTAGCGCCATAAGTGCCCGCCACTAATAACCAATCAGTGGCGGCTCGAAATGATTGTAATCCTGTGTGTGGTCCACACACAGGCAGCCTGCTTCATATGTATACAGCCTATCCGCAATCTCTACCGGATAGCTATACATATACATATGTATACTTGTGTAGCCCTGCTACAGGTTATTTTCATAAATCAAAGTGTGTATATCAAGCGACTCGCAGAGAAGTTTTGTGCGGACAACTTCAAGGACGTGCACACCCCGGGGACAGCAACTCGAAGCTCATGAAGTCGTCAGAAGATGCCATTCTGGCGAACTCAGATGTCGCGTCAGACTTGAAGCTCTCGGGTCTGCGAAGTGGTACGGATGTAAGGCAATTACATTAATATATATTGTAGGGTGGCGCGGTAATTAGTGGTTTGCAGCGTCCACTGATTTAGGAGGAGCGAACGGCAGCGCAACTCATGAAATGAATGGGCGCGTACGGAGGTAACGCACATGCACGCGAAATACAGATCTGTGGAGTTTTAAAAGCTGTTACAACTGGACATTGACTGATTTGTTTGGTTATTTTATGCCGCGATCAAACTTCCGTTGAAGCTTCATGGTTCGCCCAAATATTTTGTACTGTAACTCCGGTTGCAGGCATGCTTTCAAATGTAGGCTCGAGAATAAGTGTCCTAAAGGCATTAACAAACACTTGTTGCTTTTTGTTTTGCTGTACATGGCATTCCGGAATGCTTCCTCTGGTTCATCTCGATATGACGATTAAGGTTTTGACATGGTACACAAAAACGAATTATGACCACTGATTGGTTGAAAATAATTTTAGCAAAGTGTTGTCAGAACAGCTTAATTGCTGGTTGCAAGACATCTTCTCAATGCCATGACGCATTTAGTCAGATTAAGTATTAATGAGTGAATGGATACCGAGCTCCTCGCTCATGGATTTGCCTTACTTTCTTTTATTTGTGCTTTAGCATGCCACGGCCTTCTGGCAAGCAGAACGTCACCCCTGCCAAGCGCATTGCGGTCATCCTCCACCTTGCCGCCCAGCTTGTAGCTGGCCGCCTCCCTCGGGGCTTCTTCGTCTCAACCTGCCCCGTGTTCGATATCGGGAGGCGGACGATTGCGAAGGTCTGGGCGGCAAGGAACGATCCCGCCGCAATGCTTGTCTCTGCGACCTCCCACCATCAATCAAATGCATGGCTGCCGAGGTCACCGAGCTGGTCAAGAGTGTGCCGTTACACAGCTGCAAGAGTATACGCGTTCTTGCGGCCGCGGTCAAAATCCGTGCACGGCGCTGCAGCGTTACCTCGCGTGCAGCGTCATTTGCCAAGTCTACTCGAGAGTCAAGCCGGCGCTCAAGGCAGAGCAAGAAGAAGAGCTTCAAGTTCGCGTTGCAGCACGTGAGTCGCTCTTTCGGTATGTTTGCTTGTATTACTATTGCGTTCGACTAATATTTTATTATTTATACTAATGTGTTGTGTATCATTGTATTATCAGGTGCTAGGTTGTATCGTTTCGATCACATGTATGGTGTCATGCATGTTGATGAGAAGTGGTTTAACCTATATACAGCGTTGTCCAAGTTCTACATCACTACCAACGAGAAAGTGATTTACCGCTCGTGCGTCAACAAGCGGTACATTGGCAAGATTATGTTCCTTGCAGCTGTCGCTCGTCCGCGCTTCGACTTTCGTCTTAAGTGCGAATTTGACCGATTGTCGACGTCTTCCCGGATCAGCGCTCCTCCGTCAACAGACTGGCCGGGTCACTGGAGATCAAGAGCGTCGCCATGGACAAGAACAAGTACAAGCAGCCCCTGTGCGACATCGTCTTCCCTGCAATATGTTCGCAATGGCCAGGTACTGTCACTTTTACAACGTTCATGCATTACTCATACTAATACAATTAATATTTTGTGTATTAATTTTGTATGATTTTAGGAAGCAAAGGCAGAATAATATGGGTACACCAAGATAATGTGAGACCCCATGGGCGCGCTGATGACGCTGAACTTACTACGGCAGGATGTACGGATAGGTGGCAAATTAAGATGCGGCGTCAGCCGCCAAAATCCCTGGCTTTAACGTGCTTGACCTCGGCATCTTTAATGTCATCCAGCCCCGCCAGTACCAGATCGACACTAGCAAATTAGATGAGTTAATTATGGCAGTGAAACGTTCATTTCTTGCAGTTCCGTCACGCACAAATAGAAAAGTGCTTTGTGATGCTGCAGAAAATAATGGAGTGTACCATCAAGCACGGCGTCGGCAATGGCTTCCCACTACCCCGCGTTGGTCGCGCTTATATCAAGAACAAAGAGCATCCCATGTCAATCACCTGTGAAGAAGAGACGCTAAAAACATGTGATTTTGGTGCAGTGTAATCTTAGCCAATTTGCTTTTTAAAATGGAGTCTAACTATGTAGTGGCCAAAATCTTGGATAATATGCAACTTTACTCTTGATTTGAGCGGGAAAAATCTCACTTTTTCTATAGAGTATTTTGCGTCCGTTTTATAGTAATCTGATTGAAAAAAGTTGCAGCCTATTCAGCTGCTAAAGCGGACTATAAACGGGTCTTTCTTTCAGAATATCGCTCCTTTTTGGCTGAGAAGCGACAAAAACCTACGGGCTTCAAAGTTTATGCTGGACTTTTACGCCACCTGGCCTGGTTTTTGGTTGCAAAACAAAAGCACAAATATGGTCGTACTAACCAGAAAGAGAGTTGCCCATTGCGATGTCTCTTGGTCAAAACAAAATAAAACTCAGAAAGTTCAGGGCAGTTAGAGAAGTGATCATATCGAGGTGGATCAGAGGAAGTACTTAATTTTTAAAATGCCATAAATTCGCGTTTTTGGGACACTCTTACAGGCAATGTTTATTAATACCGGTAGTCACCTCCACTACACGCAAGATGAAACCAAATCATTTCAGCAGAAGCAGCTCTATCAACTAACGATCTTCTTAATTACGCTAATCATGGGAGGGTCAAGGCAAATAATTGAGATCGCGTAATACATATAGTATGACTCACTCGATCAATTGCAGACCGTTTAAAAAAATCTAATAGGTGCAAGGAGGGCGAACAAACAAAAGGAAGTTGGAAGCAGATTGGGATGGGCTTGTGGTCAAGATTGTAAACCAAAAGGGATAAGATTGAGTTTGTTAACACTACTCTACCTTGCTCTACCTTGTTCTACCTTCGTGTCAACAAAGAGCAGTCCCATCTGTAAAATATAATTTCGGCAATTGCTGGACACGAATCCACAATTGAGTGATTGAGACAGCGGAACTTAACCCACTGACCCACAAGATCACATGTTGTTTGCACATTGGTCTAATTCATATAAATCTTCCATGTGCCGCAATCACCACCTCAACTAGACATGCATCATACGCAGACCAGGAACACAACATCTGGAGGCATAGCGTGTGACATCACACTCTCCAACAAACTGATTTGAAAGTCAACTCACTTGTCATTTTTATAAAAGAATTCAAATATGTATTTAGGATTTTGAAATTATCCCATCAGCGTAGTGTAGTGGTTATCACGTCTGCTTTACACGCAGAAGGTCGCCGGTTCGAACCCGGCCGTTGATATCTTTTTCAGAATTGCTCATTTTGCTATGGTTAATTCCCCTTTTATAATTGCTGTGGGCTTATGGATATTTTGTTGCGGACACCACCGAACAGCTTACTAAGTACACCTTGACACGTTAACCCTTCAACCCCCGACTTCAAATCCTCAAGTTTAATTTTTGGTTATGTTGGAGCTCCAACATAATTTTATATTGGCGTTTGTGAGTGCTGTCCATAAGTGCAAATTTTGTGTGTATGAAAGTCGGGTGAAAAGGTTGGATAAATGTGAACATAATCGGACACCTCCAACATAGTAGTTGTTTGACCTTGAAAACTATGCAGATCAATTGAAGTTGGATAAACTAACATAATATTTGATTATTGAAGTTTATTGAGTTACTGGTCAGTTGTCGAACAGCCAATCCTCCAGCTTCTTAACCGAGGCATGGGTAACCTATGAAAATATGCATTACCCCTAAGCAGCGCGCCCGGCATTGTGGTTACTTCATGTAGGAGGGGGTAACAGGATGTTTGTATATTGCACACAGCACGCCAAGCTGAAAGGCTTACCGCAAATTGCCGTCGGAGTACCCTGGGAAGTACCACTTTGAAAACATTCGTGGTTCAACACGATAGACAGCACAAACCTTGCAGGAACGCACTACACGCTTTTTTTTCGGGTTTTCCGTTGTCTGATTTTTTTAATTTTGTCTGGGCACTCCGCGATTCGGTGGTCTATTTCTTTCTGATCGATGGCTAATAGCTGCTCGTGTAGTGTTTGGAGAAACTTGTAGTGCTCGAGGGAGCGCCGATCTGTTCGTCTGAGGTGGTGTCTGTGCGTGATGAACGCATTCACCAGCATCATATCATAAATTATCCGACCTTCGGACCTAGAGGACCGGTACCATGAAAGTAGTGCAAACTCCATAGACAAGATTTATCATGTCAAGGCTTATGCGAATAAAGGGTTGCGGTTACGGTTACAGTTATGGTGAATAGGGGAGATAAAGGACATATTTGGAAGGCAAAAAGTCAACAAAAGACCTCGTTTATAGGCGCAACCGTAGGCTGAGACAAACGCGAAAAACAAAAACATGCAAAAGAGCATCGACATAATGTGCTCGCGACAGGGTGAATTGAGAAATGAGGATGGAAAATCGATGGCGGAGTCCACTATTAAAAGCATTGTGTCTGACTGCCAATCACTGAAAAGCCTCGTCGAGGTTTTCGGTGACCAATAGGCGATCGCTACGCGTAGATGGAAAGCCACACGACCAGCCACTAGCTCACAGCCACTCCACAATCGCTCACAAAGCGAAATGAGGGCCACTCTCCCGATAGAGCTCTCATTCAAGTTTTTTAGCGTACCACGCAGACCCCCCTCTCTCCGACGAAGAAGCTCTCCGGTTGAGCGCAGGTTCGATTCCAACTTTCGCCATCATTTTTATTGGGGTGAAGGATGCTCGTGTGCTGCTGCTAGGTCGTGTTGTGTGCCGCTCATGTGCTGTGTGTATGCTGCATGCTACGTACTGCTGCTGGTGGTGTGAGCGATGTTGTTGCACATGCACACGTGCGTTGTTCTGCTAACTGACATTTATTATCTAACGTGTGCATGTGTTCGTGTTACTTACGTGCTAACCTCTAGATAGTCTTGCGTGTAGCCAGATGCAAGATCTCTGATAGCACTGGTCTCGAGCATCCTTCGGTGGCACTGAATTTTGTCGTCCAGGACTCCAGCAAGGTGAAGATCGTGGAGGTACTTGCGGACAGCCGTCGACCCGCGCGATTTGATGTTACGCTCGCTGAGGAAGGCAAGTATGGTCGCCTCTGCTTGTTTCCCCAGCGTCAGCACCTGGTCACGGTAGTCAGCGGTGCTTGGGTTCAGCACAAAGCCGTCGGTCAAGAACAGCTTCATCAACTCGACGAGCTGCTTCGTGTTCGACCGTTGGTACTTAGGCGCTTCTGCCTGCCACCGGGGTTTCTGTGCGTACCACACAAACCATGTCGCGTGAAGGTGAGTCATAGAAGTTATTTTTCATTTTAATGGCTTGTCTTATTCTTGATCTTGCTCATGCTGATGTTTAACTGGCTTGTTTTGTGCTGTATCGCCACTTAGTTTTGTTTCTAGGGTATACATACGCTCGTCTTAACGCTTGATGTGCGAGATTAACTTGTCAATGACATTTCGTTGGTGATCAATAATCTTGGTCGCTTGATTCCTTGTGTGGTGGGGTAGTGTGTGTGCCTTGGCTTGGACACTTTGTCTCCACAGGTAGCAGCAGCTAGGTGCGCCGACCACGCGAGCAAATCAGCGACCGAGGAGCCGGTGTGCTCGATACAAGACTCCAAGCGCTTCACAGCTGGACCGTCATCATGGAGCTTCTTCAGCAGCAGGTAGGTAAGCAGTGAGAACATCTATGACGCACTGGCTGATGTTGAACTTGGAGCGTTTTAGTTTGTAGCATGTCATGAACAGAGAACGCGGGACGGCATTGATCTTCTCTTGCGTCTGCGCGTCGAAGGGCTTCATGTCTGATAGCAACACTTTCGCCTCTGTGACGTATCCACTGAGTGCCTTGCTGACCTTGTGGTCCTCTCGACTTGTGTTAAAAATGTAGTTGAGCCCTTGTTTGCTGTGCTCATGTCCCAGGCATCACGGTTGAAGATCCAGCGGTGCGTGAGGCCGTCGAAACCATTGACGTGTTGAGCTCCACCACGGCGAAAAGAGTGCGACGTCAGCGCAGCTTGAACGCCAGCCACACTAGCTACACGGCCAAGAATATGGTTGACGTGTGTAGATCGTCGGTGTCGTGTCGCCACCCTTAGACGCAGCAGCGGCGTCGCCGGGACAGCGTGACGGCAGCTTGGATCGGCAGCACGGAGAGATTGTCCAGCTGGTCGACACACGGAGCAGCTTGGGTGGTGAGCGCTAACGCGATCGCGTACAGTGGACACGTGATGAAGTTGACAGCGGGAAACAACGACAGCCCCTGCTCTTCGGATGTCTTCAAGCGGATGAAGCGAAGGAAGAGGACCTCAGCTGTATTGATGGAGAGGTTCTGCTTCTGGACAAGCGACAAATCTGACGCTCGCCCGAACAGGTACCACAGTAGACACAGCAGCGCTGCATCCTGATAGACACTCGACGTACATGCATCCTTATACAAATACAACATCATCTTTCAAGTCACTCTTTGAACATGGTGGAGCCTTGTTAACTACTTTTCCATCCTGTTTCATACAAAAGTTTTCAGCGTCTTCCCCATACTAAGCAACTTTGCTTCGACTATGTGTCGTTGTGTGGGAAACAGCTCAAATAACCACATCTCACTCTGCCTGTAGTATTGCATGGAGGTGTTCTGGGCAAGTGGATTGCCCCCTTACCCTCGTTAAACGCAAGATACATGCCAAACTTGTCCAATACAGATACAAAACATTGCCCAGTGGCATCACGCTCAATAGATTCCTTCACACATTCAAACTCCACACCCTCATTCTCAACAAAGGTCTTAAACGCCTTGATGGCAGTTGCCTTAGCTCGCCTGGTGTTACCAGGCCCGAGCTCTTCTAATCTCACCCTTTGTCGGATAAACGGCAAATATGCAAGTGATACGTTCGTCACTTGGAGTTTGAGTGGGCATACACATATTTTACGCGCGCCTCCGACCCGATACGTCGGAACGGCTGGCTTAGGGGACCCAACCTAACCCTATATAATACTATTGATTGAAACATACTGTCAAGTTGATTTGGCTTGGTCAAAAATATTTTTTTATTGACCTCCGACGTGGTATACAAACATTAAGTATGGTCGGATAAGTGATGATATTCATCCTTAACTTCTGTTTTGTATTCTGACAGCGTCGCCATTATGCCGGCATGCGATGGTATTCCGGGTGGGCAGATATAAGCATATTCTTTAAGTTGCGACACACAACATGTTGGTGTAATCACTGAGAAGCATCCCGTTACTCTCAAAAAATGGTGTAGCAATGAGTAAATGATTTGAAGGGAGCTCTTGCAGTAAAAACGATTTGTGATACAGCATGCATTCTTAAATAGATAACACATTAAGATTTATAGGGCTCCCCAGAGGAACTCTAGCGAACCACGCAGTGACCCCATTGATCGCACCCAGCTCACGAATCCGCTTGTGAACAGATCCCTGCGGCGTTCGCTATCCGTATTGTCGTACAGCCACTCTACAAATCGAGACGGAGCTCGAAGGTAGACACATTTTGTGCTTCTGGCAATTGTATTCCCGAGAACTTCCTCAACACGCGCATCGAGGACTTCCATCGTGGTGAACTGCATTCTCGAACTCCTTAAGTCAGCTTATAGAAATATAATAGAAACGTTTCTAAAACCACTTGATTCATTCTGCGCGACGTATTTATACATATATGTACTTTTTAAATATTAAAAAAAGGTGATGGCAGATACGATTCGGATGCAAACCAGTACTTTGCGACTTCAATGTCAGTGAAGAAAATCGTAACTCCAATGTGAGCCCCCGTTCTATTGTCCCAGCGGCACCACTGACTTCAACTGCCGGATATTCATCGTCATCACTCTGTCACAGTCCCGCTCCTATATGAGGTTGGCAGAGCACAAACCTGTTGCATTGTGCTGTAATATTTACCGAGGCGAGGGTGTGCCCTATCTTGATTATCACTGTGCAATTTGGACTTGTTAGATTTTGTTTGGGTCGATCTTACAAAACTGCATATTAATATACAGACTAATTTGAAATTCAAAATTAGTCTAAGTTCAGAATTAGTCTGACTGAGTTGGTATCAGATTAGTGTACAGTAGCTTGTTGAAAAATTGCTTACATAACTTAGTCTGAGATAGACTTTAATTACTGTAACCATTGTAGTTGTGAAGATAATTTGTATTATATTTTTTCAAAAGGACAACAAAGGGGAGTCGAGAAAATGGTATGCGTGGTCGGCCATTCATCAATTTTGTTCGGCTGTCGCTGGTAAGCGGCA
The DNA here is from genome assembly GCA_008080845.1 of Phytophthora kernoviae. Classification (NCBI taxonomy): domain Eukaryota; phylum Oomycota; class Peronosporomycetes; order Peronosporales; family Peronosporaceae; genus Phytophthora; species Phytophthora kernoviae. The sequence goes on along the minus strand of VKKV01000290.1, from coordinate 26,797 downwards.
AGCAGAAATTTTTACGGCAATTATAAATATTATGTGCGCTTGAATTCTGATCGCCTTGTGTATGCTTAGTACTGGACAGAAGACCGTAGGTAGACCTGCTCGTAGATATTAACCCTTATCTATGTCTACAGTGATCTGATGATGCTTTATAATGTTGTTAGCAATAATATCCGGGTTCCAAGGCAATAGGAAAAAGGGGTTCTAGGCGTCACCGCTACGTTTTGCGCGATAATATCTAAGGTATCAGCAGACAGTCTATCCGCGTCTCGCTCGTCGCGCTGGAATCAAACTCATTTCGACTCTAGTCTACCAGGAAACGAGAGCGGTGCTCAAAGTATTCGTCCAAAATCTTGTGCATGGAACGGCGATGTACACTCAACATGCAAATCGGAAAACTGAGACCGGAAGGGACGTCATCTGCGTGCTAAAACACTATGGCCGCACTCTTTACGGGATTGATTTGTAAGCAGCACAGAATACACACTTGACACTAAATAAAAGGACATTTACAACAGCAAAGAACACTAGCTACCCTCCTACTCGCAACTCCTACAATATCATTGTTTTCTCTGTCCACTCTTCTCTCTCGCTTAAATCAATCATCATCATTTGCGTTGTCTTGGTCGGACGGAAGATATCCAAATCCGCTCTTCTCACTGCTGCCGCTTTCACTGAGTCCTGTGGGCCGCGACATTCCGGTCTACTTTTAAGGCTCCCTTCCTGGGCACGAAGTTGCTGGATTCGGCCAGCACGGCCGCAACGATCTGCGCTTGCTCGTGGCCGGTCACGTTCTTCTTGCGGCTGGCGCTCATGGTTTGGGCTTGGCGGTGTTGTTTAGTGCGGGAAATAAGGAATTGCTGAGCATTTAACCTGCGCGTGAGGGAAATATGCGAGGAGGGCGACATATAACACGATACACCGCCTGTGAATGTTCATTTCCAAGTTGCGGGGACATCTGTGCATTTTTCTTTTATCCTGTTTACCATTCACCACCGTCAATACCATTAGCACACGAAGTGTTGCGAATAGTGGGTGTCTCGCGTCCAAAAAGCTGTGCGGCAGCTGCAAATGTGCCAAGCTTCATTTTGCCGGCCCTGCTGTGCGTGAGAAGTTCACCGATGATGGCACGGCGTTGGTCGTGCGTGAGAATTGGCATCGCGGCGTTGTGATATAAAGGAATCGCCTGCTGCAGTCGTGGCGGGTGATTCTAGCATGCTCCTTCTTCTCAACAATTATCTTCACAGCCATAGCTCTTGAATCAACGCAGTATTGACGGCTATGCAAGAAATTTTGCCATCATTATCAAACAGAGGAACCCTCAAAATCGCGCAATTAGCGATCCTGTAAACGAAGTAGTTCTTACGAACTACGAACACCAAAGATTCAAATTGGTGGTAAAAAGATTCTCGTGATCGAGACAGCGGCATGCACTAATTTATTACCTGCCACTGAAGACAACAAATAAAGAAACAAGCATACTGTAGCTGTAGAGCGTAACATCACGGATTCATATACCAACCTAGTATTTCCGGTTAAAGGAGTATGACCGGCTGACGTCGCCGGAAGGTGAGGTACACGGGGGACGCTGCGTGGGCAAGCATTCGGATGCTTTTTTCGAAGGACCACGACGCAATGGACTTCTTGTTGATGGCCACCAACACGTCCTCCACGGCGATGATGCGTGCTGCCACCGACGGACTCTCACTATTGTTCTCAAAATCAATAAAGCCCCCAACCACAAGAGCTCCTCTTTACATCACATCACATCACATCACATCACATCACATCACATCACATCACATCACATCACACCACAGAATAAGTGTCAGTATCGATGGTAGTGAGTGCAACATCGAGTAAAGAGCAAACCAGATATGTACTCACGATGCATGCGTAGCGACATGCCCAGTCCTTCTGGCCGTTTGGGCACAGCGACGTCGTAGACACAGTCCGTCTGCAATGGGATTAGCAGTTCATTCATAGCTGATGCCATGAAGTCTGCGCGTAGAGACGGATGCAGCACCATGGTGCCTAGCACGAGCGTGACTGCCACAGACTCTGGCACAAAGTGGCCATAGAGGATGAGCATTTCCATGACCTCTTGAGGCAGCACCAGAGTCCCTCCACAACGTGGGCATTTGCGTTCCATAATACGTCGGAACGACATGTCGGCACCAGGAATACGCGTCACCACGAGACACGACTCACAAGCTGCTAGTAGACGCGTCGCTCGCTCTTCGATTGCAGCGGAGGAGACTCCGAACGACATGGCGGGAGGAGCTTCACGGGTGTAGGAGTTCACTGGGGCTGGGGTCCATACAAGTTCTGCTGAGGCTGCTGGGGTTGCTGAGGTTGCTGGGGCTGTTGTTGGTATTGAGGAACAGTCTGCATCTGTTGACTCACGGCGTTCATCGGATTCAGGGAGCCATTGTATCCGGACGGAGCATAGCTCTGTTGTTGTTGGGGCTGCTGTTGTTGTTCTTGAGGCTGCTGTTGCTGTTGTTGCTGTGTAGGCTGGTCTTGTTGCTGCTGGTCCTGTTGTTGCTGCTGCCCCAGTTCCATGGGCAGCGGCCCTGCTAGCGACTCCATGGCTGCAAATGTGTACGGGGATTTTCGCAAATCCCCAATGTCTCTATTCTGATTGGTCAATATTTGCAGTCGGACCCTTCACTTGCTCTGATTCGTCCAAATTAATTTGGCGCCAACTTCACACTAAGACGGAGATGGCGGACGTTGCTGCGGCTTCTGCTCGCCATGACGACGCGAAACACGAGGAGCAGTACGCGCCCACGACAGGAGACACAAACAATGAGCGCGATGAAGAGCTCCAAGACTTTGCTGTCTCTTCCGACGAGGAGGAGGGCGACGCCAATGAACCCAAGCTGGACGCTGCCATGATGAACGAACTCCTGCTTGTGTGCTCCAATTTGGGCATGCTGCGCGTCCAGAACGAAGGAGAAGCACCTGTTCTAATGCGAGGGAAGACTGCGAAGAGTGGATCCACGACCTCCAACGAGCCATAAGGAGAGACCACGCCAAGCACAGACTGGTGGCGAAACAACTGGGCAAGTGGAAGATTTTGCAGAAGAAGCTTCTCCCACTGCTAGTGAACCACCAGCACGACTGGTCCCTAGTGTTTTCCATCCTAAAAGTGCTGGTGATGCTCACGATGAAGCCATCAAGAGACTCGACCAACATCGCCCAGCAACTCAAGTATCTGAGGCAGTACAAGCATGAGTTCCTGCGCTGCGAAGTCATCCCCATCATGATGACGATCTTGGTGGAACCTTTGTCACGCAAAGGATCGGCCCGTACCCGCAGGACTACCTGAATATGGAAATTGTGCTGACATTGATTCGTAATCTGTTGGCGATTCCGAATGAAGATCCGAGGTTTGTGACGTCGACGACGTCGTACTTTAGTCACTTGCAGGAGGACTTTATCTGCACTCTGCACGAAGAGAATGTATATGAGATGATATTGCTGTTTGCACAGGTAAAACATGGGTGTGTGTGACAGGGCCTCACAGTCCTTCTTGAGCTGTGCTGACATTTTTTTTGTGTTATTTGCCACTTGCAGGATATCGATTCCGCTGAGAACAGGGAATGGAATCTTCTTATTATGGAAATGATAGATCTGACACTGGATTGCTCCACCCCCAAGTCAGTGGTAGCATACACAAAGAATCATTTGACGGGCGAAACCCCAAAAACGCCAGCTACGCAGACAACCTCAGCAAACCAGTTGCGCAATTCTGCGAGATCTCATGCTGCTCGCGTCACTGTGCCAGCTGTTGGAGGGGAGACTTGCTTGCAAAGCTAAACAGTGAGAAAAGACCTCGGCGCTGCATCAGTCTGGTTCCCGTCGCCACTCCAATTTTGGCGGAATTATGACGATGGTCGGTCCAACAGGACGAACAACGGTGCTGTCTGATTTCTCCAAGACGGTGTATGATCAGGTCCCCAGGCACCGAAGAAACCCGTCTCCCGAAGAAGGGGAAGAAGACTGCGGCCCCTGTCACTGATATAAATGAGGTGTTTGGAGGCAAAGGACGAGTGACCGAGTCAGACGAGTAAGTCATGTTCCGAAAGTGCATACCTGGGATCTCTTAAACAGTCTGCTAACCAGCATCCGATATATGACTGCTATTTTTTTTTATCGTTTCCTACCAGGCGCACAATGCAGGTCCTGCAGACAATTTGCGATTCTATCATCGCAAAATCATACTTCCAGCTCACGAACTCGTTGAAAACAGAGTTCCGCAGAGGAAGTAGTAAGCTTATCTCGACAGATAGGCTTCAGTACTTTCACCTCGTCTGGTTCCTGACAACCTACCACAGGTTAAAACTCCAAGCCCTGAAATCACACTACAAGCATCAGCTGAAAGCAGTGCAAAAAGACTACCGAGCTGCAGAATGCGTTGGATTTCACCACGCCCCGCCGCCTTCTCCGGAAAAGCCCGTGTACGATGAAAAAGCAGTGCTTTCGACGCTGGATATGTTCTCTTTCAATTTCGTACTGCAGTCTATCGAGAACTACGCTACGATGAAAAACTATCACGGTATGACAGTTTCCGTCCAGCTTTTGGCTGAAATGATGGCGTACCTTGCTGAGCTTACTTCGAGTGAAGACCCCCGTTTCCAGCGCATTGCAGATTCGCTGCAGCACAAGATTTTCTACGAGCGCGATTTTTGGATCGCCTGCCAGTGCTGTTGAAGTCATGGTCACCGGGCCTGTTTTCTATGACGTATGTGGTTGATGTTATCACCCTCACTCATGTAAGATTGCCGCGAAGTTTATGATCATATGTTTTACCTGGGCTCATCTCATGCATTTGGTTTCGGTGCAGCTTGTATTCAAAGTACTTGATTCTCAAGGAACTATCAAGGTTCTCTCGCGGAGAAAAGCCTATCTGGACAAGTACGAAGTTGCATACACTGCCCAATTCCTTATTTGCCGCTCAACTTACCTATCACCCTATTATGATTTCTATAGGAAACGGCATAAGAAAAAACGAGCTCCTGGTGACGAGGCAAAGGACGAGGAAGACTCAGATGACGGGTCAACGGATGAAGAAGAAACTGAACGGCAGGCACAGCTACTGATGGAAATGCAGCGGAAAGAGGCCGACTTTGACGTTCGGAAATATTTTTCCAGCATGGTCTCTTCGGATACTATTAAGATGTACTGTTCGGTCCTGGTTAACTACCGCGAGAACAGTCCAAAGGTGAACCACTACATCCACTCGTTCTTCTATCGGACAAAACACTTCAAGATCTATCAGCATGAGGAATGGACAATGCAGCCGATGCTGTTTAACATCCACGTGCTTCTTTTGTTCAACAAAATGCTTCAAGACGCCTACATCCAGCATCTACCTGAGTTCAAGAGTTTCTTGGACTTTATTCGGGGTCGTTCATGATTTCTTTACGTTGGCAGAAAAAACAATTTGCTGTTCGTGGAAACGCTTCTGCGCCAGCCGTATCCGTCGAAGGCATGCTTGCTTCTCCAGCGAAGCTATGATCCGATTGACTCGATGAGCAAATCCAAATCAGAAGCAGTTGCATTGGGACGTGAACAGCATATCGCTGCAATTAATGAAAGCAGACGGCACAGAATTGCAATGGACCACGAAGAGCTTGAAGGTGAGGCAGAATTTCAGTTTACGCTGGATCCGTCAGATTTCCAGTCAACATCGCTCGTATCGGCTAATGATAAGGAGACCGATCAAGTGGACGGGGGTGATGCAAGATTCAATGCAGAAGCCGCATCTTCGAATGCAACTTCGTCCAAACCGCAACCCAAAAAGAAGGCAGCCACATCACGTGCCGCCACTGAGCGCGCCAAGAACTGGAGCAAGGTTGAAGATCGACATCTAGCAAAAATGTTCATGAAGTATCGTCACCTGCCATCTGTCTACGAAGTTATTTCATACGAGGACATGTTCCAAGACCGGGACCGAACGCCAGAGCAGATCGAGCGCCGTGTGAAGTATCTAAAGCTCCACCGTAAAACCCACGATTCATCTGACGAAGAGAAGAACAACTCAGGTGAAGAAATAGAAGCGGATGGAGCTGCGATTGAAGATGAAAGCGCTGTGAGGAAATCTAGACTCGAACGAGATCTGGCAACTCTGGACACTGTGCGTCCGCGACGACGACTACGTCGCGGAGCAGATCTGAGCGATGACTCGGGTGATAGTGATGAGGACATGCTTTTGGTAGGTCAAACTCGCACTGTGGCAGACTCTGTATCAACCACCACAACTGTCGCACCCGCAGGCAAAAACCTTACGGGCGTTGTCGATAAATCAGACATTGCTCGCCACGCGCCAAGTGAAAAGCGCTATGATTCGACTGTAAGTGTTCAAGGTGGCGATGCCAATGAAAGTCAGACTCAAGACATGGAGGACACTCAAGTGCTAGAAGACAGCTCGGGGCAAACCGAACTTGCAGCAGTTGAAGCAATCGAAGATCACAACGTTGAAGACAAAGGGGCGCTGTACGCTGATGCAGGGATTGTTGGCGTTGCGGACGGAAATCTTGCCTCTGTTGAGGAACCTACGACTACTGACGTGGTCACGACTGACATCGAAGCTACAACCTTGAACAGCACACAAGTGGAACCAGTAGATGATGCCAGTGGCGTTCAATCTCTTAAGAGAGTTCGAGATTCCAACGATGCAGCTGCCGATGAGCAGATGGAGGAGAGCTCACCTGCAAAAAATTCAACGCGTGGAGGCTGAAGCTGCCAGCATTGATGCCTCTGCAAACCAGCAATAACTTGAATAAAGTTGTGCAAGATACACTTGTGATTAGGCTGGATTTTTGTTCTAACGTTAGTTTCAAATGATCCCCTCCTGAAGATCTTCGTCTGTCTCCAGAGTTTCCAATGGGTCGGTCTCTTTAACATTCATATTGATTCGATGTGCACTGACAATTTCGAGAAACACTGCGTTCGTAGTAGAGCTCGATAGAATGGCAGGTCCTCGTCGGCACGTGTTGAAAGAAACTGTGTCTCATCAAAGATTACCACTGACTCGTTTGTATCGCCAACCACGAGGCAGGAATTTGTATGCCCGACCAGTAGCTCAGAGAATAGTTCGAAGCAGATACTGCGTACTTGCTCGTCGCGCTCAGCTTCCTCTTCGTGAGAGTACGACAAGTTATCTCCTGCCGCCGCGCTGCATCCACCTATCGAGTCGTATTGCGAAGTTGTTGGGAAGAGGATGCTGTCCAGTTCGTGTTTTGCAGCCTCAAAACATCGCGGCAGAAAAACTCCGTCCTCTTAAGTGCGCCAGTCTGGTCTTGTATACCACAGGTGCACGTGGAAGCACAGGTGCGTACACGTGACGAGAACGGCCGCAACAAGTTGCGAACAGCCTCTGCACACATCATCAACAGCGAATACTGGCTTGCCACAACCACGATGCTGCATTCTAGTACAGCACTGGCTAGAACTTGCAGCACCATTGCCGTTCCAAACTGTTCAAAAGCAACGTTATTGGCACATCCACCTGAGCTTCTAGCGCACTCAGCGGCAAGCTCAAAATACTGCTGTGCTTCCGGTGGGGTGCCAAGCGCCGCATTTCTGGATGCACATACGTGTGATTCTTGGCAGCGATAATAGTCGTTCTCTTCCAGCTTAGACTGCTGTGGAAAAGTGCCGCCAATCGATCATGAGCGAGAATACTAGATTGATCCCGAGCACTTTGTACATGTTCCTCCACCAATTTTCGCAACGAGTTTACGAGTGGTAGGTGAGAAAGTAAGCAGAAGCCTTTGGCAACGAAAAGCTCCTCGTTGGACGACCCCACACGAACCGATTCATACGTCAAGTAGACGGATCCGAACAAAAATCCATTGCTTCCACTCTGCTGGAACGGGAAAATTGTGTCGTTGGGGCACTTTTCACCACTAGAGCGCTTGATGACGACCCGGCCACTTGGTACAAGAAAGGTTTTGATGCGCCTTGAAATTTCGTCGAACGATTCCTCCGTGCTATCTGTCTCCTTGTGCGGGCTCGGAACAGGCATGAGCATCAGCGTAGCAGCCGCGTCTTCACCTTCCTCTTTCTCTACGAATGTGGCGAAGGTCACAATACTGTCGATTCCACAATCGTCCTCCTTGGTGTTTGATAAGTTTGCACTGGGCGGCTCATAATTTGGCCGATAATGCACTTGTAGTCCCTCGGGCAGCTTAGTCAGTCGGATGATGCTCTCTAAATTCAGTGCCAGTTTTGCATACTCATGCTCATCGCTCTCGTCAGAGTCACTCGAACTGCCTTCTTCGCTGTTTGCACTCATGTGGTCTGAATTACCAGGTGTATGCTCTTTGCTGTCAGCATGATCTACATCATCTTCGTATCCTGCCTTGCCCTCCTCACTCTCCTCCCCACTCCCTGAAGCAGCAGAAGCATTTTCTGTGTGTGGTCTTGTGTACTCCGCAGAAGAAAAGGCCCTGGACAGCAGCTTTGGAGGTGAGTCCTCCTTAGAAACGACAAGATCAAACTGAATCAGTGAGTCCTTCAGCGCCACCTTATAGAGATCACTCTTGGTAAACCGATCGAACCAAGATGACCGGAGCATGGTGAATATCTCCTGCTGTGCTTTATTGAAGAGAGCTTTGGCCACAGGCTGAGGAGGGTGCATTTTCTCGTCGAAGCGGCGACTCGCTATCGCAAGATATAAATCGTTCTTGGTCGCCAGTGTAATAGCCTGCGAGTCATTTTGAGCTTTGTCCACCAGCACGCGTGCCAAACGCCAGAAAAGCTCGTAGTTCGCTTCATCCAATACAGGTTTCAGCACGTACTCAACGTGGAGCCAGAAGTAGAGTTCAAAGTGCTGGCGGCTTTGCATGAGGAAGAGCAAAAGTAGTGCGCCGCACGCGGCTGCTGCAGTATCCGCTCCATTGGGATTCTCCTTGTGCCGTCCTCCGTATCAATGAGCATCTTGAGGTACTCGTCACTCTTGAGAAAACGAGGCATTTCCTCTCGAGTGAGACGCATGTACGCCAATTTTGGATCGGGAAAAGCTGTCTAGCACTTTGTCCGTGCTGTCAATATTCTCTCGTACAAGCTGCTCCAGCTCGGGCGTGAGTTCCAGAGTCGTGGAGATCTGAAACTCGGACGTGTTGTCAATGTATTTGCCCCAGATCTTGAGTGCTTGGTCTCGTCGTTTGTCTTCGTCCACCGTCTGCAATTGTTCAATCGCCATGAGGAAGAGCAGTACCTGGTGGTAATTGCTGTGTGTGGCGTCGTTCGGGATCTCCGTGTCCACTGACAGCCACTGTAGCAGATACGGCAATTTCTTTGGGTCCTTCACGATCTCTTTCAGTGTAAACGGCACGTGGCCCTGCAGCTTCTGGAAGGACGTGGTGTCTAGTCCCACCAACTGTTGTCTTTGTTGTTTCTCTCCTGGGGGCTCTTCTTATTGTTATTGTTATTCCCAGGCCTCTTCCACTGCAACTTGTTCGGGCGGAAGAGTTTCCGCAGTTTGGCACTTACTGGCAATGGGTACGAAAGCTCCGGCAATCCAAGGCCAGAGGCTTGTGAGGTGTTGGTGCTGTTGTGGTCATTTCTATTGAAAGGGATGGAGCTCTTCGCTGGGGCTTTCATGGAGCTTCTCCTCGATTGGTGGTTCAGAAACGCGTTAGGATTGGGTCCAAGGGCACTGAGAGATGATCGTGTGGGAGTGTGAGTAGAGGAGGAGGATGATCTGGCATCCCCGTCGCTTGGTTTGTCGTCCCCGAAGAGCCACGAGTCTAGACTCACGTTGCCGATAGAGCGCATAGTCAATAGCAGCGGATGATGGGGAAGGATCAATACCCAAGTTCCATTATGAACGCTGATTGGTGGAAAATAAAAGTTTTAACCAATCAGCATGTCGAAATCAAATTGAGACTCAATGGCGGACCGCTCCAAGGTGTTGGCGCTCTACAAGCGCATCCTGACGCTGCATCGACAGAAGCTGGCGCCTCACATGCGCATCCTTGGGGACCAGTACATCCGAGACGAGTTCCAGCGACACAAGAATGCGGCGCCCAAGTTCGTACCGCTGTTTCTGCGCGAGTGGGAGCAGTATGAGGCGGTCATGAGGCAGAAGAAAGACCGAGTATGTTTAGTCATTCTGGAGGAGGTTGCTATTAATTAACTTTGTTTGGTCTTTGGAGCTAATATACATATTAATATCTTGTCACTTGTGTCAGTTCGGAGAGGAACTCTCGTTTGAAGATAAAAAGATGCTGGATGGCGAGCAACAGGTGAAGCTACAGTCGCTGCAAGACGCTGCCAAGAAAGTGGGTGAGACCATTGTCTAAGCAAGAGAGAGATAACCTAGACTCTCTTTAACTCCCTCCAAAATTGACTGCGACTGAGTTCGAGTTCGAGTTCACACTCGGTTAAGGAAGGCGTTTCCACACCCATAAGCTAGGAAGACCAGCATCACAAAAACTGCGTTAGCTGCGGAGCTGTTTCTGAGGATACATTGCTATATCCAAGTGCACCTGATCTAGACTACTACTGTACCTACCATAGCTTCATTGAGACCATCGCTTGAAGGACTTGCTGCAGCGTGGTAGTCTTAGAGCAGTCGACACCAATAGCAGCTATAGATTTTCTGATCAAATGGTGATAGAGGTCAAATACTAGAAATACTATGACGGTGTGGGCTTAAAGCACAGAGAATAACGAACTCATCGGACATGATCGTTAACAAGGTTATAAGTACTACGTAGTATTCCTCAGCCCGACGTCACCCACTTCCAGTATTCTCGGAACCGAAGCCAAGGCTCAAAGTCCTTATCGTTGGTAATCCTTTCATCGATTCGATTTAGTTCCAATTTCCGATAAAGAGTTGAGGGTGTCTCGCCGCTTTTAATCAACTTCATGAAGTGTTCCTTTTCCATTTGCTGCGCTTGCCATCGTTTAAGTAGGTCCTGGAACGCCTGCCATTGTTTAAGTAGGTCCTGGAACGCCTGCCATTGTTTAAGGTCCTGGAACGCCTGCAGAACGTTGAATGCCCTCTCTTCGTCATTTTTGTCGAGTCTCTTTCATCAGCACTAATCGTCTTAGCGCTTCTTAGGGACCTTATCTTGGCGTTGTCATCACCCTGACCACCAGTGATCAGGTGAATCCGAAGTGGGAAGTCAGCGGAGGCCACTTGAGTGGCTTTGGAATCCGAATCTGTGGCCGCCGATATAACACCACAACATCTACTTGCGAGGACGGTGGTCGCGATTACCAGCACAAAGTACAGCCGCATCGTGATTTTTACCAACGAGCGTGGAAGCTGGAGGGTTGGGAAGCAAATCACGAACTGGATAAGTTCACTGTAAGGATAGCCATAATGATTAATACGACGAACAGATGACATGGCTAGTCTCTCCTGACAGGAGCTAGAAATCCAGATGTGTAGGAAGGAAGTGTCCAACATGCAGTAAGCTTTCCCGTCTTGTTGCCTACATAATCAAGTAGACTCCATGTGTAACATTTGGGGCTATATGCTATGTGTGAGCTAGAATTTGGCGCACGACATATGGTGTACACACTGCTTGTTAAGCTCTCAATCTTGCATTCACCATTGAGAGAGTTCGAGCAAACACGTGAAAATAATTTGCTCTGTGTGTTGCGGAGTCAACGGAGAGTTGTGCTGTGTATTCCCGGGAAGATCAAATCTTCACTGCCAGCACCCACGTCGACAATCTACGTGGCGGGTAGACGCTCCGAATGACTACCCAGGGTATATCATCGCTGTCTCTGAGGGTGTCTAGGGGTACTCTAGGTGCTCTTATATGCGATGGTTGAGCGGACGATGAGCGGACGATGAGCGGACGACGACACATAGACTAGACTCTCTGTACGCTCTTCTAGTGCATAGGAAGGCGCGCAATGTAGCCATTATGTTGATCTACACGATCTTTGTAGATCAACGAATTAACAATTACTGTCTGAGATAGAATCTCAATGTGATACCGTCCTCAAATCGATGATGACACTGACGCCATTGATGCCAATGCCGACTCAATTACGGAATTCCCATACTGAGAGACACCAATTTGCGGCAGACCTATGAAACTTTATGTTGCATAACGGTCTCAGCTGATTTAGATGCGTGAGATGATAAGAAACGAAGTGGATCAAAACAAAAGGGGTGTCCCTCTGAAATTGGATGATCTAATGTGTATGATTCCTACGAACTATGACCACGACATCATAACAAAAATAAAACCGGTATTCACAAAAGTGGTCAAAGGCATGGATTCATGGACTATTATAGCCAATCAAATCATGAATTGGCATGAATCAGTGAAACTACCCATGGATCCATGATCTGATTGGACAAAAATCGATGTCACTCGCGCGAATGCTTGAGTCTCTTGTCCGATGAGGACATTCATCGCCACCATAACAAACCTAATATCCCCCACAAATCGATGGTGCAATCGACGTCATTGGTATCACAGACGACGCAAACAGCGTTTTCCGATACTGAGAGATGAGTTTTTGCGGCATCCCTCTGAAACTTGATATGTCGATCGTATGGAATCCCACCGACATACACAACAATGAAACACCCGGTTTAAGGACAAAATGCATTAGACACATCTTAGGATACGAACGAACCGGTTCTGAACACAAGCGAGGCATATTTCAGTATATACCGACCAAAAATAAAAGACCGATATGACATCCGCGATGTTGCTTTATTGATTTCGATACCGAAACGATTCATAGTTATTGAAATCGTTATGGCAAAATCAATCAATAAATCTATAAGAAACTTCAACCAATCAATCTATAAGAAACATCAACCAATCGTGTTTGAGCGATCAATCTATAAGAAACATCAAGCGAATGCCGCGATGTCGCTTTATTGATTTCGATGCCGAAACCATTGATAGACATCAAAATCGTTATGGCCCTAGTAAAATTCATTGGACCTGCTTGTCCCAGCAACATCCAGGTCCAAAAGTTTTATTAATTATGCAGGTTAGAGATCTTCTCGTTAGTCTTATAGTACCTTTATATTCTTTGTCCCAATGGACCTACTAAAATCATAGTTGTCTATAGAAATATCTCAGTCAATGATCCATCATCATCTATCATCTTTTTGTAATAGTGGAGCTACAACTTCACTTTTTGCTGGGACAAACTGAAACACGCGGATTCACTGTGAATTTGCATTGTGATCGCTTCTCGTGTAATGAATCGATATGATTTTGCCAGGGACGACAATTTTTTTTCCTGGGGACAAAGATATTATACACTCCTTCAACGGAATCATATGTTTCCAATTAAATGGTTATCGATTCAATCAAAGGGACGCACTCGCGGATTCATTAGACAGACAAGCGGTCAAAACTGCCTGGGTCTCGTGATACCACAGCTTTCTAGTACAAAAAACATAAGGAATCCATAAGGAATTCATAAGGGATTCATAAAGAGAACATGACAAGAACATGCTAACAATTGCAAATACACATCGATCCAACGTTTCGTTTGCAATCTGAATTCACTCGTCTTGAGTTAGTTGATCTAACTCCTTCTTCAACCTTGGGCAGTTCGAATTAACGAACTCATTCTTGATTAGCCAAGCAATGTAACCTTTATCCTTATCGTAGATCCACTTTATCGTCTTACCTTTGTATTTTCCCCATGTCATCACAAACGAAAGGTCAGACCCACGGAGCTTTTCATCGAGGAACTTCTTGATTTCGGGGTACTCACCAATTAGAATCTCTTGTGGGTACAGCCACTTCGCGTATTGTTGATCAACTTCCCAGATCTCAGCAATTTTTTGCCTCGGTACTTTCCAAAATGTACTGTGAGTGTATCCATATTTAGCCTATACCTATAGACCGATACCTCTATGAAATAAATCAAATAATACAAACCACTAGCGCAAGTCCCGTAACTTTTTCCTCTTAGCTCATAAACGCGAAATGTTGATAGATTCAATGGATCTGATAAGACATAGTTAATCTATAAGAAACATCATCAAATAGTGGCATCCGCTAGATGTTACTTTGTTAATTTACATACCGAGAGTATTAATCGACATCGATATCGTTATGGCCCTTCAATCATCCATAAGAAACATCAACCAATTGTCTATAAGAAACATCAATCAATAGTGACATCCGCGAATGTTACCTCACTAATTTACATACCGACAGCATTGATAGACATCAAAATCGTTATGGCCCTAGTAAAATTCATTGTCCCTGCCTGTCCCTGGATATTGCTGGGACAAAAGGTTTATTAATTATGCAGGTTAGAGATCTTCTCGTTAGTCTTATAGTACCTTTATATTCTTTGTCCCAATGGACCTACTAAAATCATAGTTGTCTATAGAAATATCTCAGTCAATGATCCATCATCATCTATCATCTTTTTCTATTAGTGGAGCTACAACTTCACTTTTGTTGGGACAAACAGCCACAACACGAAACGCGGGGGAATCGGCATTGTGGTTGCTTCTCGTGTAACTAATCGCCATAAATTTACCCAGGGACGACAATCTTTTTCCTGGGGACAAAGATATTGCACAATGCTTTCACGAAATCATATTTTTCCGATTCAATCAAAGGGACGCAATTGTCACGTCCAAGGGACATAAGAAATTTCTATTCCGATGTTTGACTATAGTAAGTATATAGCATTGTATATAAGAAATGACTTACTCAAGCGACCGTTATCAAATCCATAGAGAGCTGATGCTTGAAGCACAAAAACGCTACTATCAGAAGAACCGAGAGGCTAAGTTGGCCAAGCAGAAAGAATACAATGAAAAAACAAGGACAAGCTTTCTCAATATCAAGAAGCGTACAGAGCGCGCAAGCGGGTGGAGAAAGCCCGAGTGGAGATCAGATCGTGATACTCGAATTGTTTTTTCTCGAGAACAATCTTCAGGTCCGAGAAAATTTTCTATTCTGATGTTCATCTATTAAAGTATAAGAAATATCTACACATCGAATATTATAAATTTGGGAAATGTGCTCTGTCGAAAACTGTACCCGTACATGCTACAAGGCAACACCTTGCTGCTGGAACCATAGTGGTCACGTGAGTAAATTCACTGCGGTTGTTGAGCCCGTTGTAGAATTAGTTCCTGAAGTCAAGCCAGTTGTAGAACCAGTTGTAGAACCCGCCGCCGAACTAGTTGTAGAATCAGTTGTTGAACCCGTCGCCGAACCAGCTGTTGAGACCGTTGTTGAAGAAATTGTCAAATCAGTTGTGAATCCAGTTGCTAAAGCGGTCGTCAAGCCAGTTGCTAAAGCGGTCGTCAAGCCAGTTGTTGATCGAAACCTTGAGTATGAATACAACTATGTCCATCGCGGACGCCAATACGAACATTGGATTAAGAAGCACGCCAGTGGTGTTGGTAATGTAAGCTACTCACTATATGGAGAAGGTAAGGAATATCTCTATGGTGTGAAGGATGCGCATGTGTTGCAGGTTGTTGATGGCAAAGGAAAGAATCGTCGCTTCGTTTGGCTATACAGCCATGTTGATAGATCTGCATTTGTTAAATTTGCTCATGAGCAGTTGAAGCATGAATGTCATGAAGTATTCATTGGCAATCGCAAAATCAAGCTCTTTATCGATTGCGATCAAAAGCTCACCGATGCGGAATTCAATGCATATGAAATGACGACTGGTGAATTGGTTCTTCAAATGGCTACTGATTATATGGCCGCGGTTAAGCACGCACTTGAATATATCGATTGCAATTTTGCTATTTATGAAGACGACATTGATTTTCTTGTGACGAATCGATCGCGTAAAGTGGACGGTGGGGTCAAATTATCGACGCATATTGTTACCAACATCGGATTTACTGTTGCGGAATGTAAGGCTATTATCAAATATATGGTGAGGGAATCTTTCACACAAATCAGTGATGTCGGAGAGTCTTACATCGGATTTTTAAAGTCGTGTATTGATCTCCAGCCGTATCGCAGCAATGGATCGCTTTCACTTCCAGGAGGAAACAAACGAGGGAATGTAAATCAAGTAGTCAAACCATTTAACTCTACCTTCAACACGCCATTTTTGTTGGATACTGCTGCTGATATGGCATACACTGATCACGACTTAACGAATGATTTGGAAATCAAGTCAGTTGATAAGCCGCAAGAAATCTTCGCCGAATCGAGTAATGAGTTCATTGACAAAGCGATTCAAAAGATTAGCAAGATCCCAGATTACGATCCATCAAAATTTGATGTTTATGGACGGGCTCCTAAAGGGAACTTCGTCTATGTCAAACGTACTGGCTCATCGCATTGCTCTGTTTGTGACCGCACTCATGAATCGGACGATACGATGCTTCTAATCGTTGTCGACGCCAAACCGCTCGCGAATCTTCTTGAACGCGTGCGGTTCGTAGTCGTGAAAGGTCTTGGACCGCTCCTGGTGCTTGCCCACGTGCTGGTTCTCGTCAAACGCCGGCGCTTCCTCCGCTTGCACGACGACCGGGTTCGCTTTGGACTGGGGCAGCAACGCCAGGTGCTGGATGCGCTGCGACGCCGGCAGTCGCTCGGCCGCTTGCACGATGCCCGACGTCGTGTAGAAGAGCACTTCGCGGCGCAGTGCCGCGTTCACCTGCGGGTTGAGGTCGACGTCGACGTCGGTGGTCGTCGTGCTCATGCACTTGAAGTCCTCGACGCGGAAGTCGTTGAGCGAGAACCAGATGACGAGGTCGACGTACCCCTTGCCGGCGATGACAAAGTTGAGCAGCTCGTTGAGTCGGCGGTCGTTGACGCCGTTCTGGCGCGACCGCAAGAAAAGAAAGTAGATGATGGCGACGAGGATCCAGTAGATCGTGACGGCGAACACGTTGAACCGCGCGCGGTTGATCGACTGCACGCGCACGGCGTACGTCTCGGGCATCCCTCGCTCAGACGCTTCCACGCCCAGACCCAGACGCCGATGCCAAACACGATGAAGAAGGCCATCCAGACGTAGAAAAAGACCCAGCTCGCAATGTTGGCGTTGACCGCGTTGTAGTTCGAGCTGTTGAAGTTGTCGTAGATGTAGAACCCGGCATCGCACGTGTCGAGAGTGTCCGGCTTCATGTTCTTGAAGGCGTTGGTCCAGCAGACGCCGAGGTCCGAGAAACCCGCGAGCGAGTTGATGGTCATGAGTAGCACCGCCATGAGCAGCCCCGTGCCCCAGCTGAACACGTGGAAGAGCTTGGTGTTGCGTTTGAAGTCGGTGAACGGGTTGGTCAGACTCAGTAGCAGGTTGACCGTCATGGAGAGGAACCAGCACTCGGCTGCGATGAGCGAAAACTCAAAGACCCCGGCAAACCAAATGCACGTCTCGCCGGCCTTGGCGTTGGTCGTGAATCCGCACTGGAGGTTGCTGCTGTTGCAGAGGTAGCCGCAGTCGAAGAAGACGCACCGCACAAACTGCTGCGCGAGCAACTGGCAGACGAAGATGGCGTCGGCGATCGTGCGCCAGAACATGAGCGGGTTGGGGTGCTGGCGGTACGCCGGCACGCTCACGTACGAGATGATGACGAACGACACGCTCACGGCCGAGAGCACGCCGCCCCAGATGAGCCCCGACGACAGGTGCTCGTACCGCGTGCTGCTGACCATGGCCATCACGAGCGCGAACGTCGCCGCCGCGAACATGACGAGCATGAACCAGCGCGTCGACGACGCAAAGCACGTGCGCAGGCCCATGCCCGACACGTTGGGTGGACGGACGCGCTCAGCCTAATCCGTTCAGATTGCTCGGATGGAAACCCACAAAGGTCGTGCGGCACAGACTTGACAAGTCCATCGCAGGAGTGCAAACTTCTAAAGACCGTAAGGAAGGAGATATATTAAGCAAAATGTTACCTGTCGCTAAGATGAAAACTCCGCAAATTGGTCATCAAGTTGAACTTTCAACCTCTTCGTTTTGATAAAAGAAAGCAGCTCATCCGACGTGAGGAATCCTCCACTCGGTTCCTCGCGCTTCCTCATGATTTCTCCAACGACTTGATCCACTTCTTTCGTATCGCCTTGAAACACAGTCTTGAGCGCGGTTTTGCACGCCGAGTTCATGGAGATGACAGGCGAACACGCTGGATGATACGCCAAAGTGCCATGGAACTGCTCAGTCTTGGCTCGGCTCAAGACGAAGCAACCATCCGGTACCACATACGTCGCCAGATTGGACGACGAAACGCAATTCATGACCCCTCGCACCAAACGCGCACCACTCGCCACGAGAAAGTCCGGACACACACTCAACTTGTCAAGATAAACACTTGCGTGACTTGGCTGAAATTTGCCGAACTGTCGTTTTCGCTGGTCGACAATGACAACTTCGTTGCCAGTCGCAGCATCCTTCAGAGCAAAAAAATGTCGACACCAGCTCCGCCATCGTCATTCACTACAATGTAGCCACCCGACGTCCAGTCGATCGTTTCCAATTGGTTCCCTTTTCGTGGAATGAAGCGAGGAGTTGAGGCACCAAAAGCGCCCGCACACCGAATCACTCTCGACGGAACAAGTTTCACGGAGATGGCACGCGTGTTAGCAGACATGAGCGTCCCGGGCAGAAGATCTCCCAGCGTCACAGTCGAGTGCCCAAGCACCAGCAGCGCATTGATTCGCACTGCATAAAAGCAAGCACCGAACATCTCCCTCGACTGCCATGGTTGAACCTTGAACATTGCTGAATCCACCTCTTCTCTCATGTCCTTCAGAGCGCCCGCGAAGTCTCGATCTGCTTCGGTTGTCTTCTCGTCACAGCTCAATCCGACACTATGCAACAGCGCATACGGAACTCGAACATCGCACGCTCCATATTCGAACGGAATCAGCAAGCATAAAGAAGAATCTCGAAGTCTTGACCACTTGAGGCTTCCATCAAACATGTCATATCCTTGAACTCGTCGACCCGATACAGCAAATGCCGCCAAACGGACGAGCTTCTGGGATTCGAGTGCGTTCAAGTAGGACTCCACGTACTTTCCCCAGATTGTCTCGAAGCAGTTGTTGATGGAGTCCAAGCTCACGGTCTTTTCTTGCACGCAAGTCAAATTGACTGCCGTCAGATACTCGACAGTCCACCGCGGAACACCACCAAGAATGAACAAATGTCGGCAAATTTGAGCATGATTCAGCAGTCCCGCATAACTTGCGTCGCTCTCCACAATGCTGAACACTTGATCCATCGACAAGAGGTTCATTGGAAGTCGCTCGGTCACGTAATACGACGAATTGGCAATTGAACCGGGTTCAATGACGCCCAGATCTGTCCCAGCGAACATGGGAAGCACAATCATGCTCGAAGACTGTGTGCACAGCAGAATAGTAACGGTTTCCACGAGCTCACGCAGGACTGATGTCTTGGAACCGGTCTGGGGAGCACGAACACCTTCAATCTTCTGATATTCATCAACACCGAGAAAGAGATACAACGTCGCCGCTGGTTCTTGCAGCTTCTCACGCAGCTTGCGCTCGATGACTTTGACGGCACTCGCAAGCATCAGCTGACCCCCATTGCGCGGCAACCGCACAGCGAACCACTCGGTAAATTCAAGATCGCAATTCTTGTCCAGAAAGAATCGATACAAGAGCCGCCACGAGAAAGAGGCCACAATCGGCATCGATCGCTCGACTGGTTGGGGACTAAACCCGTTAAAGAACGGAACAATCACACGGACAACGTGCTTGAGGTCCACCTTCATCTCTTCCAAAATCGTGCCGCCTTCTTCCAACATCCGCGTTTTCCCAGACCAGAAATACCAGAGCAAACAGGCATTGCCACCTGGGTGCGATCAGATGCGGTACTCCTCGCAACGGCAAGGATATTCTTGAAGCACTTGGATACCGTCTCAATCGCCGCTTCCCGCCCAACCAGGCGGAACTGTAAACTTTCTTGTGTTAAAATGTGAGGGCTCGAAACAAGTGCCACCTTGTTGGTCATTTCGTCTTCCAAGAATGCGAGGAGATGATCGCACGAATGAAGATCCACTTCAGGGCCAATCGGTACAGCAACCGGAACACTTGGATGAACAACCACCTCTGCGATCGGAACCACCACCAGCACGTGAATCGCCTCTTCTGGCACTCGCATGTTCTTGTGCAAACAATTCCTGAATACCCCACGTTGCTTCATTTGATCTCCATCGATCACCGCCTGAATGTCCTCGTGAATTCCCCTCTTCCAGTTGCAGCGCAGCAGATCGTCGTCTGGCAGCCACGCGTCGCCCTTCTTGGCCAAGTACAGTTGCAGCTTGTCTGCATCAATCGCCTTCAAATCGTTCTCCTTCTCCGCCTTGATCGCTTCCTTCAAGTCATCAACCGAGTCACCATCATCGACCCACACAGAGAACGCGCTTCCTGCCGCTCCAACCAACGCACAGAAGAGCTTCACCATCTTTCCTTTCGTTTTCTGAAGAAATCAGCTTACACCTCACTTTCAGGGTTTTATTTAAAATGATGGTTTCCGAAATTAGCCTCAAATGAGGTTGAAATCTCGGTTCTAAAACCGGTTCCAAACGATACCTGTATCGATCAATAGTATAATACCAGTACTACTCAATGATGAGTCTAGACAATATTTTCGCATTAATGAAGTATCGCTTGGTGCTTCTGGCATTGCATTCGTACTCCTTACAGCAATCCTTCGTATGTTTGTTTCCACAGTGCGTGCAGATTTTCATTTCGACATATTTGATTTTACTATGAGCGCGCTCGATCTCTTGTGGCTTTAACTGCTCCTTAGGTAGTTTATCCAATCCGAATTTCTCTTGCATCCAAACGAGCAGGTATCTCCGCATTTCAGATCTTGATATTTCTGCTCCTTCTTCATATGCTACGTTTCCCATTGCAAATCCGTAGCTGTTATTAGCAGTCTCGCGGAACTCATTGCTTCTATCAATAAATGACTGTGGAGCAAATGCCGTCACCTTCTTGCTTGCATATTTGTCTTTGAACTCGATATACTTTGAGCGGCATCGATGCAAGAATGTTGCGAACTCTTGATCTTTGATTTTCTGCTCAAGTTCCACATCTACTTCATCATCAGGGACTTGCTTGCCAAATTCAACAATCATCAAACGACGAACGATTTCGCCAGCTTCGTCTTTGTAGTTCGGCATATGATTCGAGTTGATTAGAGTTGGAATATTCCAATCAAGCATTTCAATGGAGCCTTTCCCTTTGACAGGGCACGAAATAGAACCGCGAGTCATCATTGATAAGAAATCTGATCGAGGAAGTGTCCTAGCGATGTTATGAGGCATGTCATCGCAGCAAACGATTTGCTTCATGGCAAATTCACTCAGGCCAAATTTTTCTTGCATTGAATTACTTAGAAGTCCAATCTGATCTTGACCAAAGGCAAATTTTATGAGATTGGCCAAAAGGCTTTTCCCTGATCCTCCTGTCCATGAATCATTAGCATGAAGTCAAACTTATCATCCAAAACTGTTAGACATCGGCCAATCAGGAAGTAAATGAACTCGCGGTCCTCTTCTTCCGTGAATTGAAATGAAAAGTACTTATCAAATAGTGGCGTCTCAATGATTTCAAATTTCTGATTGATGTATTTACGAACCTGAATTCCCTTTGGGACATCTGTTGTATTAATGAAGCTCGCAGTTGATAAATCATAAACTCCGTTGCTGAAACCAATATAGTTATGATCTAATGTCATGAATGCAAATCCTGGATGAACCGTATATTTAATGAAGTGGAGCAATTCGTCAGATTCTTTCTTCGATGACAACTGATATGATTCATCATTTGCAAAGATATGGTTCAGAAATAACTTTGGATCACTATACTTGTAGGTGTAATAATAATCGGTCTGTCGTTCATAGATTGCTCCTGAGCCATATGAGCGTCTGTATTGATCGCCAACGATTTTGATTAACTTTAGCTTTAGCCGCTGAGCTTCAGTAAATTTGCGTTCCGGTTGAAGTTTAACTGTTTCATTAGCGATAGCAGCGAATGATTCAATGTCTTCTGGCGCGAATGCATCCTCATCAACTGAGATCTCAGTTTTTCCGCGTCCATACCAGCGAATCGCCTTTGTCACTTTAGGAGCATGAGTACATTTCCACCAAGCACATTGTTTTCTTCATTAAAGATTAGAAGCATCGTATCGTCCGATTCATGAGTGCGGTCACAAACAGAGCAATGCGATGAGCCAGTACGTTTGACATAGACGAAGTTCCCTTTAGGAGCCCGTCCATAAACATCAAATTTTGATGGATCGTAATCTGGGATCTTGCTAATCTTTTGAATCGCTTTGTCAATGAACTCATTACTCGATTCGGCGAAGATTTCTTGCGGCTTATCAACTGACTTGATTTCCAAATCATTCGTTAAGTCGTGATCAGTGTATGCCATATCAGCAGCAGTATCCAACAAAAATGGCGTGTTGAAGGTAGAGTTAAATGGTTTGACTACTTGATTTACATTCCCTCGTTTGTTTCCTCCTGGAAGTGAAAGCGATCCATTGCTGCGATACGGCTGGAGATCAATACACGACTTTAAAAATCCGATGTAAGACTCTCCGACATCACTGATTTGTGTGAAAGATTCCCTCACCATATATTTGATAATAGCCTTACATTCCGCAACAGTAAATCCGATGTTGGTAACAATATGCGTCGATAATTTGACCCCACCGTCCACTTTACGCGATCGATTCGTCACAAGAAAATCAATGTCGTCTTCATAAATAGCAAAATTGCAATCGATATATTCAAGTGCGTGCTTAACCGCGGCCATATAATCAGTAGCCATTTGAAGAACCAATTCACCAGTCGTCATTTCATATGCATTGAATTCCGCATCGGTGAGCTTTTGATCGCAATCGATAAAGAGCTTGATTTTGCGATTGCCAATGAATACTTCATGACATTCATGCTTCAACTGCTCATGAGCAAATTTAACAAATGCAGATCTATCAACATGGCTGTATAGCCAAACGAAGCGACGATTCTTTCCTTTGCCATCAACGACCTGCAACACATGCGCATCCTTCACATCATAGAGATATTCCTTACCTTCTCCATATAGTGAGTAGCTTACATTACCAACACCACTGGCGTGCTTCTTAATCCAATGTTCGTATTGGCGTCCGCGATGGACATAGTTGTATTCATACTCAAGATTTCGATCAACAACTGGCTTGACGACCGCTTTAGCAACTGGCTTGACGACCGCTTTAGCAACTGGATTCACAACTGATTTGACAATTTCTTCAACAACGGTCTCAACAGCTGGTTCGGCGACGGGTTCAACAACTGATTCTACAACTAGTTCGGCGGCGGGTTCTACAACTGGTTCTACAACTGGCTTGACTTCAGGAACTAATTCTACAACGGGCTCAACAACCGCAGTGAATTTACTCACGTGACCACTATGGTTCCAGCAGCAAGGTGTTGCCTTGTAGCATGTACGGGTACAGTTTTCGACAGAGCACATTTCCCAAATTTATAATATTCGATGTGTAGATATTTCTTATACTTTAATAGATGAACATCAGAATAGAAAATTTTCTCGGACCTGAAGATTGTTCTCGAGAAAAAAACAATTCGAGTATCACGATCTGATCTCCACTCGGGCTTTCTCCACCCGCTTGCGCGCTCTGTACGCTTCTTGATATTGAGAAAGCTTGTCCTTGTTTTTTCATTGTATTCTTTCTGCTTGGCCAACTTAGCCTCTCGGTTCTTCTGATAGTAGCGTTTTTGTGCTTCAAGCATCAGCTCTCTATGGATTTGATAACGGTCGCTTGAGTAAGTCATTTCTTATATACAATGCTATATACTTACTATAGTCAAACATCGGAATAGAAATTTCTTATGTCCCTTGGACGTGACAATTGCGTCCCTTTGATTGAATCGGAAAAATATGATTTCGTGAAAGCATTGTGCAATATCTTTGTCCCCAGGAAAAAGATTGTCGTCCCTGGGTAAATTTATGGCGATTAGTTACACGAGAAGCAACCACAATGCCGATTCCCCCGCGTTTCGTGTTGTGGCTGTTTGTCCCAACAAAAGTGAAGTTGTAGCTCCACTAATAGAAAAAGATGATAGATGATGATGGATCATTGACTGAGATATTTCTATAGACAACTATGATTTTAGTAGGTCCATTGGGACAAAGAATATAAAGGTACTATAAGACTAACGAGAAGATCTCTAACCTGCATAATTAATAAACCTTTTGTCCCAGCAATATCCAGGGACAGGCAGGGACAATGAATTTTACTAGGGCCATAACGATTTTGATGTCTATCAATGCTGTCGGTATGTAAATTAGTGAGGTAACATTCGCGGATGTCACTATTGATTGATGTTTCTTATAGACAATTGGTTGATGTTTCTTATGGATGATTGAAGGGCCATAACGATATCGATGTCGATTAATACTCTCGGTATGTAAATTAACAAAGTAACATCTAGCGGATGCCACTATTTGATGATGTTTCTTATAGATTAACTATGTCTTATCAGATCCATTGAATCTATCAACATTTCGCGTTTATGAGCTAAGAGGAAAAAGTTACGGGACTTGCGCTAGTGGTTTGTATTATTTGATTTATTTCATAGAGGTATCGGTCTATAGGTATAGGCTAAATATGGATACACTCACAGTACATTTGGAAAGTACCGAGGCAAAAAAATTGCTGAGATCTGGGAAGTTGATCAACAATACGCGAAGTGGCTGTACCCACAAGAGATTCTAATTGGTGAGTACCCCGAAATCAAGAAGTTCCTCGATGAAAAGCTCCGTGGGTCTGACCTTTCGTTTGTGATGACATGGGGAAAATACAAAGGTAAGACGATAAAGTGGATCTACGATAAGGATAAAGGTTACATTGCTTGGCTAATCAAGAATGAGTTCGTTAATTCGAACTGCCCAAGGTTGAAGAAGGAGTTAGATCAACTAACTCAAGACGAGTGAATTCAGATTGCAAACGAA
Organism: Phytophthora kernoviae; assembly: GCA_008080845.1. Taxonomy (NCBI): domain Eukaryota; phylum Oomycota; class Peronosporomycetes; order Peronosporales; family Peronosporaceae; genus Phytophthora; species Phytophthora kernoviae. Next base: position 1,850 of record VKKV01000290.1, on the reverse strand, counting down.
ACGTTGGATCGATGTGTATTTGCAATTGTTAGCATGTTCTTGTCATGTTCTCTTTATGAATCCCTTATGAATTCCTTATGGATTCCTTATGTTTTTTGTACTAGAAAGCTGTGGTATCACGAGACCCAGGCAGTTTTGACCGCTTGTCTGTCTAATGAATCCGCGAGTGCGTCCCTTTGATTGAATCGATAACCATTTGATTGGAAACATATGATTCCGTTGAAGGAGTGTATAATATCTTTGTCCCCAGGAAAAAAATTGTCGTCCCTGGCAAAATCATATCGATTCATTACACGAGAAGCGATCACAATGCAAATTCACAGTGAATCCGCGTGTTTCAGTTTGTCCCAGCAAAAAGTGAAGTTGTAGCTCCACTATTACAAAAAGATGATAGATGATGATGGATCATTGACTGAGATATTTCTATAGACAACTATGATTTTAGTAGGTCCATTGGGACAAAGAATATAAAGGTACTATAAGACTAACGAGAAGATCTCTAACCTGCATAATTAATAAAACTTTTGGACCTGGATGTTGCTGGGACAAGCAGGTCCAATGAATTTTACTAGGGCCATAACGATTTTGATGTCTATCAATGGTTTCGGCATCGAAATCAATAAAGCGACATCGCGGCATTCGCTTGATGTTTCTTATAGATTGATCGCTCAAACACGATTGGTTGATGTTTCTTATAGATTGATTGGTTGAAGTTTCTTATAGATTTATTGATTGATTTTGCCATAACGATTTCAATAACTATGAATCGTTTCGGTATCGAAATCAATAAAGCAACATCGCGGATGTCATATCGGTCTTTTATTTTTGGTCGGTATATACTGAAATATGCCTCGCTTGTGTTCAGAACCGGTTCGTTCGTATCCTAAGATGTGTCTAATGCATTTTGTCCTTAAACCGGGGTGTTTCATTGTTGTGTATGTCGGTGGGATTCCATACGATCGACATATCAAGTTTCAGAGGATGCCGCAAAAACTCATCTCTCAGTATCGGAAAACGCTGTTTGCGTCGTCTGTGATACCAATGACGTCGATTGCACCATCGATTTGTGGGGGATATTAGGTTTGTTATGGTGGAGATGAATGTCCTCATCGGACAAGAGACTCAAGCATTCGCGCGAGTGACATCGATTTTTGTCCAATCGATCATGGATCCATGGGTAGTTTCACTGATTCATGCCAATTCATGATTTGATTGGCTATAATAATCCATGAATCCATGCCTTTGACCACTTTTTGTGAATACCGGTTTTATTTTTTTATGATGTCGTGGTCATAGTTCGTAGGAATCATACACATTAGATCATCCAATTTCAGAGGACACCCTTTTTGTTTTGATCCACTTCGTTTCTTATCATCTCACGCATCTAAATCAGCTGAGACCGTTATGCAACATAAAGTTTCATAGGTCTGCGCAAATTGGTGTCTCTCAGTATGGGAATTCCGTAATTGAGTCGGCATTGGCATCAATGGCGTCAGTGTCATCATCGATTTGAGGACGGTATCACATTGAGATTCTATCTCAGACAGTAATTGTTAATTCGTTGATCTACAAAGATCGTGTAGATCAACATAATGGCTACATTGCGCGCCTTCCTATGCACTAGAAGAGCGTACAGAGAGTCTAGTCTATGTGTCGTCGTCCGCTCATCGTCCGCTCAACCATCGCATATAAGAGCACCTAGAGTACCCCTAGACACCCTCAGAGACAGCGATGATATACTACTAGTAGTTAGTCGAGACCAGTACAGCGCTAAATAACGCCTTCAGAGCTGTACTTAAAGTCTAGACATATCGAACCGACAGCTCTGATGCTGCAGTGGAGTACTTGCC